>OY992883.1:125428329-125763329 GCA_963921405.1 Cepaea hortensis
TTAGCTTCTTCATTATGTGTGATTTAGCTTCTTCATCATGTGTGATTTAGCTTCTTCATTATGTGTGACTTAGCTTCTTCATTATGTGTGATTTAGCTTCTTCATTATGTGTGATTTAGCTTCTTCATTACGTGTGATTTAGCTTCTTCCGTATTTGTGATTTAGCTTCTTCCGTATTTGTGATTTAGCTTCTTCAATATTTGTGATTTAGCTTCTTCAATATTTGTGATTTAGCTTCTTCATTATGTGTGATTTAGCTTCTTCAGTATGTGTGATTTAGCTTCTTCAATATGTGTGATTTAGCTTCTTCAATATGTGTGATTTAACTTCTTCAATATGTGTGATTTAGCTTCTTCAATATGTGTGATTTAACTTCTTCAATATGTGTGATTTAGCTTCTTCATTATGTGTGATTTAACTTCTTCATTATGTGTGATTTAGCTTCTTCAATATGTGTGATTTAGCTTCTTCAGTATGTGTGATTTAGCTTCTTCAGTATGTGTGATTTAGCTTCTTCATTATGTGTGATTTAACTTCTTCATTATGTGTGATTTAGCTTCTTCAATATGTGTGATTTAGCTTCTTCAATATGTGTGATTTAGCTTCTTCAATATGTGTGATTTAGCTTCTTCAGTATGTGTGATTTAGCTTCTTCAGTATGTGTGATTTAGCTTCTTCATTATGTGTGATTTAACTTCTTCATTATGTGTGATTTAGCTTCTTCAATATTTGTGATTTAGCTTCTTCAATATGTGTGATTTAACTTCTTCAATATGTGTGATTTAGCTTCTTCAGTATGTGTGATTTAGCTTCTTCAGTATGTGTGATTTAGCTTCTTCATTATGTGTGATTTAGCTTCTTCATTATGAATGATTTAGCTTCTTCATTATGTGTGATTTAGCTTCTTCAGTATTTGTGATTTAGCTTCTTCAATATGTGTGATTTAGCTTCTTCAATATTTGTGATTTAGCTTCTTCAATATTTGTGATTTAGCTTCTTCAATATTTGTGATTTAGCTTCTTCAATATTTGTGATTTAGCTTCTTCAATATATGTGATTTAGTTACTTCAATATGTGTGATTTAATTTCTTCAATATGTGTTATTTAGCTTCTTCAATATGTGTTATTTAGCTTCATTAATATGTGTGATTTAGCTTCTTCATTATGTGTGATTTAACTTCTTCATTATGTGTGATTTAACTTCTTCATTATGTGTGATTTAGCTTCTTCAATATGTGTGATTTAGCTTCTTCAATATGTGTGATTTAGCTTCTTCAATATGTGTGATTTAGCTTCTTCAGTATGTGTGATTTAGCTTCTTCAGTATGTGTGATTTAGCTTCTTCAGTATGTGTTTAAGTCCCCGCTAATCACTGGTATCATGAAGGCTAATAGACTACAATGGCTGGGGCATATAGAAAGAATGGAAGATAATAGGGAAACAAAACTCGCTTACACTCAGGAAATGATGACCGTAGACCCCGAGGTAGACCAAGAAGGCGGTGGAGAGATAATACATGTACAGACCTGCAAGCACTTGGAATCAACGACTGGCAAGAGAAGGTCCACCAGAGAGACGAATGGAGACGGATTGTATTTGCAGCAAAGAACCTCAATGGCTCGGAACGCTGAAGAAGAAGAAGTATGTGTGATTTAGCTTCTTCATTATGTGTGATTTAACTTCTTCATTATGTGTTATTTAGCTTCTTAAATATTTGTGATTTAGCTTCTTCAATATGTGTGATTTAACTTCTTCAGTATGTGTGATTTAGCTTCTTCAGTATGTGTGATTTAGCTTCTTCAGTATGTGTGATTAAGCTTCTTCATTATGTGTGATTTAACTTCTTCATTATGTGTGATTTAGCTTCTTCAATATTTGTGATTTAGCTTCTTCAATATGTGTGATTTAACTTCTTCAATATGTGTGATTTAGCTTCTTCAGTATGTGTGATTTAGCTTCTTCAGTATGTGTGATTTAGCTTCTTCAGTATGTGTGATTTAGCTTCTTCAGTATGTGTGATTTAGCTTCTTCAGTATATGTGATTTAGCTTCTTCATTATGTGTGATTTAACTTCTTCATTATGTATGATTTAGCTTCTTCAGTATGTGTGATTTAACTTCTTCAATATGTGTGATTTAGCTTCTTCATTATGTGTGATTTAGCTTCTTCAATATGTGTGATTTAGCTTCTTCAACATGTGTGATTTAGCTTCTTCATTATGTGTGATTTAACCTCTTCAGTATGTGTGATTTAACATCTTCAGTATGTGTGATTTAGCTTCTTCATTATGTGTGATTTAACTTCTTCAATATGTGTGATTTAGCTTCTTCAGTATGTGTGATTTAGCTTCTTCATTATGTGTGATTTAACTTCTTCAATATGTGTGATTTAACTTCTTCAATATGTGTGATTTAGCTTCTTCATTATGTGTGATTTAACTTCTTCAATATGTGTGATTGAACTTCTTCATTATGTGTGATTTAGCTTCTTCATTATGTGTGATTTAACTTCTACAATATGTGTGATTTAGCTTCTTCAGTATGTGTGATTTAGCTTCTTCATTATGTGTGATTTAACTTGCTACAATATGTGTGATTTAACTTCTTTAATATGTGTGATTTAGCTTCTTCAATATGTGTGATTTAACTTCTTCAATATGTGTGATTTAGCTTCTGCAGTATGTGTGATTTAGCTTCTTCATTGTGTGTGATTTAACTTCTTCATTATGTGTGATTTAACTTCTTCATTATGTGTGATTTAGCTTCTTCAATATGTGTGATTTAGCTTCTTCAGTATGTGTGATTTAGCTTCTTCAATATGTGTGATTTAGCTTCTTCAGTATGTGTGATTTAGCTTCTTCAGTATGTGTGATTTAGCTTCTTCAGTATGTGTGATTTAGCTTCTTCATTATGTGTGATTTAACTTCTTCATTATGTGTGATTTAGCTTCTTCAATATTTGTGATTTAGCTTCTTCAATATGTGTGATTTAACTTCTTCAATATGTGTGATTTAGCTTCTTCAGTATGTGTGATTTAGCTTCTTCAGTATGTGTGATTTAGCTTCTTCAGTATGTGTGATTTAGTTTCTTCAGTATGTGTGATTTAGCTTCTTCATTATGTGTGATTTAACTTCTTCAATATGTGTGATTTAACTTCTTCAATATGTGTGATTTAGCTTCTTCATTATGTGTGATTTAACTTCTTCAGTATGTGTGATTTAGCTTCTTCAGTATGTGTGATTTAGCTTCTTCAGTATGTGTGATTTAGCTTCTTCAGTATGTGTGATTTAGCTTCTTCAATATTTGTGATTTAGCTTCTTCAATATGTGTGATTTAACTTCTTCAATATGTGTGATTTAGCTTCTTCAGTATGTGTGATTTAGCTTCTTCAGTATGTGTGATTTAGCTTCTTCAGTATGTGTGATTTAGCTTCTTCAGTATGTGTGATTTAGCTTCTTCAGTATATGTGATTTAGCTTCTTCATTATGTGTGATTTAACTTCTTCATTATGTGTGATTTAGCTTCTTCAGTATGTGTGATTTAACTTCTTCAATATGTGTGATTTAGCTTCGTCATTATGTGTGATTTAGCTTCTTCAGTATGTGTGATTTAGCTTCTTCAGTATGTGTGATTAAGCTTCTTCATTATGTGTGATTTAACTTCTTCAGTATGTGTGATTTAGCTTCTTCAGTATGTGTGATTTAGCTTCTTCAGTATGTGTGATTTAGCTTCTTCAGTATATGTGATTTAGCTTCTTCATTATGTGTGATTTAACTTCTTCATTATGTATGATTTAGCTTCTTCAGTATGTGTGATTTAACTTCTTCAATATGTGTGATTTAGCTTCTTCATTATGTGTGATTTAGCTTCTTCAATATGTGTGATTTAGCTTCTTCAACATGTGTGATTTAGCTTCTTCATTATGTGTGATTTAACTTCTTCAGTATGTGTGATTTAACATCTTCAGTATGTGTGATTTAGCTTCTTCATTATGTGTGATTTAACTTCTTCAATATGTGTGATTTAGCTTCTTCAGTATGTGTGATTTAGCTTCTTCATTATGTGTGATTTAACTTCTTCAATATGTGTGATTTAACTTCTTCAATATGTGTGATTTAGCTTCTTCATTATGTGTGATTTAACTTCTTCAATATGTGTGATTGAACTTCTTCATTATGTGTGATTTAGCTTCTTCATTATGTGTGATTTAACTTCTACAATATGTGTGATTTAGCTTCTTCAGTATGTGTGATTTAGCTTCTTCATTATGTGTGATTTAACTTGCTACAATATGTGTGATTTAACTTCTTTAATATGTGTGATTTAGCTTCTTCAATATGTGTGATTTAACTTCTTCAATATGTGTGATTTAGCTTCTGCAGTATGTGTGATTTAGCTTCTTCATTGTGTGTGATTTAACTTCTTCATTATGTGTGATTTAACTTCTTCATTATGTGTGATTTAGCTTCTTCAATATGTGTGATTTAGCTTCTTCAGTATGTGTGATTTAGCTTCTTCAATATGTGTGATTTAGCTTCTTCAGTATGTGTGATTTAGCTTCTTCAGTATGTGTGATTTAGCTTCTTCAGTATGTGTGATTTAGCTTCTTCATTATGTGTGATTTAACTTCTTCATTATGTGTGATTTAGCTTCTTCAATATTTGTGATTTAGCTTCTTCAATATGTGTGATTTAACTTCTTCAATATGTGTGATTTAGCTTCTTCAGTATGTGTGATTTAGCTTCTTCAGTATGTGTGATTTAGCTTCTTCAGTATGTGTGATTTAGTTTCTTCAGTATGTGTGATTTAGCTTCTTCATTATGTGTGATTTAACTTCTTCAATATGTGTGATTTAACTTCTTCAATATGTGTGATTTAGCTTCTTCATTATGTGTGATTTAACTTCTTCAGTATGTGTGATTTAGCTTCTTCAGTATGTGTGATTTAGCTTCTTCAGTATGTGTGATTTAGCTTCTTCAGTATGTGTGATTTAGCTTCTTCAATATTTGTGATTTAGCTTCTTCAATATGTGTGATTTAACTTCTTCAATATGTGTGATTTAGCTTCTTCAGTATGTGTGATTTAGCTTCTTCAGTATGTGTGATTTAGCTTCTTCAGTATGTGTGATTTAGCTTCTTCAGTATGTGTGATTTAGCTTCTTCAGTATATGTGATTTAGCTTCTTCATTATGTGTGATTTAACTTCTTCATTATGTGTGATTTAGCTTCTTCAGTATGTGTGATTTAACTTCTTCAATATGTGTGATTTAGCTTCGTCATTATGTGTGATTTAGCTTCTTCAATATGTGTGATTTAGCTTCTTCATTATGTGTGATTTAACTTGCTTCAATATGTGTGATTTAACTTCTTCAATATGTGTGATTTAGCTTCTACAATATGTGTGATTTAACTTCTTCAATATGTGTGATTTATCTTCTTCAGTATGTGTGATTTAGCTTCTTCAGTATGTGTGATTTAGCTTCTTCAGTATGTGTGATTTAGCTTCTTCATTATGTGTGATTTAACTTCTTCATTATGTGTGATTTAGCTTCTTCAATATGTGTGATTTAGCTTCTTCAATATGTGTGATTTAGCTTCTTCATTATGTGTGATTTAACTTCTTCAGTATGTGTGATTTAACTTCTTCAGTATGTGTGATTTAGCTTCTTCATTATGTGTGATTTAACTTCTTCAATATGTGTGATTTAGCTTCTTCAGTATGTGTGATTTAGCTTTTTCATTATGTGTGATTTAACTTCTTCAATATGTGTGATTTAACTTCTTCAATATGTGTGATTTAGCTTCTTCATTATGTGTGATTTAACTTCTTCAATATGTGTGATTTACCTTCTTCAGTATGTGTGATTTAGCTTCTTCATTATGTGTGATTTAACTTCTTCAATATGTGTGATTTAGCTTCTTCAGTATGTGTGATTTAGCTTCTTCATTATGTGTGATTTAACTTCTTCAATATGTGTGATTTAACTTCTTCAATATGTGTGATTTAACTTCTTCAATATGTGTGATTTAGCTTCTTCAGTATGTGTGATTTAGCTTCTTCAATATGTGTGATTTAGCTTCTTCATTATGTGTGATTTAACTTCTTCAGTATGTGTGATTTAACTTCTTCAGTATGTGTGATTTAGCTTCTTCATTATGTGTGATTTAACTTCTTCAATATGTGTGATTTAGCTTCTTCAGTATGTGTGATTTAGCTTCTTCATTATGTGTGATTTAACTTCTTCATTATGTGTGATTTAGCTTCTTCAATATGTGTGATTTAGCTTCTTCAATATGTGTGATTTAGCTTCTTCAATATGTGTGATTTAGCTTCTTCAGTATGTGTGATTTAGCTTCTTCAGTATGTGTGATTTAGCTTCTTCATTATGTGTGATTTAACTTCTTCATTATGTGTGATTTAGCTTCTTCAATATTTGTGATTTAGCTTCTTCAATATGTGTGATTTAACTTCTTCAATATGTGTGATTTAGCTTCTTCAGTATGTGTGATTTAGCTTCTTCAGTATGTGTGATTTAGCTTCTTCATTATGTGTGATTTAGCTTCTTCATTATGAATGATTTAGCTTCTTCATTATGTGTGATTTAGCTTCTTCAGTATTTGTGATTTAGCTTCTTCAATATGTGTGATTTAGCTTCTTCAATATTTGTGATTTAGCTTCTTCAATATTTGTGATTTAGCTTCTTCAATATTTGTGATTTAGCTTCTTCAATATTTGTGATTTAGCTTCTTCAATATTTGTGATTTAGTTACTTCAATATGTGTGATTTAATTTCTTCAATATGTGTTATTTAGCTTCTTCAATATGTGTTATTTAGCTTCATTAATATGTGTGATTTAGCTTCTTCATTATGTGTGATTTAACTTCTTCATTATGTGTGATTTAACTTCTTCATTATGTGTGATTTAGCTTCTTCAATATGTGTGATTTAGCTTCTTCAATATGTGTGATTTAGCTTCTTCAATATGTGTGATTTAGCTTCTTCAGTATGTGTGATTTAGCTTCTTCAGTATGTGTGATTTAGCTTCTTCAGTATGTGTTTAAGTCCCCGCTAATCACTGGTATCATGAAGGCTAATAGACTACAATGGCTGGGGCATATAGAAAGAATGGAAGATAATAGGGAAACAAAACTCGCTTACACTCAGGAAATGATGACCGTAGACCCCGAGGTAGACCAAGAAGGCGGTGGAGAGATAATACATGTACAGACCTGCAAGCACTTGGAATCAACGACTGGCAAGAGAAGGTCCACCAGAGAGACGAATGGAGACGGATTGTATTTGCAGCAAAGAACCTCAATGGCTCGGAACGCTGAAGAAGAAGAAGTATGTGTGATTTAGCTTCTTCATTATGTGTGATTTAACTTCTTCATTATGTGTTATTTAGCTTCTTAAATATTTGTGATTTAGCTTCTTCAATATGTGTGATTTAACTTCTTCAGTATGTGTGATTTAGCTTCTTCAGTATGTGTGATTTAGCTTCTTCAGTATGTGTGATTAAGCTTCTTCATTATGTGTGATTTAACTTCTTCATTATGTGTGATTTAGCTTCTTCAATATTTGTGATTTAGCTTCTTCAATATGTGTGATTTAACTTCTTCATTATGTGTGATTTAGCTTCTTCAGTATGTGTGATTTAACTTCTTCAATATGTGTGATTTAGCTTCGTCATTATGTGTGATTTAGCTTCTTCAATATGTGTGATTTAGCTTCTTCATTATGTGTGATTTAACTTGCTTCAATATGTGTGATTTAACTTCTTCAATATGTGTGATTTAGCTTCTACAATATGTGTGATTTAACTTCTTCAATATGTGTGATTTATCTTCTTCAGTATGTGTGATTTAGCTTCTTCAGTATGTGTGATTTAGCTTCTTCAGTATGTGTGATTTAGCTTCTTCATTATGTGTGATTTAACTTCTTCATTATGTGTGATTTAGCTTCTTCAATATGTGTGATTTAGCTTCTTCAATATGTGTGATTTAGCTTCTTCATTATGTGTGATTTAACTTCTTCAGTATGTGTGATTTAACTTCTTCAGTATGTGTGATTTAGCTTCTTCATTATGTGTGATTTAACTTCTTCAATATGTGTGATTTAGCTTCTTCAGTATGTGTGATTTAGCTTTTTCATTATGTGTGATTTAACTTCTTCAATATGTGTGATTTAACTTCTTCAATATGTGTGATTTAGCTTCTTCATTATGTGTGATTTAACTTCTTCAATATGTGTGATTTACCTTCTTCAGTATGTGTGATTTAGCTTCTTCATTATGTGTGATTTAACTTCTTCAATATGTGTGATTTAGCTTCTTCAGTATGTGTGATTTAGCTTCTTCATTATGTGTGATTTAACTTCTTCAATATGTGTGATTTAACTTCTTCAATATGTGTGATTTAACTTCTTCAATATGTGTGATTTAGCTTCTTCAGTATGTGTGATTTAGCTTCTTCAATATGTGTGATTTAGCTTCTTCATTATGTGTGATTTAACTTCTTCAGTATGTGTGATTTAACTTCTTCAGTATGTGTGATTTAGCTTCTTCATTATGTGTGATTTAACTTCTTCAATATGTGTGATTTAGCTTCTTCAGTATGTGTGATTTAGCTTCTTCATTATGTGTGATTTAACTTCTTCATTATGTGTGATTTAGCTTCTTCAATATGTGTGATTTAGCTTCTTCAATATGTGTGATTTAGCTTCTTCAATATGTGTGATTTAGCTTCTTCAGTATGTGTGATTTAGCTTCTTCAGTATGTGTGATTTAGCTTCTTCATTATGTGTGATTTAACTTCTTCATTATGTGTGATTTAGCTTCTTCAATATTTGTGATTTAGCTTCTTCAATATGTGTGATTTAACTTCTTCAATATGTGTGATTTAGCTTCTTCAGTATGTGTGATTTAGCTTCTTCAGTATGTGTGATTTAGCTTCTTCATTATGTGTGATTTAGCTTCTTCATTATGAATGATTTAGCTTCTTCATTATGTGTGATTTAGCTTCTTCAGTATTTGTGATTTAGCTTCTTCAATATGTGTGATTTAGCTTCTTCAATATTTGTGATTTAGCTTCTTCAATATTTGTGATTTAGCTTCTTCAATATTTGTGATTTAGCTTCTTCAATATTTGTGATTTAGCTTCTTCAATATTTGTGATTTAGTTACTTCAATATGTGTGATTTAATTTCTTCAATATGTGTTATTTAGCTTCTTCAATATGTGTTATTTAGCTTCATTAATATGTGTGATTTAGCTTCTTCATTATGTGTGATTTAACTTCTTCATTATGTGTGATTTAACTTCTTCATTATGTGTGATTTAGCTTCTTCAATATGTGTGATTTAGCTTCTTCAATATGTGTGATTTAGCTTCTTCAATATGTGTGATTTAGCTTCTTCAGTATGTGTGATTTAGCTTCTTCAGTATGTGTGATTTAGCTTCTTCAGTATGTGTTTAAGTCCCCGCTAATCACTGGTATCATGAAGGCTAATAGACTACAATGGCTGGGGCATATAGAAAGAATGGAAGATAATAGGGAAACAAAACTCGCTTACACTCAGGAAATGATGACCGTAGACCCCGAGGTAGACCAAGAAGGCGGTGGAGAGATAATACATGTACAGACCTGCAAGCACTTGGAATCAACGACTGGCAAGAGAAGGTCCACCAGAGAGACGAATGGAGACGGATTGTATTTGCAGCAAAGAACCTCAATGGCTCGGAACGCTGAAGAAGAAGAAGTATGTGTGATTTAGCTTCTTCATTATGTGTGATTTAACTTCTTCATTATGTGTTATTTAGCTTCTTAAATATTTGTGATTTAGCTTCTTCAATATGTGTGATTTAACTTCTTCAGTATGTGTGATTTAGCTTCTTCAGTATGTGTGATTTAGCTTCTTCAGTATGTGTGATTAAGCTTCTTCATTATGTGTGATTTAACTTCTTCATTATGTGTGATTTAGCTTCTTCAATATTTGTGATTTAGCTTCTTCAATATGTGTGATTTAACTTCTTCAATATGTGTGATTTAGCTTCTTCAGTATGTGTGATTTAGCTTCTTCAGTATGTGTGATTTAGCTTCTTCAGTATGTGTGATTTAGCTTCTTCAGTATGTGTGATTTAGCTTCTTCAGTATATGTGATTTAGCTTCTTCATTATGTGTGATTTAACTTCTTCATTATGTATGATTTAGCTTCTTCAGTATGTGTGATTTAACTTCTTCAATATGTGTGATTTAGCTTCTTCATTATGTGTGATTTAGCTTCTTCAATATGTGTGATTTAGCTTCTTCAACATGTGTGATTTAGCTTCTTCATTATGTGTGATTTAACTTCTTCAGTATGTGTGATTTAACATCTTCAGTATGTGTGATTTAACTTCTTCATTATGTGTGATTTAACTTCTTCAATATGTGTGATTTAGCTTCTTCAGTATGTGTGATTTAGCTTCTTCATTATGTGTGATTTAGCTTCTTCAGTATTTGTGATTTAGCTTCTTCAATATGTGTGATTTAGCTTCTTCAATATTTGTGATTTAGCTTCTTCAATATTTGTGATTTAGCTTCTTCAATATTTGTGATTTAGCTTCTTCAATATTTGTGATTTAGCTTCTTCAATATTTGTGATTTAGTTACTTCAATATGTGTGATTTAATTTCTTCAATATGTGTTATTTAGCTTCTTCAATATGTGTTATTTAGCTTCATTAATATGTGTGATTTAGCTTCTTCATTATGTGTGATTTAACTTCTTCATTATGTGTGATTTAACTTCTTCAATATGTGTGATTTAGCTTCTTCAGTATGTGTGATTTAGCATCTTCATTATGTGTGATTTAACTTCTTCAATATGTGTGATTTAACTTCTTCAATATGTGTGATTTAGCTTCTTCAATATGTGTGATTTAACTTCTTCAATATGTGTGATTTAGCTTCTTCAGTATGTGTGATTTAGCTTCTTCATTATGTGTGATTTAACTTCTTCAATATGTGTGATTTAGCTTCTTCATTATGTGTGATTTAACTTCTTCAATATGTGTGATTTAGCTTCTTCATTATGTGTGATTTAACTTCTTCATTATGTGTGATTTAGCTTCTTCAGTATGTGTGATTTAACTTCTTCAATATGTGTGATTTAGCTTCTTCATTATGTGTGATTTAGCTTCTTCAATATGTGTGATTTAGCTTCTTCAATATGTGTGATTTAGCTTCTTCATTATGTGTGATTTAACTTCTTCAGTATGTGTGATTTAACTTCTTCAGTGTGTGTGATTTAGCTTCTTCATTATGTGTGATTTAACTTCTTCAATATGTGTGATTTAGCTTCTTCAGTATGTGTGATTTAGCTTCTTCATTATGTGTGATTTAACTTCTTCAATATGTGTGATTTAACTTCTTCAATATGTGTGATTTAACTTCTTCAATATGTGTGATGTAACTTCTTCAGTATGTGTGATTTAGCTTCTTCATTATGTGTGATTTAACTTCTTCAATATGTGTGATTTAGCTTCTTCAGTATGTGTGATTTAGCTTCTTCATTATGTGTGATTTAACTTCTTCAATATGTGTGATTTAACTTCTTCAATATGTGTGATGTAACTTCTTCAATATGTGTGATTTAGCTTCTTCAGTATGTGTGATTTAGCTTCTGCAGTATGTGTGATTTAGCTTCTTCAGTATGTGTGATTTAGCTTCTTCATTATGTGTGATTTAGCTTCTTCAATATGTGTGATTCAGCTTCTTCATTATGTGTGATTTAACTTCTTCAGTATGTGTGATTTAACTTCTTCAGTATGTGTGATTTAGCTTCTTCATTATGTGTGATTTAACTTCTTCAATATGTGTGATTTAGCTTCTTCAGTATGTGTGATTTAGCTTCTTCATTATGTGTGATTTAACTTCTTTAATATGTGTGATTTAACTTCTTCAATATGTGTGATTTAGCTTATTCATTATGTGTGATTTAACTTCTTCAATATGTGTGATTTAACTTCTTCAGTATGTGTGATTTAGCTTCTTCGTTATGTGTGATTTAACTTCTTCAATATGTGTGATTTAGCTTCTTCAGTATGTGTGATTTAGCTTCTTCATTATGTGTCATTTAACTTCTTTAATATGTGTGATTTAACTTCTTCAATATGTGTGATTTAACTTCTTTAATATGTGTGATTTAGCTTCTTCAGTATATGTGATTTAGCTTCTTCAGTATGTGTGATTTAGCTTCTTCAGTATGTGTGATTTAGCTTCTTCATTATGTGTGATTTAACTTCTTCAATATGTGTGATTTAGCTTCTTCATTATGTGTGATTAACTTATTCCCTACATGTCACTGACCTCGTCAACAGCTCACATATAATACAATGAGGGTGGTGGGGTGGTGTAGGAAACAAACGGAAGCTAGATGATGGTGATGCGTCTCTTGATGAATGTTCTGTATTGCTGTGCACTCAGAAAGGAAGAGGGGGGTGGGGGTGTCCATAATAATAAAAGTGGTTGTGTAATGGACAGAGTAATGATTTGTCACCATTTGTGCTCAATTTCCAAATGTGGAGACGTTGTAGTTTGCGCATGCAGGCTCACGCGCGCGCGTGTGTGTGTGTGTGTGTGTGTTGACGTATCTAGCGTAGTTCAAGTTCACATCGGTCTGTCCAGCATCTTGGGCAAATTGGGAACGAAGTGACTATTCATACCCCGAGTATGAATAAATTATCCCTTTATTCATAGTGGAACTTTCCCTTCTGGTCATGTGATTTGCCAAGTCACGTTACTTAACGTATGTGACGTCATCGTGACATGTGAGTGGCTATATTATACATTTTTGTTGATTCGAAATCGTATCCTTAGTAGCATAGTGGTAAATGTTTCCGCCTGATACGTGTATTCTCGAGGTTTGATTCCCTACCGGACACTTTTTTTTTAAATTCTTCAGCAATTAATTGCGTGAAAGCGACTTTTTAATAAACAAATTTTAGGAACTAAAGAAGTAAACAGGTACAGTGCAGAATGTGGCTTAGATATTAACATCCAAATAACAAAAAACTATGATAATTAGCAGTGAAAAGGAAAGGTCATCAATGAACATCACAGTAAAATACTAGAACAAGTAACACAGACAACGATACAAGTGGGAGAATAACATCAAGAGATGGGCAAACATCAGCCTGACAGAATGTACAGTCAGGGCGAGAGACAGACAGTGTTGGAGATCCATTGCAGTCAACCTTCATTGCGGAGACGGCACCTGATTGATTGCCTGAATGTCTTTCAAGACATCTTTCTCATATCTCTGTCTCTCACACACACTATCTTCGTTATCTATCTCTTTCCTCTCTCTTTTCCACCCGCTTCACATATACCAGGTTTTCCTGCACTTTATATGCGTAGCATTTCCTTGTTTATTTGTTAATTCATGAGGCTAGTCAGTCAAAAGCCTGGTGTTTAAATTGCCTATTCATGTCTCTCTGAGGCGATGCATATTCTTGTCTAAATAGTAGGAAATAGTCGGTCGGTTATGTAAACAAAGATGGATGCCTGTAAACAGTAAGTGTACACAGAAACGCAAGTTAACAATTCTTGAACTCGCCTGGGACACAATTATTTGTATTGGGGATACCAGACTGGAAAATTATTCTTGATATTTAAACAGCCATACTTCAACTATGTATAAAGTATCCGTTTATTCATACTTCACTACGTATAAAGTATCCGTTTATTCATACTTCACTACGTATAAAGTATCCGTTTATTCATACTTCAGCTATGTATAAACCCTATGTATAAAAAAAATGATCCACACAAAACTATCATCACTAGTCTGGTGGACATATAGACTATGGACAGTCTGGCAACCACCTACAGCATTATAAACGATATTATTAATGCTAACATGTTTTCCGGAAGGTTGTTATGGCAGCGAGGTTCTGCAACAGACATGCTACTGAATGAATAAATGAATGAACATGTTTAAAAAAATTATTGTTGTTGTGAAAAATACTGTTACTACTGTAAATATTTTCAAATCAAATTATTATGCTTAAAAAAATAATAAATCGACGAAAACGTCATCTAAGCCAAAATTTGTAGACAAATCCCTTATCCAAGCCAAGATTTGCGGGCCGGGAGAGTGGTTGCCCCTGGCAGGACCAGACGAGATAAGATGTCCAACATTTGCTTCTCCATCACGTTCACGGTCTGAGATCTGAGATCTGACAGCGACATGCAGCTTTCCTTCTCTTGATTCCTGCACCCATCCGCTGGCGGTCGGCGTCTACCCTCAAGCATGCCGTTCGGCGTCAAGCCGGTGTGTTCTTCTTGCAAGATCACCTCCTCGCCGATATGGAGGAAAAGCTGCCGAGGTGAGGTGCTGTGTAACTCCTGCGGGCTGAAACAAGTTAACGGAACATCTCTAGGGGCCCCGCCGGCCCCGAAACCTGAACCTGCGACCGTCGTGAAAGGCAACGGTGCTGCCAAGAACAGTAGTTGTGCTGTAGGCACGGCGGTCAGCAGTAACGGGGCTCCCGTTTTACGGAAGAGTGCCAGAATTAAGCCAACCAAGAAGTCGGCGCAGACCTCTAGTAAAACGTTATCATCGAAGGGGAAAGGACGGCGGGTTATTTTCAAGAAAAATGTGAGTATAATATAGTAATTAGTATATATAGTCATAGTCAGATTTATCACTTGTAGCTTTAAACTGGATAAACACTTACTTGCTTAAGTGGACATCAAAAACAGGGTGTGCAACCTACAGACTGCCGTGTATAACCAGCCAGTGGTGTGCTGGCACATTGAGCTATATTCCCTACTTTTTTTATCGGCTGAGCATATTCTTTACAGAATAAATTGCCATGCAATAATATCATGAAACTCCATACATTATCATCCAAATACTTTGAGTCGACTCCAAGTAATGCTTGAAGTCTGGTGAGTTGTTGCTTTTTATGGAATCAGACCAGGAAATGCAACATTATCTTCTGCTTGTGGTTCAACTTCTGGGGAGTTGATCAGGATTGAATAAGTTTGTGTAGACAGACAGCCACCTCAAAGCCTTGACATTTGTGGTTAATATCTAAATACTATTGGTTGAGAACTCAACGCCTTTCCCGTGCACCATCTCATAAACTGAATCTTTCTCTTCTGTTTGGGGTGGGGCACTAGACAGGCAACTGGTCAGCTCATCTCATATCTGACGTCATTCACATCACATGACATCCTGTGCCTGTGGCTTGAGTTTACGGCAACTCATGTTCACATCACGTTTCTGCCACATAACATGGTATCCTGTGGCTTGAGTTTATGGCAATTCATGTTCACGTTACACTTCTGCCACATAACGTGGTTGGTGTTTCAGTGTGGGTTGTAGCACTGCCAGCTGTACTGCCCTGCTAGGTCAAGGGCTACTGTTTGATGAACAGCTGCTTATTGTGGGAGAATCGTGACTTATATCACAATTAGCAGTCCCTATCTGGGGGTAGTTCTACAACCTGCCACATGGGGCACATGATATTGTCAGAGAATCGTGACTTGTATCACAATTAGCTGATCCTATCTGGGTGTTGTTCTACAACCTGCCACATGGGGCACATGATATTGTCGGAGAATTGTGACTTATATCACAATTAGCTGACCCTATCTGGGGGTTGTTCTACAACCTGCCACATGAGGCACACGATATTGTCGAAGAATCATGACTTTTATGACAAATGTTATATCAAAACTGACTCAGCCTGCCAGGGTGTTGTTCTACAACCTATCGTGTGGGACACGATATTTTTGTGGGTGATGATAGAACTGAGTCACACAGATCTTAGTACAATTTTGTTGTCTCCACAGCAACCGATCAAGGCCCCAGTTTCCGTGGCAACTGTTGTGACTGGAGAGAGTGTTTTTCATAAGGTTCGTCAATGTTTGTTCTGTTACTATTTACACTGTTTCTGAGAAATGATTGTTTATTTTTATTTTGTTGGTATGCATTATTCTGTCAAATAGTTTGCTTGGTTGTACATCCTGTGGAAGATTGAGTTTTAACTCTGGTTGAGACTGAGTGTTAACTCTGTATTGAGATGTGTTAAATTTGCATTGAGATTGAGTGTTAACTGCATTGCCATTGAGGTCGCCTGAGCCCTGTCAAGTCTATCACTGAATCTGTCCTAGTGAGGTTGGTTGGTGCAGAGACTTTGCTCCTGACTAGGTATCACATTACCATCGTCACAGGAATTGTGTTGCAGAAATTTCTATCCTTATCCACGCTCAGAAAAATATCTTGTCAGTATTTAACTAGAAATATCTAGTCAGTAATTTAACCAGAAATATCTTGTCAATAATCAACCAGAAATATCTTGTCATTATTTAACTAGAAATATCTAGTCAGTATTCAATCAGAAATATCTTGTCAATAATCAACCAGAAATATCTAGTCAGTATTCAACCAGAAATATCTAGTCAGTATTTAACCAGAAATATCTAGTCAGTATTTAACCAGAAATATCTAGTCAGTATTTAACCAGAAATATCTATTCAGTATTTAAAAACAAATATCTAGTTAGTATTTAACCACAAATATCTATCTAGTCAGTATTTAGCCAGAAATATCTAGTCAGGATTCAACCAAAATAGCTAGTCAATATTCAACCAAAATATCTAGTATGTATTTACCCAGAAATAGAAACTGCGCACTAAATCAGTCAAGGTGTCTGTCAGTCTACAAATACAAAACAAACACAAGAAACATCTCAATGTGTTTCTGTACCTGATGGGAGGGGAGGATTGATCAAGAAATACTAACAGGTTGTAAAACAAATAACTGAATTGTAAATGATACCATGCCATCCTGGTGACTCAGTTGATCAGAGACAGAAATAATATGTAAATATTAGTTGTCATGGTTGGATTGTTGAAATAAATAACAGTGACATTTGTCTGGAATATGTTATCTATTGACTGCACTCTTGACATGCTGACGCTGTGTGAAGGGGTTGTGAATGCAGTGTGCAGTCCTACATAGTGTCGGGAACACAGCTGCTGGCAGTTGGACGGCCTGGCCCGTGCTTGTGGCTTGGGATCACCGCTGGCAGTTGGGCGGCCTAGCCCGTGCTTGTGGGTTGGAATCTACATCCAGCTGTATTTTTTTAATTGGCCTAGGCTCCCAGGTGGACCCAGTCTAAGATGGGTGTCTGGAAATGTCTCGGGGAATAAAGGCAGCCAGATGATGCTGATCACATCACTAGACACTGAGTGTCGATCGAGCTATTACAATATGGGTCTCTCACCGTATGCCTGGGGTACCTGAGGCATGTAAGTGGCTTCTTACTTTTACTTACTACATGTCAGTCCACAAGCACTGGGAACTGACTGGCCTGTCAGTGTCGTCATGTCTAAGTGACAGCAGCACCATGTGTGTCAGTATTGTCATGTCTAGGAGACAGCAGCACCATGTGTCAGTATTGTCATGTCTAGGTGACAGCAGCACCATGTGTCAGTGTCGCCATGTCTAGGAAATAGCAGCACCATGTGTGTCAATATTGTCATGTCTAGGTGACAGCAGCACCATGTGTGTCAATATTGTCATGTCTAGGTGACAGCAGCACCATGTGTCAGTGTCGTCATGTCTAGGTGACAGCAGCACCATGTATGTCAGTGTCGTCATGTCTAGGTGACAGCAGCACCATGTGTCAGTGTCGTCATGTCTAGGAGACAGCAGCACCATGTGTCAGTGTCGTCATGTCTAGGAGACAGCAGCACCATGTGTCAGTGTCGTCATGTCTAGGAGACAGCAGCACCATGTGTCAGTGTCGTCATGTCTAGGAGACAGCAGCACCATGTGTCAGTGTCGTCATGTCTAGGAGACAGCAGCACCATGTATACAATGACCACAACTCTCACCACATGTCTATTCTTGACCTGACACTGAAAGACTAAATAGACATCTAGAAGACATGTCTGTAGCATTGCAAACCCACAGTTGTTGCTGTCATTTGAACCAGTCATTTATTACTGTATGATTACAGCACCAGGGGCATATAGAATGACATATTACTTTATGACTGCAGCCAAGGGGCAGACAGAAGACGTATTATAGTATGACTAAAGTGCCAGGGCAGACAGAATGACATATTATTGTATGATTACACCGCCAGGGACAGACAGACTGACGTATTATTGTATGACTACAGCGCCAGTGACAGAGTGACATACGAGGGCGAGTCAATAAGAAAGTCAGACAGTTCTGTGGGATGGCAGGTAAATATAGTTGGTGTTTTCTACAGATGTCATTAGGTGACAGCAACATTGAACTTTATGTTCCTGTTCGTCAGGTGGCGCTAGGTGTCTCATGTGCATGCGCAGCGCATAAACAAAATGGTAACTGTACTTACAGAGTGTACAACCAAAGAGCAACGTGCTGTTGTGCGGTTTGTGTGTGTGGGAAAAGGGACTGCCTGCAAAGGACATTCATAAGGAAATGCTTCCTGTTTATGCTGACAAATGTTTGACCTGTAAAGCGGTGCATAGCTGGGTAGAACCATTTTCTCAAGGATGCTCTAAAATTGTTGGTGAAATCCGATCTGTTCGTCCTGTTGAGATTGCAACAGAAGCATCCGTGCAGTGGGTGGAGGAGATGATTAGAGGTGACAGGCGAGTAACGATAGACTCTGTAGCATCTGCAATAGGTTGCTCACATGGTTCAGCATACAGCATAATGCATGATCGATTGAAATTTAAGAAAGTGCTTGAGGTGGGTACCCAGACAATGCAAGGAGGAACACCAAATGAACCGATTTCGCCTGTCCTTGCATCATCTCTGTCGATACGAAGATGAAGGAGAAGACATGCTGAACAGGATTGTTACTGGGTACGAATCATGGGTGCATCTGTAGCAGAATGAGTGTATTATTAGTATCAGCTAGGTGTGCAAGTCTACAGCACGCTTGAGCATCAATATAGAACAGCTAGAAGGATGCTCAGGTCGTGACGTAGCTTGTTGTTGGGGCAGTGAGAAACCACCTAGAGAGAAGAGAAGTCGACATCACGATTGAATTGTACTAAGATTTTGTATCAGCCACTATATTCAAATAAAGCCTGATTTATATTAACCCAGCAGAACTTGTTAGTCCTCTCTGTACTCGCAGTGTTACACATCACTACCAGCCCGAATCAAAACGTGCTTCAATGCAATGGAAACATCCTTCTTCGCCTTTTGTCCAAAAGTTCAAGGTTACGCCATTAGCAGGGAAGGTTATGCTGACAGTGTTCTGGGATTGTCAAGGAGTGCTTTTAACCAATTTCAAGAATAAAGGTGACAATGTGAATTCTGAATGGTACCGTGAAGTTCTATTGATGCTTCATGATGCAATTCGAAGAAAACGTCCCTGACTGCTGACTAGAGGAGTGTTGCTTCTTCATGACAATGCCAGGCTCGATTAACTCAGGAGAAAATTAACCAACTAAGGTGGAAAGTTCTGGAACATCCACCTTACAGCCCCGACTTAGCCTCTAGCGATTTCCACCTTTTTGGTCCACTGAAAACCCACCTTGATGGGAGAAATTTTGCGAATGATGCCGAAGTTGAATGTGAAGTGAAAACGTGGTTTAGAAAACAGAGCACGCAGTTCTATGCAGCCGGTTTGGGAGGACTGATAAAATGATGGGATAAGTGCATCAATGTTGTTGGAAATTATGTTGAGAAATAAAGGGACAATGTATTATAAAAATAAACTGGTTTCAAGTTGTTATCATATGTAGTTATTTTTCTACAGCCATTTGTGACTTACTTATTGACTTCCCCGCATATTTTATGCTATCCCTCTCTCTCTCTCTATCTAGGATCAATACTACCAGGCTGGAGATGTTGTGTCGTTAGTTGACCACGATGGTGGCTTGTATTACGCCCAGCTGCGGGGTTTCCTGTCTGACCAGTACAACGAGAAGAGTGCGGTCATCACCTGGTTGCTGCCCACGGTCCACTCACCACACAACAAGTTTGATCCCAGCACATATATTCTTGGTAAGTCGTCGTTCTCTCTCAAGGGCTGCACTCACACGACTTTTGTATATTCAGCAAACGTCTAGCACCATGAGTTGAGTTAAGAACTGACATCACTGCACTCAGGACATTCCCATACGTGCTCCGTCCCCTCGTTCAACAGCCAGCGAAGAGTCATACTACTAATTGTACCCACCACTATCTGATTAAAAGTTCTCCTGGTCTTCCCTCTCAGTTTTGTGATTCTTCCAGAACCCCTGCTGATCCCCTGCAATCTCATTCTGTCCACATATGGGTTCTCAATCTATTCCTCCGCCTTCTCCACCTGGTCCCACAAGCGCACAACCACCTCCCCCTTGTCCATAGGCAATCTACCACCAAGAGGTGCATTCCCTGCCAGTCTATCAGCCTGTTCATCCCCCCCCCCCCCCCCCCCCACATGGCCAGGGCAAAATATCCATACAATTCTCAGTCTGTGACCTCTGAAGCGAAGCGAGCCATTCCACACGAAACATTCCTTTCTCCACCTTGCTAAGCATACTCTTTGAATCCGTAATGAATTCAATGTGTGTTGCAGTAGTCTCCTCTAGCCATCGAAATGCCGCTGTTACTGCCTCCATCTCCATTCTCATGCTGGAAGTCGTAGTCTCATATGCCCGACTCTCCTTTTTCAAGACTTGTCCATTAGCCTTTGCAATAAAACCCCAACCACTACATCTGTTTCTCACCAGTGACGAGCACCTTATTCTTGATATGTTCATGTGGTGGTTTCCTGTTGCCTACCACTTCCACATAAGATATATATGCTATACATATTTTATTGTAGGTAGCTTTTCTCATGCTTGGAACTGTGTCCAGGCAGGCAAATTATGTCCAGATGGGCAAATTGTGTCCAGACAGGCAAATTGTGTCCAGACAGGCAAATTGTGTCCAGACAGGCAAATTGTGTCCAGACAGGCAAATTGCAGAAATAGTGACTGTGTTTGTGTGTGTGTGTTTGTCTCTCTCCTCTCTATCTGAATGTCTCTCTCCTCTCTATCTGAATGTCTCTCTCTCTTGCTATGTCTATCTCCTTCTCTCTGTCACTTTCTCTCTTTTAGTCACTCTCTGTCTCTCTCTCCCCCCCTGTCTCCCACATACACAGATGAACACCACACAGTATTAACTATTGTTCTTGTGAACACCACACAGTATTAACTATTGTTCTTGTGAACACCACACAGTATTAACTATTGTTCTTGTGAACACCACACAGTATTAACTATTGTTCTTGTGAACACCACACAGTATTAACTATTGTTCTTGTGAACACCACACAGTATTAACTATTGTTCTTGTGAACACCACACAGTATTAACTATTGTTCTTGTGAACACCACACAGTATTAACTATTGTTCTTGTGAACACCACACAGTATTAACTATTGTTCTTGTGAACACCACACAGTATTAACTATTGTTCTTGTGAACACCACACAGTATTAACTATTGTTCTTGTGAACACCACACAGTATTAACTATTGTTCTTGTGAACACCACACAGTATTAACTATTGTTCTTGTGAACACCACACAGTATTAACTATTGTTCTTGTGAACACCACACAGTATTAACTATTGTTCTTGTGAACACCACACAGTATTAACTATTGTTCTTGTGAACATTTCAGGACCTGAAGAAGACCTTCCTCGGAAAATGGAGTACATGGAGTTTGTGTGTCACGCTCCGTCCGACTACTTCCGCGCCCAGGACGCCCCCTATAAGACTGTCAACCCAGAACCCAAATTGTGTTACATCTGGACTTCCATCGGCCCACAGATACAGACAGCGCCCTCAATCAATGAGATTTTCGGGATCAGTGATAACATGGCCGTTAGTGGTGCAAATGTTCGGGGAAAGGGGGACAAGGACCAGGTGAAAGACAGTTCAGGTTTACGGGAAAAAGACAAAGCTAACAGAAAACAGATCAAGACTGAACATGTAGATCTGTGATGGTGGCTGAACTAAGTGTGTTGCGAAAGATATGTATTTGTATATAAGTATTTTTAAAGGCATGACTTTGTGTATATTGTACATAGTTTTTACATAGATTGAAACAGCTCATGTTCTACTGTAGCTGCTCAGCTGCTGAACACATCTACAACTCTGTGCTGTCAGGTCCCAAGCAAAATACTCTTTAAGACAGTTGAACTGTTTATATGAGGGAGCTTCAGGTGAAAACCTTACATTTTTGTGTCTGAATTTATTCTGAAAAAAATAAAGAACAAATGCATCATTTGTTGATGTAGTCCCTACTTATTCAATGCAAGTCCTCCATGGCCGATAAAGTTCCTGGATTCCTGTAGAAAAATCAACCCTGGGGTCACTACTCGGTGTGCCTGACCCATCTGTGAACAATCTGTCACAAATATCGTCGTTTTGAAACTTCCTACTCCACACATACACCTGCTGGACTGACAGGCATGCGACACCATACACTGATGAGTTTCTATAGGTTTGACCTCTTAATTGATCAAAACACATATAACAGAACACTACTCCTTTAGTGCATGACTGAAGAAGTGAGGTTGCCATCTTTACACTGTCCTTGTGATGTCAAAAGTCTTGACATCCTTATAACAATATTGACAGGTTACAAGACAATGGCGTGGTTATCGTAATTTCTGTCACACTTTTAAGGTTTTCATTTGAAGCCCCTCGTATCACGTACATACAGTACTATCATGTCTGTCTGTTGTTGTTGACATCCCTACAACATGGTATCACCACGTGTTTGTCAAGTCTCACTACACTGTATGTAGAACAAATCTGAAAAATGAAGTACATGATGTCATCAAAAAATGTGTTAGAAATGCATTAAATTAGTTACAATAGTCACTGCTATGGTCTAACGCTGTTTTGGGGATTCTGGAAAGTACCAGTGAAGTATTCATTACAACAGGCGTTGGAAATGTCCACCACAGGCTTCAAGACATAACTGTACACGTCTCTTCATATTGTCAGATACCTTCTGTAACGTGTCTCTTATTTCTTGAATGGTAATTCTGATTGCTTCTTTCACATCCTCAATTGTATGTACATTATTTTTGTAAACATTTCCCTTCAAGAAACCCCATAGATAATAATCCAGTGGAATTAGATCTGGAAAACGAGCAGGCCAAATTCCATGTGATATGCGATTTGTGAACATTTCTTCCAAAACATGCAGCAATGCTCTAGCTGTGTGGGCAGTTGCACCATCTTGCCGGAACCATACTTCAATTTCACGTTCATTCGGCTGTTCTAAGAAAAGTTCCAGAATGTCAGTATGGCGCTGATCAGCATTTATAGTGTTGTTGAAGGAAATTGGTCCAATAAAACATTTTCTACTGACGGCACACTATACCCTAATTTTCTCATTGTGTAGAGACACTTCGTGAAATGTATTGGTATTAAAAGTGCTCCAAATATGATTATTTTAGCAGATAGATGAAACCATGCCTCATCAGAGAAGAATGTTACATCGAGAATTGACTCGTCTTCTTTAGCTAAATATGCTTCAAACCACGTGGAGTAGTTGACTCTGGATTGATTATCACTCTCTTTTAGTTCAGACACAACAGAAATCCTGTATGGAGGAAAATGTAATTGTTGTTTAAGAATTTTGTGCACTGTGCTCATTGATATGTTCACTAGTTGCGACATTTTCCTTAAGGACTTACTTGCACTTTTCAGGATTCTGTCATGGATATCTAGACAATTTTTTCTTCAAACACAACAGGCCTACCAGATCGCAGAGCATCTTCCACATTTCCAGTAGCAAGAAACTTATTCAACACATTTGTAACCGCAGTGCATTGAAGAAGTTATCAGGAAATCTTGCTATTAATCTTTGAACAACCATCCGTGTGTATCGACCGCAATTTCAAAACACTTGTTCAGTCCAAAATATTCTCTCTTCTGTTAACACCATTCTGTTTGGAGTGCAAAGAATTACTCCCGCAGACGACAGCCATTCACTGCATATTGCTTCACGATGAACTGTGGAGCACATATTTTGATGACATCATATACATAATTTTTCAAATGTGTTCTACATACAAAGTGTGGTAAGACTTTACAAATACCTGGTATAATGTCTGTCTGCTGTTGTTGATGTCCCCATAATACAGTACTGCCATGTCTTCTATTATTGATGTCCCAATATTACAAGTATCATGTCTGCTTGTTGTTGTTGATGTCTGAAGTTCAGTTTCCTATGAGTACTGTACTGACATTGATGCCCTAGCTCTGGATGGTGTGTGTGTACATTGATGTCCTAGCTCTGGATGGTGTGTGTGTACATTGATGTCCTAGCTCTGGATGGTGTGTGTGTACATTGATGCCCTAGCTCTGGAAGGTGTGTACATTGATGCCCTAGCTCTGGATGGTGTGTGTGTACATTGATGTCCTAGCTCTGGATGGTGTGTGTGTGTGTACATTGATGTCCTAGCTCTGGATGGTGTGTGTGTGTGTGTACATTGATGCCCTAGCTCTGGATGGTGTGTGTGTACATTGATGCCCTAGCTCTGGATGGTGTGTGTGTGTGTGTACATTGATGTCCTAGCTCTGGATGGTGTGTGTGTGTGTGTGTGTACATTGATGTCCTAGCTCTGGATGCTGTGTGTGTGTGTACATTGATGTCCTAGCTCTGGATGGTGTGTGTGTACATTGATGCCCTAGCTCTGGATGGTGTGTGTGTACATTGATGTCCTAGCTCTGGATGGTGTGTGTACATTGATGTCCTAGCTCTGGATGGTGTGTGTGTACATTGATGTCCTAGCTCTGGATGGTGTGTGTGTACATTGATGTCCTAGCTCTGGAAGGTGTGTGTGTACATTGATGTCCTAGCTCTGGATGGTGTGTGTGTGTGTACATTGATGTCCTAGCTCTGGATGGTGTGTGTGTGTGTACATTGATGTCCTAGCTCTGGATGGTGTGTGTGTGTGTACATTGATGTCCTAGCTCTGGATGGTGTGTGTGTGTGTGTACATTGATGTCCTAGCTCTGGATGGTGTGTGTGTACATTGATGCCCTAGCTCTGGAAGGTGTGTGTGTGTACATTGATGTCCTAGCTCTGGATGGTGTGTGTACATTGATGCCCTAGCTCTGGAAGGTGTGTGTGTGTACATTGATGCCCTAGCTCTGGATGGTGTGTGTGTACATTGATGTCCTAGCTCTGGATGGTGTGTGTACATTGATGTCCTAGCTCTGGATTGTGTGTGTGTGTGTACATTGATGCCCTAGCTCTGGAAGGTGTGTGTGTGTACATTGATGCCCTAGCTCTGGAAGGTGTGTGTGTGTACATTGATGCCCTAGCTCTGGAAGGTGTGTGTGTGTACATTGATGCCCTAGCTCTGGATGGTGTGTGTGTACATTGATGTCCTAGCTCTGGATGGTGTGTGTGTACATTGATGCCCTAGCTCTGGATGGTGTGTGTGTGTATGTACATTGATGCCCTAGCTCTGGATGGTGTGTGTGTACATTGATGTCCTAGCTCTGGAAGGTGTGTGTGTACATTGATGTCCTAGCTCTGGACGGTGTGTGTGTGTGTGTGTACATTGATGCCCTAGCTCTGGAAGGTGTGTGTGTACATTGATGTTCTAGCTCTGGATGGTGTGTGTGTACATTGATGTCCTAGCTCTGGATGGTGTGTGTGTACATTGATGTCCTAGCTCTGGATGGTGTGTGTGTACATTGATGTCCTAGCTCTGGGTGGTGTGTGTGTGTGTACATTGATGTGCTAGCTCTGGAAGGTGTGTGTGTACATTGATGTGCTAGCTCTGGATGGTGTGTGTGTACATTGATGTGCTAGCTCTGGAAGGTGTGTGTGTACATTGATGTGCTAGCTCTGGATGGTGTGTGTGTACATTGATGTCCTAGCTCTGGATGGTGTGTGTGTACATTGATGTCCTAGCTCTGGATGCTGTGTGTGTGTGTACATTGATGTCCTAGCTCTGGATGGTGTGTGTGTGTACATTGATGTCCTAGCTCTGGATGCTGTGTGTGTGTGTACATTGATGCCCTAGCTCTGGATGTTGTGTGTGTGTACATTGATGCCATAGCTCTGGATGGTGTGTGTGTGTGTACATTGATGCCCTAGCTCTGGATGCTGTGTGTGTACATTGATGCCCTAGCTCTGGATGGTGTGTGTGTACATTGATGTCCTAGCTCTGGATGCTGTGTGTGTGTGTACATTGATGCCCTAGCTCTGGATGCTGTGTGTGTGTGTACATTGATGTCCTAGCTCTGGATGGTGTGTGTACATTGATGTCCTAGCTCTGGATGGTGTGTGTGTACATTGATGTCCTAGCTCTGGATGGTGTGTGTACATTGATGTCCTAGCTCTGGATGGTGTGTGTACATTGATGTTCTAGCTCTGGATGGTGTGTGTACATTGATGTCCTAGCTCTGGATGGTGTGTGTGTACATTGATGTCCTAGCTCTGGATGGTGTGTGTACATTGATGTGCTAGCTCTGGATGGTGTGTGTGTACATTGATGTGCTAGCTCTGGATGGTGTGTGTGTGTACATTGATGTCCTAGCTCTGGATGCTGTGTGTGTGTACATTGATGTCCTAGCTCTGGATGCTGTGTGTGTGTGTGTACATTGATGCCCTAGCTCTGGATGGTGGGTGTGTGTGTGTACATTGATGTCCTAGCTCTGGATGCTGTGTGTGTACATTGATGCCCTAGCTCTGGATGGTGTGTGTGTGTACATTGATGTCCTAGCTCTGGATGGTGTGTGTGTGTGTACATTGATGTCCTAGCTCTGGATGCTGTGTGTGTACATTGATGTCCTAGCTCTGGATGGTGTGTGTGTACATTGATGCCCTAGCTCTGGATGGTGTGTGTGTATATTGATGCCCTAGCTCTGGATGGTGTGTGTGTACATTGATGTCCTAGCTCTGGAAGGTGTGTGTGTACATTGATGTCCTAGCTCTAGATGGTGTGTGTGTACATTGATGCCCTAGCTCTGGATGGTGTGTGTGTACATTGATGTGCTAGCTCTGGATGGTGTGTGTGTACATTGATGCCCTAGCTCTGGATGGTGTGTGTGTACATTGATGTCCTAGCTCTGGATGGTGTGTGTGTACATTGATGTCCTAGCTCTGGATGGTGTGTGTGTGTGTACATTGATGTCCTAGCTCTGGATGGTGTGTGTGTACATTGATGCCCTAGCTCTGGATGGTGTGTGTGTACATTGATGCCCTAGCTCTGGATGGTGTGTGTGTATGTGTACATTGATGCCCTAGCTCTGGATGGTGTGTGTGTACATTGATGTCCTAGCTCTGGAAGGTGTGTGTACATTGATGTCCTAGCTCTGGATGGTGTGTGTGTGTGTACATTGATGTCCTAGCTCTGGATGGTGTGTGTGTGTACATTGATGTCCTAGCTCTGGATGGTGTGTGTGTGTAGATTGATGTCCTAGCTCTGGATGGTGTGTGTGTGTACATTGATGACCTAGCTCTGGATAATGTGTACATTGATGACCTAGCTCTGGATGGTGTGTGTGTGTGTACATTGATGTCCTAGCTCTGGATGGTGTGTGTGTACATTGATGCCCTAGCTCTGGATGGTGTGTGTGTGTGTGTGTACATTGATGTCCTAGCTCTGGATGGTGTGTGTGTACATTGATTTCCTAGCTCTGGAAGGTGTGTGTGTACATTGATGTCCTAGCTCTGGAAGGTGTGTGTGTACATTGATGACCTAGCTCTGGACGGTGTGTGTGTACATTGATGTCCTAGCTCTGGATGGTGTGTGTGTGTACATTGATGTCCTAGCTCTGGATGGTGTGTGTGTACATTGATGTCCTAGCTCTGGATGGTGTGTGTGTGTGTGTGTGTACATTGATGTGCTAGCTCTGGATGGTGTGTGTACATTGATGCCCTAGCTCTGGAAGGTGTGTGTGTACATTGATGTGCTAGCTCTGGAAGGTGTGTGTGTACATTGATGTGCTAGCTCTGGATGGTGTGTGTGTACATTGATGTGCTAGCTCTGGATGGTGTGTGTGTATATTGATGTGCTAGCTCTGGATGGTGTGTGTGTACATTGATGTCCTAGCTCTGGATGGTGTGTGTGTGTGTACATTGATGTGCTAGCTCTGGAAGGTGTGTGTGTACATTGATGTTCTAGCTCTGGATGGTGTGTGTGTACATTGATGTCCTAGCTCTGGATGGTGTGTGTGTACATTGATGTCCTAGCTCTGGATGGTGTGTGTGTACATTGATGTCCTAGCTCTGGATGGTGTGTGTGTGTGTACATTGATGTGCTAGCTCTGGAAGGTGTGTGTGTACATTGATGTGCTAGCTCTGGATGGTGTGTGTGTACATTGATGTGCTAGCTCTGGAAGGTGTGTGTGTACATTGATGTCCTAGCTCTGGATGGTGTGTGTGTACATTGATGTTCTAACTCTGGATGGTGTGTGTGTGTGTACATTGATGTCCTAGCTCTGGATGCTGTGTGTGTGTGTACATTGATGTCCTAGCTCTGGATGGTGTGTGTGTGTGTACATTGATGTCCTAGCTCTGGATGCTGTGTGTGTGTGTACATTGATGCCCTAGCTCTGGATGTTGTGTGTGTGTACATTGATGCCATAGCTCTGGATGGTGTGTGTGTGTACATTGATGCTCTAGCTCTGGATGCTGTGTGTGTACATTGATGCCCTAGCTCTGGATGGTGTGTGTGTACATTGATGTCCTAGCTCTGGATGCTGTGTGTGTGTGTGTGTACATTGATGCCCTAGCTCTGGATGCTGTGTGTGTGTGTGTACATTGATGTCCTAGCTCTGGATGGTGTGTGTGTGTACATTGATGTCCTAGCTCTGGATGGTGTGTGTACATTGATGTCCTAGCTCTGGATGGTGTGTGTGTACATTGATGTCCTAGCTCTGGATGGTGTGTGTACATTGATGTCCTAGCTCTGGATGGTGTGTGTGTGTACATTGATGTCCTAGCTCTGGATGGTGTGTGTACATTGATGTCCTAGCTCTGGATGGTGTGTGTGTACATTGATCTCCTAGCTCTGGATGGTGTGTGTACATTGATGTGCTAGCTCTGGATGGTGTGTGTGTACATTGATGTCCTAGCTCTGGATGGTGTGTGTACATTGATGTCCTAGCTCTTGATGGTGTGTGTGTGTGTGTGTGTACATTGATGTCCTAGCTCTGGATGGTGTGTGTACATTGATGTCCTAGCTCTGGATGTTGTGTGTGTGTACATTGATGTCCTAGCTCTGGATGCTGTGTGTGTGTACATTGATGCCCTAGCTCTGGATGCTGTGTGTGTGTGTACATTGATGCCCTAGCTCTGGATGCTGTGTGTGTGTGTACATTGATGTCCTAGATCTGGATGGTGTGTGTGTGTACATTGATGTCCTAGCTCTGGATGGTGTGTGCGTACATTGATGTCCTAGCTCTAGATGGTGTGTGCATACATTGATGTCCTAGCTCTGGATGGTGTGGTGTACATTGATGTCCTAGCTCTGGATGGTGTGTGTGTGTGTACATTGATGTCCTAGCTCTGGATGGTGTGTGTGTACATTGATGCCCTAGCTCTGGATGGTGTGTGTGTACATTGATGCCCTAGCTCTGGATGGTGTGTGTGTATGTGTACATTGATGCCCTAGCTCTGGATGGTGTGTGTGTACATTGATGTCCTAGCTCTGGAAGGTGTGTGTACATTGATGTCCTAGCTCTGGATGGTGTGTGTGTGTGTACATTGATGTCCTAGCTCTGGATGGTGTGTGTGTGTACATTGATGTCCTAGCTCTGGATGGTGTGTGTGTGTAGATTGATGTCCTAGCTCTGGATGGTGTGTGTGTGTACATTGATGACCTAGCTCTGGATAATGTGTACATTGATGACCTAGCTCTGGATGGTGTGTGTGTGTGTACATTGATGTCCTAGCTCTGGATGGTGTGTGTGTACATTGATGCCCTAGCTCTGGATGGTGTGTGTGTGTGTGTGTACATTGATGTCCTAGCTCTGGATGGTGTGTGTGTGTACATTGATTTCCTAGCTCTGGAAGGTGTGTGTGTACATTGATGTCCTAGCTCTGGAAGGTGTGTGTGTACATTGATGACCTAGCTCTGGACGGTGTGTGTGTACATTGATGTCCTAGCTCTGGATGGTGTGTGTGTGTACATTGATGTCCTAGCTCTGGATGGTGTGTGTGTACATTGATGTCCTAGCTCTGGATGGTGTGTGTGTGTGTGTGTGTACATTGATGTGCTAGCTCTGGATGGTGTGTGTACATTGATGCCCTAGCTCTGGAAGGTGTGTGTGTACATTGATGTGCTAGCTCTGGAAGGTGTGTGTGTACATTGATGTGCTAGCTCTGGATGGTGTGTGTGTACATTGATGTGCTAGCTCTGGATGGTGTGTGTGTATATTGATGTGCTAGCTCTGGATGGTGTGTGTGTACATTGATGTCCTAGCTCTGGATGGTGTGTGTGTGTGTACATTGATGTGCTAGCTCTGGAAGGTGTGTGTGTACATTGATGTTCTAGCTCTGGATGGTGTGTGTGTACATTGATGTCCTAGCTCTGGATGGTGTGTGTGTACATTGATGTCCTAGCTCTGGATGGTGTGTGTGTACATTGATGTCCTAGCTCTGGATGGTGTGTGTGTGTGTACATTGATGTGCTAGCTCTGGAAGGTGTGTGTGTACATTGATGTGCTAGCTCTGGATGGTGTGTGTGTACATTGATGTGCTAGCTCTGGAAGGTGTGTGTGTACATTGATGTCCTAGCTCTGGATGGTGTGTGTGTACATTGATGTTCTAACTCTGGATGGTGTGTGTGTGTGTACATTGATGTCCTAGCTCTGGATGCTGTGTGTGTGTGTACATTGATGTCCTAGCTCTGGATGGTGTGTGTGTGTGTACATTGATGTCCTAGCTCTGGATGCTGTGTGTGTGTGTACATTGATGCCCTAGCTCTGGATGTTGTGTGTGTGTACATTGATGCCATAGCTCTGGATGGTGTGTGTGTGTACATTGATGCTCTAGCTCTGGATGCTGTGTGTGTACATTGATGCCCTAGCTCTGGATGGTGTGTGTGTACATTGATGTCCTAGCTCTGGATGCTGTGTGTGTGTGTGTGTACATTGATGCCCTAGCTCTGGATGCTGTGTGTGTGTGTGTACATTGATGTCCTAGCTCTGGATGGTGTGTGTGTGTACATTGATGTCCTAGCTCTGGATGGTGTGTGTACATTGATGTCCTAGCTCTGGATGGTGTGTGTGTACATTGATGTCCTAGCTCTGGATGGTGTGTGTACATTGATGTCCTAGCTCTGGATGGTGTGTGTGTGTACATTGATGTCCTAGCTCTGGATGGTGTGTGTACATTGATGTCCTAGCTCTGGATGGTGTGTGTGTACATTGATCTCCTAGCTCTGGATGGTGTGTGTACATTGATGTGCTAGCTCTGGATGGTGTGTGTGTACATTGATGTCCTAGCTCTGGATGGTGTGTGTACATTGATGTCCTAGCTCTTGATGGTGTGTGTGTGTGTGTGTACATTGATGTCCTAGCTCTGGATGGTGTGTGTACATTGATGTCCTAGCTCTGGATGTTGTGTGTGTGTACATTGATGTCCTAGCTCTGGATGCTGTGTGTGTGTACATTGATGCCCTAGCTCTGGATGCTGTGTGTGTGTGTACATTGATGCCCTAGCTCTGGATGCTGTGTGTGTGTGTACATTGATGTCCTAGATCTGGATGGTGTGTGTGTGTACATTGATGTCCTAGCTCTGGATGGTGTGTGCGTACATTGATGTCCTAGCTCTAGATGGTGTGTGCATACATTGATGTCCTAGCTCTGGATGGTGTGGTGTACATTGATGTCCTAGCTCTGGATGGTGTGTGTGTACATTGATGTCCTAGCTCTGGATGGTGTGTGTGTACATTGATGTCCTAGCTCTGGATGGTGTGTGCATACATTTATGTCCTAGCTCTGGATGCTGTGTGTGTGTACATTGATGTCCTAGCTCTGGATGGTGTGTGTGTACATTGATGTCCTAGCTCTGGATGGTGTGTGTGTACATTGATGTCCTAGCTCTGGATGGTGTGTGTGTACATTGATGTCCTAGCTCTGGATGGTGTGTGTGTACATTGATGTCCTAGCTCTGGATGGTGTGTGTGTGTACATTGATGTCCTAGCTCTGGATGCTGTGTGTGTGTACATTGATGTCCTAGCTCTGGATGCTGTGTGTGTGTACATTGATGTCCTAGCTCTGGATGGTGTGTGTGTGTACATTTATGTCCTAGCTCTGGATGCTGTGTGTGTGTACATTGATGCCCTAGCTCTGGATGGTGTGTGTGTGTACATTGATGTCCTAGCTCTGGATGGTGTATGTGTGTACATTGATGTCCTAGCTTTGGATGCTGTGTGTGTGTGTACATTTATGTCCTAGCTCTGGATGGTGTGTGTGTGTGTACATTGATGTCCTAGCTCTGGATGCTGTGTGTGTGTACATTGATGTCCTAGCTCTGGATGCTGTGTGTGTGTACATTGATGTCCTAACTCTGGATGGTGTGTGTGTACATTGATGCCCTAGCTCTGGAAGGTGTGTGTGTACATTGATGTCCTAGCTCTGGATGGTGTGTGTGTACATTGATGTCCTAGCTCTGGATGCTGTGTGTGTGTGTACATTGATGTCCTAGCTCTGGATGCTGTGTGTGTGTGTACATTGATGTCCTAGCTCTGGATGCTGTGTGTGTGTACATTGATGTCCTAGCTCTGGATGCTGTGTGTGTGTGTACATTGATGCCCTAGCTCTGGATGGTGTGTGTGTACATTGATGTCCTAGCTCTGGATGGTGTGTGTGTGTGTACATTGATGCCCTAGCTCTGGATGGTGTGTGTGTACATTGATGTCCTAGCTCTGGATGGTGTGTGTGTACATTGATGTCCTAGCTCTGGATGGTGTGTGTGTACATTGATGTGCTAGCTCTGGATGGTGTGTGTGTACATTGATGTGCTAGCTCTGGATGGTGTGTGTGTATATTGATGTGCTAGCTCTGGATGGTGTGTGTGTACATTGATGTCCTAGCTCTGGATGGTGTGTGTACATTGATGTGCTAGCTCTGGAAGGTGTGTGTGTACATTGATGTTCTAGCTCTGGATGGTGTGTGTGTGTACATTGATGTCCTAGCTCTGGATGGTGTGTGTGAACATTGATGTCCTAGCTCTGGATGGTGTGTGTGTACATTGATGTCCTAGCTCTGGATGGTGTGTGTGTGTGTACATTGATGTGCTAGCTCTGGAAGGTGTGTGTGTACATTGATGTGCTAGCTCTGGATGGTGTGTGTGTACATTGATGTGCTAGCTCTGGAAGGTGTGTGTGTACATTGATGTCCTAGCTCTGGATGGTGTGTGTGTACATTGATGTCCTAGCTCTGGATGGTGTGTGTGTACATTGATGTCCTAGCTCTGGATGCTGTGTGTGTGTGTGTACATTGATGTCCTAGCTCTGGATGGTGTGTGTGTGTACATTGATGTCCTAGCTCTGGATGCTGTGTGTGTGTGTACATTGATGCCCTAGCTCTGGATGTTGTGTGTGTGTACATTGATGCCATAGCTCTGGATGGTGTGTGTGTGTACATTGATGTCCTAGCTCTGGATGGTGTGTGTGTGTACATTGATGTCCTAGCTCTGGATGGTGTGTGTACATTGATGTCCTAGCTCTGGATGGTGTGTGTGTACATTGATGTCCTAGCTCTGGATGGTGTGTGTACATTGATGTCCTAGCTCTGGATGGTGTGTGTGTGTACATTGATGTCCTAGCTCTGGATGGTGTGTGTACATTGATGTCCTAGCTCTGGATGGTGTGTGTGTACATTGATCTCCTAGCTCTGGATGGTGTGTGTACATTGATGTGCTAGCTCTGGATGGTGTGTGTGTACATTGATGTCCTAGCTCTGGATGGTGTGTGTACATTGATGTCCTAGCTCTTGATGGTGTGTGTGTGTGTGTGTGTGTACATTGATGTCCTAGCTCTGGATGGTGTGTGTACATTGATGTCCTAGCTCTGGATGTTGTGTGTGTGTACATTGATGTCCTAGCTCTGGATGCTGTGTGTGTGTACATTGATGCCCTAGCTCTGGATGCTGTGTGTGTGTGTACATTGATGCCCTAGCTCTGGATGCTGTGTGTGTGTGTACATTGATGTCCTAGATCTGGATGGTGTGTGTGTGTACATTGATGTCCTAGCTCTGGATGGTGTGTGCGTACATTGATGTCCTAGCTCTAGATGGTGTGTGCATACATTGATGTCCTAGCTCTGGATGGTGTGGTGTACATTGATGTCCTAGCTCTGGATGGTGTGTGTGTACATTGATGTCCTAGCTCTGGATGGTGTGTGTGTACATTGATGTCCTAGCTCTGGATGGTGTGTGCATACATTTATGTCCTAGCTCTGGATGCTGTGTGTGTGTACATTGATGTCCTAGCTCTGGATGGTGTGTGTGTACATTGATGTCCTAGCTCTGGATGGTGTGTGTGTACATTGATGTCCTAGCTCTGGATGGTGTGTGTGTACATTGATGTCCTAGCTCTGGATGGTGTGTGTGTACATTGATGTCCTAGCTCTGGATGGTGTGTGTGTGTACATTGATGTCCTAGCTCTGGATGCTGTGTGTGTGTACATTGATGTCCTAGCTCTGGATGCTGTGTGTGTGTACATTGATGTCCTAGCTCTGGATGGTGTGTGTGTGTACATTTATGTCCTAGCTCTGGATGCTGTGTGTGTGTACATTGATGCCCTAGCTCTGGATGGTGTGTGTGTGTACATTGATGTCCTAGCTCTGGATGGTGTATGTGTGTACATTGATGTCCTAGCTTTGGATGCTGTGTGTGTGTGTGTACATTTATGTCCTAGCTCTGGATGCTGTGTGTGTGTACATTGATGTCCTAGCTCTGGATGCTGTGTGTGTGTACATTGATGTCCTAGCTCTGGATGGTGTGTGTGTACATTGATGCCCTAGCTCTGGAAGGTGTGTGTGTACATTGATGTCCTAGCTCTGGATGGTGTGTGTGTACATTGATGTCCTAGCTCTGGATGCTGTGTGTGTGTGTACATTGATGTCCTAGCTCTGGATGCTGTGTGTGTGTGTACATTGATGTCCTAGCTCTGGATGCTGTGTGTGTGTACATTGATGTCCTAGCTCTGGATGCTGTGTGTGTGTGTACATTGATGCCCTAGCTCTGGATGGTGTGTGTGTACATTGATGTCCTAGCTCTGGATGGTGTGTGTGTGTACATTGATGCCCTAGCTCTGGATGGTGTGTGTGTGTACATTGATGTCCTAGCTCTGGATGGTGTGTGTGTACATTGATGTCCTAGCTCTGGATGGTGTGTGTGTACATTGATGTGCTAGCTCTGGATGGTGTGTGTGTACATTGATATGCTAGCTCTGGATGGTGTGTGTGTATATTGATGTGCTAGCTCTGGATGGTGTGTGTGTACATTGATGTCCTAGCTCTGGATGGTGTGTGTACATTGATGTGCTAGCTCTGGAAGGTGTGTGTGTACATTGATGTTCTAGCTCTGGATGGTGTGTGTGTGTACATTGATGTCCTAGCTCTGGATGGTGTGTGTGAACATTGATGTCCTAGCTCTGGATGGTGTGTGTGTACATTGATGTCCTAGCTCTGGATGGTGTGTGTGTGTGTACATTGATGTGCTAGCTCTGGAAGGTGTGTGTGTACATTGATGTGCTAGCTCTGGATGGTGTGTGTGTACATTGATGTGCTAGCTCTGGAAGGTGTGTGTGTACATTGATGTCCTAGCTCTGGATGGTGTGTGTGTACATTGATGTCCTAGCTCTGGATGGTGTGTGTGTACATTGATGTCCTAGCTCTGGATGCTGTGTGTGTGTGTGTACATTGATGTCCTAGCTCTGGATGGTGTGTGTGTGTACATTGATGTCCTAGCTCTGGATGCTGTGTGTGTGTGTGTGTACATTGATGCCCTAGCTCTGGATGTTGTGTGTGTGTACATTGATGCCATAGCTCTGGATGGTGTGTGTGTGTACATTGATGTCCTAGCTCTGGATGGTGTGTGTGTGTACATTGATGTCCTAGCTCTGGATGGTGTGTGTACATTGATGTCCTAGCTCTGGATGGTGTGTGTGTACATTGATGTCCTAGCTCTGGATGGTGTGTGTACATTGATGTCCTAGCTCTGGATGGTGTGTGTGTGTACATTGATGTCCTAGCTCTGGATGGTGTGTGTACATTGATGTCCTAGCTCTGGATGGTGTGTGTGTACATTGATCTCCTAGCTCTGGATGGTGTGTGTACATTGATGTGCTAGCTCTGGATGGTGTGTGTGTACATTGATGTCCTAGCTCTGGATGGTGTGTGTACATTGATGTCCTAGCTCTTGATGGTGTGTGTGTGTGTGTGTGTACATTGATGTCCTAGCTCTGGATGGTGTGTGTACATTGATGTCCTAGCTCTGGATGTTGTGTGTGTGTACATTGATGTCCTAGCTCTGGATGCTGTGTGTGTGTACATTGATGCCCTAGCTCTGGATGCTGTGTGTGTGTGTACATTGATGCCCTAGCTCTGGATGCTGTGTGTGTGTGTACATTGATGTCCTAGATCTGGATGGTGTGTGTGTGTACATTGATGTCCTAGCTCTGGATGGTGTGTGCGTACATTGATGTCCTAGCTCTAGATGGTGTGTGCATACATTGATGTCCTAGCTCTGGATGGTGTGGTGTACATTGATGTCCTAGCTCTGGATGGTGTGTGTGTACATTGATGTCCTAGCTCTGGATGGTGTGTGTGTACATTGATGTCCTAGCTCTGGATGGTGTGTGCATACATTTATGTCCTAGCTCTGGATGCTGTGTGTGTGTACATTGATGTCCTAGCTCTGGATGGTGTGTGTGTACATTGATGTCCTAGCTCTGGATGGTGTGTGTGTACATTGATGTCCTAGCTCTGGATGGTGTGTGTGTACATTGATGTCCTAGCTCTGGATGGTGTGTGTGTACATTGATGTCCTAGCTCTGGATGGTGTGTGTGTGTACATTGATGTCCTAGCTCTGGATGCTGTGTGTGTGTACATTGATGTCCTAGCTCTGGATGCTGTGTGTGTGTACATTGATGTCCTAGCTCTGGATGGTGTGTGTGTGTACATTTATGTCCTAGCTCTGGATGCTGTGTGTGTGTACATTGATGCCCTAGCTCTGGATGGTGTGTGTGTGTACATTGATGTCCTAGCTCTGGATGGTGTATGTGTGTACATTGATGTCCTAGCTTTGGATGCTGTGTGTGTGTGTACATTTATGTCCTAGCTCTGGATGGTGTGTGTGTACATTGATGTCCTAGCTCTGGATGGTGTGTGTGTGTACATTGATGTCCTAGCTCTGGATGCTGTGTGTGTGTGTACATTGATGTCCTAGCTCTGGATGCTGTGTGTGTGTACATTGATGTCCTAGCTCTGGATGCTGTGTGTGTGTACATTGATGTCCTAGCTCTGGATGGTGTGTGTGTACATTGATGCCCTAGCTCTGGAAGGTGTGTGTGTACATTGATGTCCTAGCTCTGGATGGTGTGTGTGTACATTGATGTCCTAGCTCTGGATGCTGTGTGTGTGTGTACATTGATGTCCTAGCTCTGGATGCTGTGTGTGTGTGTACATTGATGTCCTAGCTCTGGATGCTGTGTGTGTGTACATTGATGTCCTAGCTCTGGATGCTGTGTGTGTGTGTACATTGATGCCCTAGCTCTGGATGGTGTGTGTGTACATTGATGTCCTAGCTCTGGATGGTGTGTGTGTGTGTACATTGATGCCCTAGCTCTGGATGGTGTGTGTGTACATTGATGTCCTAGCTCTGGATGGTGTGTGTGTACATTGATGTCCTAGCTCTGGATGGTGTGTGTGTACATTGATGTGCTAGCTCTGGATGGTGTGTGTGTACATTGATGTGCTAGCTCTGGATGGTGTGTGTTTATATTGATGTGCTAGCTCTGGATGGTGTGTGTGTACATTGATGTCCTAGCTCTGGATGGTGTGTGTACATTGATGTGCTAGCTCTGGAAGGTGTGTGTGTACATTGATGTTCTAGCTCTGGATGGTGTGTGTGTGTACATTGATGTCCTAGCTCTGGATGGTGTGTGTGAACATTGATGTCCTAGCTCTGGATGGTGTGTGTGTACATTGATGTGCTAGCTCTGGATGGTGTGTGTTTATATTGATGTGCTAGCTCTGGATGGTGTGTGTGTACATTGATGTCCTAGCTCTGGATGGTGTGTGTACATTGATGTGCTAGCTCTGGATGGTGTGTGTGTGTACATTGATGTCCTAGCTCTGGATGGTGTGTGTGTGTACATTGATGTCCTAGCTCTGGATGGTGTGTGTACATTGATGTCCTAGCTCTGGATGGTGTGTGTGTACATTGATGTCCTAGCTCTGGATGGTGTGTGTACATTGATGTCCTAGCTCTGGATGGTGTGTGTGTGTACATTGATGTCCTAGCTCTGGATGGTGTGTGTACATTGATGTCCTAGCTCTGGATGGTGTGTGTGTACATTGATCTCCTAGCTCTGGATGGTGTGTGTACATTGATGTGCTAGCTCTGGATGGTGTGTGTGTACATTGATGTCCTAGCTCTGGATGGTGTGTGTACATTGATGTCCTAGCTCTTGATGGTGTGTGTGTGTGTGTGTGTACATTGATGTCCTAGCTCTGGATGGTGTGTGTACATTGATGTCCTAGCTCTGGATGTTGTGTGTGTGTACATTGATGTCCTAGCTCTGGATGCTGTGTGTGTGTACATTGATGCCCTAGCTCTGGATGCTGTGTGTGTGTGTACATTGATGCCCTAGCTCTGGATGCTGTGTGTGTGTGTACATTGATGTCCTAGATCTGGATGGTGTGTGTGTGTACATTGATGTCCTAGCTCTGGATGGTGTGTGCGTACATTGATGTCCTAGCTCTAGATGGTGTGTGCATACATTGATGTCCTAGCTCTGGATGGTGTGGTGTACATTGATGTCCTAGCTCTGGATGGTGTGTGTGTACATTGATGTCCTAGCTCTGGATGGTGTGTGTGTACATTGATGTCCTAGCTCTGGATGGTGTGTGCATACATTTATGTCCTAGCTCTGGATGCTGTGTGTGTGTACATTGATGTCCTAGCTCTGGATGGTGTGTGTGTACATTGATGTCCTAGCTCTGGATGGTGTGTGTGTACATTGATGTCCTAGCTCTGGATGGTGTGTGTGTACATTGATGTCCTAGCTCTGGATGGTGTGTGTGTACATTGATGTCCTAGCTCTGGATGGTGTGTGTGTGTACATTGATGTCCTAGCTCTGGATGCTGTGTGTGTGTACATTGATGTCCTAGCTCTGGATGCTGTGTGTGTGTACATTGATGTCCTAGCTCTGGATGGTGTGTGTGTGTACATTTATGTCCTAGCTCTGGATGCTGTGTGTGTGTACATTGATGCCCTAGCTCTGGATGGTGTGTGTGTGTACATTGATGTCCTAGCTCTGGATGGTGTATGTGTGTACATTGATGTCCTAGCTTTGGATGCTGTGTGTGTGTGTACATTTATGTCCTAGCTCTGGATGGTGTGTGTGTACATTGATGTCCTAGCTCTGGATGGTGTGTGTGTGTACATTGATGTCCTAGCTCTGGATGCTGTGTGTGTGTGTACATTGATGTCCTAGCTCTGGATGCTGTGTGTGTGTACATTGATGTCCTAGCTCTGGATGCTGTGTGTGTGTACATTGATGTCCTAGCTCTGGATGGTGTGTGTGTACATTGATGCCCTAGCTCTGGAAGGTGTGTGTGTACATTGATGTCCTAGCTCTGGATGGTGTGTGTGTACATTGATGTCCTAGCTCTGGATGCTGTGTGTGTGTGTACATTGATGTCCTAGCTCTGGATGCTGTGTGTGTGTGTACATTGATGTCCTAGCTCTGGATGCTGTGTGTGTGTACATTGATGTCCTAGCTCTGGATGCTGTGTGTGTGTGTACATTGATGCCCTAGCTCTGGATGGTGTGTGTGTACATTGATGTCCTAGCTCTGGATGGTGTGTGTGTGTGTACATTGATGCCCTAGCTCTGGATGGTGTGTGTGTACATTGATGTCCTAGCTCTGGATGGTGTGTGTGTACATTGATGTCCTAGCTCTGGATGGTGTGTGTGTACATTGATGTGCTAGCTCTGGATGGTGTGTGTGTACATTGATGTGCTAGCTCTGGATGGTGTGTGTTTATATTGATGTGCTAGCTCTGGATGGTGTGTGTGTACATTGATGTCCTAGCTCTGGATGGTGTGTGTACATTGATGTGCTAGCTCTGGAAGGTGTGTGTGTACATTGATGTTCTAGCTCTGGATGGTGTGTGTGTGTACATTGATGTCCTAGCTCTGGATGGTGTGTGTGAACATTGATGTCCTAGCTCTGGATGGTGTGTGTGTACATTGATGTCCTAGCTCTGGATGGTGTGTGTGTGTGTACATTGATGTGCTAGCTCTGGAAGGTGTGTGTGTACATTGATGTGCTAGCTCTGGAAGGTGTGTGTGTACATTGATGTGCTAGCTCTGGAAGGTGTGTGTGTACATTGATGTCCTAGCTCTGGATGGTGTGTGTGTACATTGATGTCCTAGCTCTGGATGGTGTGTGTGTACATTGATGTCCTAGCTCTGGATGCTGTGTGTGTGTGTGTACATTGATGTCCTAGCTCTGGATGGTGTGTGTGTGTACATTGATGTCCTAGCTCTGGATGCTGTGTGTGTGTGTGTACATTGATGCCCTAGCTCTGGATGTTGTGTGTGTGTACATTGATGCCATAGCTCTGGATGGTGTGTGTGTGTACATTGATGCCCTAGCTCTGGATGCTGTGTGTGTACATTGATGCCCTAGCTCTGGATGGTGTGTGTGTACATTGATGTCCTAGCTCTGGATGTTGTGTGTGTGTGTACATTGATGCCCTAGCTCTGGATGCTGTGTGTGTGTGTACATTGATGTCCTAGCTCTGGATGGTGTGTGTGTACATTGATGTCCTAGCTCTGGATGGTGTGTGTACATTGATGTCCTAGCTCTGGATGGTGTGTGTGTACATTGATGTCCTAGCTCTGGATGGTGTGTGTACATTGATGTCCTAGCTCTGGATGGTGTGTGTGTGTACATTGATGTCCTAGCTCTGGATGGTGTGTGTACATTGATGTCCTAGCTCTGGATGGTGTGTGTGTACATTGATCTCCTAGCTCTGGATGGTGTGTGTACATTGATGTGCTAGCTCTGGATGGTGTGTGTGTACATTGATGTCCTAGCTCTGGATGGTGTGTGTACATTGATGTCCTAGCTCTTGATGGTGTGTGTGTGTGTGTGTGTACATTGATGTCCTAGCTCTGGATGGTGTGTGTACATTGATGTCCTAGCTCTGGATGTTGTGTGTGTGTACATTGATGTCCTAGCTCTGGATGCTGTGTGTGTGTACATTGATGCCCTAGCTCTAGATGCTGTGTGTGTGTGTACATTGATGCCCTAGCTCTGGATGCTGTGTGTGTGTGTACATTGATGTCCTAGATCTGGATGGTGTGTGTGTGTACATTGATGTCCTAGCTCTGGATGGTGTGTGCGTACATTGCTGTCCTAGCTCTAGATGGTGTGTGCATACATTGATGTCCTAGCTCTGGATGGTGTGGTGTACATTGATGTCCTAGCTCTGGATGGTGTGTGTGTACATTGATGTCCTAGCTCTGGATGGTGTGTGTGTACATTGATGTCCTAGCTCTGGATGGTGTGTGCATACATTTATGTCCTAGGTCTGGATGCTGTGTGTGTGTACATTGATGTCCTAGCTCTGGATGGTGTGTGTGTGTACATTGATGTCCTAGCTCTGGATGCTGTGTGTGTGTGTACATTGATGCCCTAGCTCTGGATGTTGTGTGTGTGTACATTGATGCCATAGCTCTGGATGGTGTGTGTGTGTACATTGATGTCCTAGCTCTGGATGGTGTGTGTGTGTACATTGATGTCCTAGCTCTGGATGGTGTGTGTACATTGATGTCCTAGCTCTGGATGGTGTGTGTGTACATTGATGTCCTAGCTCTGGATGGTGTGTGTACATTGATGTCCTAGCTCTGGATGGTGTGTGTGTGTACATTGATGTCCTAGCTCTGGATGGTGTGTGTACATTGATGTCCTAGCTCTGGATGGTGTGTGTGTACATTGATCTCCTAGCTCTGGATGGTGTGTGTACATTGATGTGCTAGCTCTGGATGGTGTGTGTGTACATTGATGTCCTAGCTCTGGATGGTGTGTGTACATTGATGTCCTAGCTCTTGATGGTGTGTGTGTGTGTGTGTACATTGATGTCCTAGCTCTGGATGGTGTGTGTACATTGATGTCCTAGCTCTGGATGTTGTGTGTGTGTACATTGATGTCCTAGCTCTGGATGCTGTGTGTGTGTACATTGATGCCCTAGCTCTGGATGCTGTGTGTGTGTGTACATTGATGCCCTAGCTCTGGATGCTGTGTGTGTGTGTACATTGATGTCCTAGATCTGGATGGTGTGTGTGTGTACATTGATGTCCTAGCTCTGGATGGTGTGTGCGTACATTGATGTCCTAGCTCTAGATGGTGTGTGCATACATTGATGTCCTAGCTCTGGATGGTGTGGTGTACATTGATGTCCTAGCTCTGGATGGTGTGTGTGTACATTGATGTCCTAGCTCTGGATGCTGTGTGTGTACATTGATGTCCTAGCTCTGGATGGTGTGTGCATACATTTATGTCCTAGCTCTGGATGCTGTGTGTGTGTACATTGATGTCCTAGCTCTGGATGGTGTGTGTGTACATTGATGTCCTAGCTCTGGATGGTGTGTGTGTACATTGATGTCCTAGCTCTGGATGGTGTGTGTGTACATTGATGTCCTAGCTCTGGATGGTGTGTGTGTACATTGATGTCCTAGCTCTGGATGGTGTGTGTGTGTACATTGATGTCCTAGCTCTGGATGCTGTGTGTGTGTACATTGATGTCCTAGCTCTGGATGCTGTGTGTGTGTACATTGATGTCCTAGCTCTGGATGGTGTGTGTGTGTACATTTATGTCCTAGCTCTGGATGCTGTGTGTGTGTACATTGATGCCCTAGCTCTGGATGGTGTGTGTGTGTACATTGATGTCCTAGCTCTGGATGGTGTATGTGTGTACATTGATGTCCTAGCTTTGGATGCTGTGTGTGTGTGTACATTTATGTCCTAGCTCTGGATGCTGTGTGTGTGTACATTGATGTCCTAGCTCTGGATGCTGTGTGTGTGTACATTGATGTCCTAGCTCTGGATGGTGTGTGTGTACATTGATGCCCTAGCTCTGGAAGGTGTGTGTGTACATTGATGTCCTAGCTCTGGATGGTGTGTGTGTACATTGATGTCCTAGCTCTGGATGCTGTGTGTGTGTGTACATTGATGTCCTAGCTCTGGATGCTGTGTGTGTGTGTACATTGATGTCCTAGCTCTGGATGCTGTGTGTGTGTACATTGATGTCCTAGCTCTGGATGCTGTGTGTGTGTGTACATTGATGCCCTAGCTCTGGATGGTGTGTGTGTACATTGATGTCCTAGCTCTGGATGGTGTGTGTGTGTGTACATTGATGCCCTAGCTCTGGATGGTGTGTGTGTGTACATTGATGTCCTAGCTCTGGATGGTGTGTGTGTACATTGATGTCCTAGCTCTGGATGGTGTGTGTGTACATTGATGTGCTAGCTCTGGATGGTGTGTGTGTACATTGATGTGCTAGCTCTGGATGGTGTGTGTGTATATTGATGTGCTAGCTCTGGATGGTGTGTGTGTACATTGATGTCCTAGCTCTGGATGGTGTGTGTACATTGATGTGCTAGCTCTGGAAGGTGTGTGTGTACATTGATGTTCTAGCTCTGGATGGTGTGTGTGTGTACATTGATGTCCTAGCTCTGGATGGTGTGTGTGAACATTGATGTCCTAGCTCTGGATGGTGTGTGTGTACATTGATGTCCTAGCTCTGGATGGTGTGTGTGTGTGTACATTGATGTGCTAGCTCTGGAAGGTGTGTGTGTACATTGATGTGCTAGCTCTGGATGGTGTGTGTGTACATTGATGTGCTAGCTCTGGAAGGTGTGTGTGTACATTGATGTCCTAGCTCTGGATGGTGTGTGTGTACATTGATGTCCTAGCTCTGGATGGTGTGTGTGTACATTGATGTCCTAGCTCTGGATGCTGTGTGTGTGTGTGTACATTGATGTCCTAGCTCTGGATGGTGTGTGTGTGTACATTGATGTCCTAGCTCTGGATGCTGTGTGTGTGTGTGTGTACATTGATGCCCTAGCTCTGGATGTTGTGTGTGTGTACATTGATGCCATAGCTCTGGATGGTGTGTGTGTGTACATTGATGTCCTAGCTCTGGATGGTGTGTGTGTGTACATTGATGTCCTAGCTCTGGATGGTGTGTGTACATTGATGTCCTAGCTCTGGATGGTGTGTGTGTACATTGATGTCCTAGCTCTGGATGGTGTGTGTACATTGATGTCCTAGCTCTGGATGGTGTGTGTGTGTACATTGATGTCCTAGCTCTGGATGGTGTGTGTACATTGATGTCCTAGCTCTGGATGGTGTGTGTGTACATTGATCTCCTAGCTCTGGATGGTGTGTGTACATTGATGTGCTAGCTCTGGATGGTGTGTGTGTACATTGATGTCCTAGCTCTGGATGGTGTGTGTACATTGATGTCCTAGCTCTTGATGGTGTGTGTGTGTGTGTGTGTACATTGATGTCCTAGCTCTGGATGGTGTGTGTACATTGATGTCCTAGCTCTGGATGTTGTGTGTGTGTACATTGATGTCCTAGCTCTGGATGCTGTGTGTGTGTACATTGATGCCCTAGCTCTGGATGCTGTGTGTGTGTGTACATTGATGCCCTAGCTCTGGATGCTGTGTGTGTGTGTACATTGATGTCCTAGATCTGGATGGTGTGTGTGTGTACATTGATGTCCTAGCTCTGGATGGTGTGTGCGTACATTGATGTCCTAGCTCTAGATGGTGTGTGCATACATTGATGTCCTAGCTCTGGATGGTGTGGTGTACATTGATGTCCTAGCTCTGGATGGTGTGTGTGTACATTGATGTCCTAGCTCTGGATGGTGTGTGTGTACATTGATGTCCTAGCTCTGGATGGTGTGTGCATACATTTATGTCCTAGCTCTGGATGCTGTGTGTGTGTACATTGATGTCCTAGCTCTGGATGGTGTGTGTGTACATTGATGTCCTAGCTCTGGATGGTGTGTGTGTACATTGATGTCCTAGCTCTGGATGGTGTGTGTGTACATTGATGTCCTAGCTCTGGATGGTGTGTGTGTACATTGATGTCCTAGCTCTGGATGGTGTGTGTGTGTACATTGATGTCCTAGCTCTGGATGCTGTGTGTGTGTACATTGATGTCCTAGCTCTGGATGCTGTGTGTGTGTACATTGATGTCCTAGCTCTGGATGGTGTGTGTGTGTACATTTATGTCCTAGCTCTGGATGCTGTGTGTGTGTACATTGATGCCCTAGCTCTGGATGGTGTGTGTGTGTACATTGATGTCCTAGCTCTGGATGGTGTATGTGTGTACATTGATGTCCTAGCTTTGGATGCTGTGTGTGTGTGTACATTTATGTCCTAGCTCTGGATGGTGTGTGTGTACATTGATGTCCTAGCTCTGGATGGTGTGTGTGTGTACATTGATGTCCTAGCTCTGGATGCTGTGTGTGTGTGTACATTGATGTCCTAGCTCTGGATGCTGTGTGTGTGTACATTGATGTCCTAGCTCTGGATGCTGTGTGTGTGTACATTGATGTCCTAGCTCTGGATGGTGTGTGTGTACATTGATGCCCTAGCTCTGGAAGGTGTGTGTGTACATTGATGTCCTAGCTCTGGATGGTGTGTGTGTACATTGATGTCCTAGCTCTGGATGCTGTGTGTGTGTGTACATTGATGTCCTAGCTCTGGATGCTGTGTGTGTGTGTACATTGATGTCCTAGCTCTGGATGCTGTGTGTGTGTACATTGATGTCCTAGCTCTGGATGCTGTGTGTGTGTGTACATTGATGCCCTAGCTCTGGATGGTGTGTGTGTACATTGATGTCCTAGCTCTGGATGGTGTGTGTGTGTGTACATTGATGCCCTAGCTCTGGATGGTGTGTGTGTACATTGATGTCCTAGCTCTGGATGGTGTGTGTGTACATTGATGTCCTAGCTCTGGATGGTGTGTGTGTACATTGATGTGCTAGCTCTGGATGGTGTGTGTGTACATTGATGTGCTAGCTCTGGATGGTGTGTGTTTATATTGATGTGCTAGCTCTGGATGGTGTGTGTGTACATTGATGTCCTAGCTCTGGATGGTGTGTGTACATTGATGTGCTAGCTCTGGAAGGTGTGTGTGTACATTGATGTTCTAGCTCTGGATGGTGTGTGTGTGTACATTGATGTCCTAGCTCTGGATGGTGTGTGTGAACATTGATGTCCTAGCTCTGGATGGTGTGTGTGTACATTGATGTCCTAGCTCTGGATGGTGTGTGTGTGTGTACATTGATGTGCTAGCTCTGGAAGGTGTGTGTGTACATTGATGTGCTAGCTCTGGAAGGTGTGTGTGTACATTGATGTGCTAGCTCTGGAAGGTGTGTGTGTACATTGATGTCCTAGCTCTGGATGGTGTGTGTGTACATTGATGTCCTAGCTCTGGATGGTGTGTGTGTACATTGATGTCCTAGCTCTGGATGCTGTGTGTGTGTGTGTACATTGATGTCCTAGCTCTGGATGGTGTGTGTGTGTACATTGATGTCCTAGCTCTGGATGCTGTGTGTGTGTGTGTACATTGATGCCCTAGCTCTGGATGTTGTGTGTGTGTACATTGATGCCATAGCTCTGGATGGTGTGTGTGTGTACATTGATGCCCTAGCTCTGGATGCTGTGTGTGTACATTGATGCCCTAGCTCTGGATGGTGTGTGTGTACATTGATGTCCTAGCTCTGGATGTTGTGTGTGTGTGTACATTGATGCCCTAGCTCTGGATGCTGTGTGTGTGTGTACATTGATGTCCTAGCTCTGGATGGTGTGTGTGTACATTGATGTCCTAGCTCTGGATGGTGTGTGTACATTGATGTCCTAGCTCTGGATTGTGTGTGTGTACATTGATGTCCTAGCTCTGGATGGTGTGTGTACATTGATGTCCTAGCTCTGGATGGTGTGTGTGTGTACATTGATGTCCTAGCTCTGGATGGTGTGTGTACATTGATGCCCTAGCTCTGGAAGGTGTGTGTGTACATTGATGTGCTAGCTCTGGAAGGTGTGTGTGTACATTGATGTGCTAGCTCTGGATGGTGTGTGTGTACATTGATGTGCTAGCTCTGGATGGTGTGTGTGTATATTGATGTGCTAGCTCTGGATGGTGTGTGTGTACATTGATGTCCTAGCTCTGGATGGTGTGTGTGTGTGTACATTGATGTGCTAGCTCTGGAAGGTGTGTGTGTACATTGATGTGCTAGCTCTGGAAGGTGTGTGTGTACATTGATGTCCTAGCTCTGGATGGTGTGTGTGTACATTGATGTCCTAGCTCTGGATGGTGTGTGTGTGTACATTGATGTCCTAGCTCTGGATGCTGTGTGTGTGTGTACATTGATGTCCTAGCTCTGGATGGTGTGTGTGTGTACATTGATGCCATAGCTCTGGATGGTGTGTGTGTGTACAATGATGCTCTAGCTCTGGATGCTGTGTGTGTACATTGATGCCCTAGCTCTGGATGGTGTGTGTGTACATTGATGCCCTAGCTCTGGATGCTGTGTGTGTACATTGATGTCCTAGCTCTGGATGGTGTGTGTGTGTACATTGATGCCCTAGCTCTGGATGTTGTGTGTGTGTACATTGATGCCATAGCTCTGGATGGTGTGTGTGTGTACAATGATGCTCTAGCTCTGGATGCTGTGTGTGTACATTGATGCCCTAGCTCTGGATGGTGTGTGTGTACATTGATGCCCTAGCTCTGGATGCTGTGTGTGTGTGTACATTGATGTCCTAGCTCTGGATGGTGTGTGTGTGTACATTGATGTCCTAGCTCTGGATGGTGTGTGTACATTGATGTCCTAGCTCTGGATGGTGTGTGTGTACATTGATGTCCTAGCTCTGGATGGTGTGTGTACATTGATGTCCTAGCTCTGGATGGTGTGTGTGTGTACATTGATGTCCTAGCTCTGGATGGTGTGTGTACATTGATGTCCTAGCTCTGGATGGTGTGTGTGTACATTGATCTCCTAGCTCTGGATGGTGTGTGTACATTGATGTGCTAGCTCTGGATGGTGTGTGTGTACATTGATGTCCTAGCTCTGGATGGTGTGTGTACATTGATGTCCTAGCTCTTGATGGTGTGTGTGTGTGTGTGTGTGTGTACATTGATGTCCTAGCTCTGGATGGTGTGTGTACATTGATGTCCTAGCTCTGGATGTTGTGTGTGTGTACATTGATGTCCTAGCTCTGGATGCTGTGTGTGTGTACATTGATGCCCTAGCTCTGGATGCTGTGTGTGTGTGTACATTGATGCCCTAGCTCTGGATGCTGTGTGTGTGTGTACATTGATGTCCTAGATCTGGATGGTGTGTGTGTGTACATTGATGTCCTAGCTCTGGATGGTGTGTGCGTACATTGATGTCCTAGCTCTGGATGGTGTGTGCATACATTGATGTCCTAGCTCTGGATGGTGTGGTGTACATTGATGTCCTAGCTCTGGATGGTGTGTGTGTACATTGATGTCCTAGCTCTGGATGGTGTGTGTGTACATTGATGTCCTAGCTCTGGATGGTGTGTGCATACATTTATGTCCTAGCTCTGGATGCTGTGTGTGTGTACATTGATGTCCTAGCTCTGGATGGTGTGTGTGTACATTGATGTCCTAGCTCTGGATGGTGTGTGTGTACATTGATGTCCTAGCTCTGGATGGTGTGTGTGTACATTGATGTCCTAGCTCTGGATGGTGTGTGTGTACATTGATGTCCTAGCTCTGGATGGTGTGTGTGTGTACATTGATGTCCTAGCTCTGGATGCTGTGTGTGTGTACATTGATGTCCTAGCTCTGGATGCTGTGTGTGTGTACATTGATGTCCTAGCTCTGGATGGTGTGTGTGTGTGTACATTTATGTCCTAGCTCTGGATGCTGTGTGTGTGTACATTGATGCCCTAGCTCTGGATGGTGTGTGTGTGTACATTGATGTCCTAGCTCTGGATGGTGTATGTGTGTACATTGATGTCCTAGCTCTGGATGCTGTGTGTGTGTGTACATTTATGTCCTAGCTCTGGATGGTGTGTGTGTGTGTACATTGATGTCCTAGCTCTGGATGCTGTGTGTGTGTACATTGATGTCCTAGCTCTGGATGCTGTGTGTGTGTGTACATTGATGCCCTAGCTCTGGATGGTGTGTGTGTACATTGATGTCCTAGCTCTGGATGGTGTGTGTGTGTGTACATTGATGCCCTAGCTCTGGATGGTGTGTGTGTACATTGATGTCCTAGCTCTGGATGGTGTGTGTGTACATTGATGTCCTAGCTCTGGATGGTGTGTGTGTACATTGATGTGCTAGCTCTGGATGGTGTGTGTGTACATTGATGTGCTAGCTCTGGATGGTGTGTGTGTATATTGATGTGCTAGCTCTGGATGGTGTGTGTGTACATTGATGTCCTAGCTCTGGATGGTGTGTGTGTGTGTACATTGATGTGCTAGCTCTGGAAGGTGTGTGTGTACATTGATGTTCTAGCTCTGGATGGTGTGTGTGTGTACATTGATGTCCTAGCTCTGGATGGTGTGTGTGTACATTGATGTCCTAGCTCTGGATGGTGTGTGTGTGTGTACATTGATGTGCTAGCTCTGAAAGGTGTGTGTGTACATTGATGTGCTAGCTCTGGATGGTGTGTGTGTACATTGATGTGCTAGCTCTGGAAGGTGTGTGTGTACATTGATGTCCTAGCTCTGGATGGTGTGTGTGTACATTGATGTCCTAGCTCTGGATGGTGTGTGTGTGTGTGTACATTGATGTCCTAGCTCTGGATGCTGTGTGTGTGTGTACATTGATGTCCTAGCTCTGGATGGTGTGTGTGTGTACATTGATGTCCTAGCTCTGGATGCTGTGTGTGTGTGTGTGTACATTGATGCCCTAGCTCTGGATGTTGTGTGTGTGTACATTGATGCCATAGCTCTGGATGGTGTGTGTGTGTACATTGATGCCCTAGCTCTGGATGCTGTGTGTGTACATTGATGCCCTAGCTCTGGATGGTGTGTGTGTACATTGATGTCCTAGCTCTGGATGCTGTGTGTGTGTGTACATTGATGCCCTAGCTCTGGATGCTGTGTGTGTGTGTACATTGATGTCCTAGCTCTGGATGGTGTGTGTGTGTACATTGATGTCCTAGCTCTGGATGGTGTGTGTACATTGATGTCCTAGCTCTGGATGGTGTGTGTGTACATTGATGTCCTAGCTCTGGATGGTGTGTGTACATTGATGTCCTAGCTCTGGATGGTGTGTGTGTGTACATTGATGTCCTAGCTCTGGATGGTGTGTGTACATTGATGTCCTAGCTCTGGATGGTGTGTACGTACATTGATGTCCTAGCTCTGGATGGTGTGTGTACATTGATGTGCTAGCTCTGGATGGTGTGTGTGTACATTGATGTCCTAGCTCTGGATGGTGTGTGTACATTGATGTCCTAGCTCTTGATGGTGTGTGTGTGTGTACATTGATGTCCTAGCTCTGGATGGTGTGTGTACATTGATGTCCTAGCTCTTGATGGTGTGTGTGTGTGTGTACATTGATGTCCTAGCTCTGGATGGTGTGTGTGTGTGTACATTGATGTCCTAGCTCTGGATGCTGTGTGTGTGTACATTGATGCCCTAGCTCTGGATGCTGTGTGTGTGTGTACATTGATGTCCTAGATCTGGATGGTGTGTGTGTGTGTACATTGATGTCCTAGCTCTGGATGGTGTGGGCGTACATTGATGTCCTAGCTCTGGATGGTGTGTGCATACATTGATGTCCTAGCTCTGGATGGTGTGGTGTACATTGATGTCCTAGCTCTGGATGGTGTGTGTGTACATTGATGTCCTAGCTCTGGATGGTGTGTGTGTACATTGATGTCCTAGCTCTGGATGGTGTGTGCATACATTGATGTCCTAGCTCTGGATGCTGTGTGTGTGTACATTGATGTCCTAGCTCTGGATGGTGTGTGTGTACATTGATGTCCTAGCTCTGGATGGTGTGTGTGTACATTGATGTCCTAGCTCTGGATGGTGTGTGTGTACATTGCTGTCCTAGCTCTGGATGGTGTGTGTGTACATTGATGTCCTAGCTCTGGATGGTGTGTGTGTGTACATTGATGTCCTAGCTCTGGATGCTGTGTGTGTGTACATTGATGTCCTAGCTCTGGATGCTGTGTGTGTGTACATTGATGTCCTAGCTCTGGATGCTGTGTGTGTGTGTACATTTATGTCCTAGCTCTGGATGCTGTGTGTGTGTACATTGATGCCCTAGCTCTGGATGGTGTGTGTGTGTACATTGATGTCCTAGCTCTGGATGGTGTATGTGTGTACATTGATGTCCTAGCTCTGGATGCTGTGTGTGTGTGTACATTTATGTCCTAGCTCTGGATGGTGTGTGTGTGTGTACATTGATGCCCTAGCTCTGGATGGTGTGTGTGTGTGTGTACATTGATGTCCTAGCTCTGGATGCTGTGTGTGTGTGTGTACATTGATGTCCTAGCTCTGGATGCTGTGTGTGTGTACATTGATGTCCTAGCTCTGGATGCTGTGTGTGTGTACATTGATGTCCTAGCTCTGGATGCTGTGTGTGTGTACATTGATGTCCTAGCTCTGGATGGTGTGTGTGTACATTGATGCCCTAGCTCTGGAAGGTGTGTGTGTACATTGATGTCCTAGCTCTGGATGCTGTGTGTGTGTACATTGATGTCCTAGCTCTGGATGCTGTGTGTGTGTACATTGATGTCCTAGCTCTGGATGCTGTGTGTGTGTGTACATTGATGTCCTAGCTCTGGATGCTGTGTGTGTGTACATTGATGTCCTAGCTCTGGATGCTGTGTGTGTGTGTACATTGATGCCCTAGCTCTGGATGGTGTGTGTGTGTGTACATTGATGCCCTAGCTCTGGATGGTGTGTGTGTACATTGATGCCCTAGCTCTGGATGGTGTGTGTGTACATTGATGTCCTAGCTCTGGATGGTGTGTGTGTGTACATTGATGTCCTAGCTCTGGATGGTGTGTGTGTACATTGATGTCCTAGCTCTGGATGGTGTGTGTGTACATTGATGTCCTAGCTCTGGATGGTGTGTGTGTACATTGATGCCCTAGCTCTGGATGGTGTGTGTGTACATTGATGTCCTAGCTCTGGATGCTGTGTGTGTGTGTACATTGATGTCCTAGCTCTGGATGCTGTGTGTGTGTGTACATTGATGCCCTAGCTCTGGATGGTGTGTGTGTGTGTGTACATTGATGTCCTAGCTCTGGATGGTGTGTGTGTACATTGATGTCCTAGCTCTGGATGGTGTGTGTGTACATTGATGTCCTAGCTCTGGAAGCTGTGTGTGTGTGTACATTGATGTCCTAGCTCTGGATGCTGTGTGTGTGTGTACATTGATGTCCTAGCTCTGGATGCTGTGTGTGTACATTGATGTCCTAGCTCTGGATGGTGTGTGTGTGTACATTGATGTCCTAGCTCTGGATGGTGTGTGTGTGTACATTGATGTCCTAGCTCTGGATGCTGTGTGTGTGTACATTGATGTCCTAGCTCTGGATGGTGTGTGTGTGTGTACATTGATGTCCTAGCTCTGGATGGTGTGTGTGTGTGTGTGTGTACATTGACGTCAGTACCGGAATTCAGTTGGACTTTAGCGTTGACTACTGGATGTTAAATTGCTTAATAATTCAACCTGGGGTTGAACACAACTTTCTGCAAAGGACATTGTAAAACTAACCTAGAACAGCAATACAGAGGCTTTGTGTCTAGGTGGTGTGTGTGAGAGGTTAGTACTTCCATTCTTGGTCAAGTGGTCTGGGTTCCAGTCCCTGCTATTTCAAAGGATACATACACAGCATGGAGATGCGGCTGCAGGGTGAACAGCCCCTGATCTACATCTTCAAAACCATTTAAAGTGTTCTTGGTAGCACTAGCGGCGGTACAATGGTACAAGTACTGTAACAACAGTGTGTGTCTGTGTAGATATACCAGGCTGCAGGGTGACATTTGCATGTCTAGGCTAGAAGAGGAAGGAAGACAGTCTAGCAGTTGATAGAGTGTGTGCAATGTTTCCAAATGTCTGAGACCACCGTTTTGTGTCCTGTACCTCTAACAATTGATGATAGTGTGTGTGATTTTGTCAAATATACGAGATCACAGTTTTCTGTCCTCGACTGCCTGGCACAGAAGAGGAAGGGAGATAGACAGTCCAGCAACTGATAGTAGTGTGTGGACTTTTGTCACAAGACCAGTTGTCTCCCCTCTATAGTCTAGTGTAGAAGAGCAGCCAAGAAAGGGAGACAATAATTGTACACTTCTGGGGGCAACTATTAGAAGACGTGACAATCACTATTAATGAGAAGACCAAGCACTAATAGCAAAATCAGAAGCTGAATTACAAGACCACATGAATAGTCTAAACGAAATGTGTAGGGAACATAACATGAAAATTAGCACAAGCAAAACAGAGGTAATGACTATAACTAAAGAAGAACAAACAGCAACAATTCACCTAAACGAACATTCCTTGAAACAAGTAAAGAGCTTCAAGTACCTAGGAAGTATAATATCATCAAATGGCAGATCAGAAGACGAGATAGAAAATAGGTGCAATAAGGCAAATCAACTCATTGGACAAATGGCACCAATACTAAAGAACAAACATGTATCAATAACTACTAAGAAAGAACTTTACAACACAATCTCCCTACCAACTCTATGTTACCAATGTCAAACCTGGACAATGACAGAAAAAGAGAAAAGAAAAATCACAACAACAGAAATGAGGTTCCTGAGAAGAATACGCAACGTATCAAGAAGAGATAAGATCAGAAATGAAGAAATCAGGACTAAAGTGGGGGTTAAAGCAGCACTAGATTTTATTAGAAAGCAGCAAGTCAAATGGTTTGGCCATGAAAGTAGGTTACCAGTCAACAGCATACCACAACAAGCAATGATGTACAGATCAGATGGAGATAGAGGAAGAGGCCGACCACGTAAACGTTGGACGGAGGGAATAGCAGAGTCCATGGGAATATCGATATATGAAGCCCATAATCAGGCACTATCACGATGTTTATACTTCACCTCGACACCGCAAGGTACAAGAGGAACATGATGAGATGAATAATGGCAATAGCTATTAGAAGACTAGCGGCAATAACTATTAATTAGAATAGTGACAATAACTATTAATTAGAAGAATAGTGACAATAACTATTAGAAGAATAGTGACAATGATTATTAATTAGAAGAATAGTGACAATAACTATTAATTAGAAGAATAGTGACAGTGATTATTAATTAGAAGAATAGTGACAGTGATTATTAATTAGAAGAATAGTGACAATGATTATTAATTAGAAGAATAGTGACAATAACTATTAATTAGAATGGTGACAATAACTATTAATTAGAAGAATAGTGACAATAACTATTAATTAGAAGAATAGTGACAATAACTATTAATTAGAAGAATAGTGACAATAACTATTAATTAGAAGAATAGTGACAATAACTATTAATTAGAAGAATAGTGACAATAACTATTAATTAGAAGAACAGTGACAATAACTATTAATTAGAAGAATAGTGACAATAACTATTAATTAGAAGAACAGTGACAATAACTATTAATTAGAAGAACAGTGACAATAACTATTAATTAGAAGAACAGTGACAATAACTATTAATTAGAAGAACAGTGACAATAACTATTAATTAGAAGAACAGTGACAATAACTATTAATTAGAAGAATAGTGACAATAACTATTAATTAGAAAGACTAATGACAATAACTATTAATTAGAAAGACTAATGACAATAACTATTAATTAGAAAGACTAATGACAATAACTATAAGGGACGTTCATTTGAAACCCGTTCCAATGGCTTTATTACAAAAGCATGAAAGAAACATTAACAGGTGTGGTAGAATTAAACAAAGCATTCATTTTGAATGAATTATGCACCATGGGTTGGTCACAAGTCGCCGCCATAGGTAGGCAGCGAATGCTGTCCGCAAAAAAGGGTTGTGGTTGCTTACTGAACCAAGTATTTACCGCGTTCATCTGTGTGAAATCATTGCCCCTTGAGAGCTTTTTTTAGAGGTCCTAACAAATGAAAATCACATGGTGACAAATCAGGACTATAGGCTGGATGTTGCAGAATTTCCCACTTCTTCCTTGCTAATGCTTCCTGCACAATCTTTGCGACATGCGGATGAGCCTTATCATGCAACAAAATCACACCACGAAAAAGCATGCCGGGTCGTTTATTCTTTCTGGATTTTTGCAGCTTGTCTAGTGTTTGCAAAAGTGGGTAGGTTGATGTTGACACCAGGTTCTTTAAAGTTGGCCAACAATAGCCCATGGTAAAAAAAAAATGCGCTCAGAATAACCTTACCAGCGGAAACCTGTAACTGGAATTTTTTGGCTTTTGGTGATCCAGCATGCTTCCATTGCATTCTCTCTTGCTGCTCGGCTCAAAGTGGTGACACCATTATTCATCGCCTGCTACCATGTGGAAGAGAAATGCATCACCCTCCACTCTGTAATGCAGCAAGTGGTTCAAACACCATCCCATGCGTTCCTATTTTTGGTGGTCGGTCAACATCCGTGGTACCCACTGTGAACACACCTTCCGATATTAGTTTCTTATGAACGGCCTTTTCAATTGTCCCAATTGACACATCAAATTCTTTCCTAGCGAACGTATGCTTCGACAGTGATTCATTTGTACTGCTGCATCAATTCTGGCGATGGTTTTTTTCTGTTGCAACAATATGCGCGCTTGACCCGGCCGTTGAAGATCTGTTGTGAACTGACGTCCTTTCCGAAACATCCGTGCCCAGTCTGTCACTGTTGTCTTCGACACACATTTTGTTACCGTACACTGCCTGCATTCTTCGATGAATGTCCACTGGTCGACATCCTTCAAATGAAAGAAACTCAACCACCACTCTTTGAGCTTCTTTGGACGGATTTTGAATCAACCCGGCCATTTTCTCAACGGTCAGAAACAGAACCTATGCAGCATGGGACGATAAGCACGTGCTCTTTTATTCATTGGTCAGTACTTATCACATGACTATGACATGATCATGTTCAACATACGCAATTACGTGCAAACGGCACGAACGGATTTCAAATGAACGCCCCTTACATTAATGAGAATACTAGAGAGAATCACTATTTAATTAGAAGATTAGTGGCAACAACTATTAATTAGAAGACTTATGACAATAACTATTAATAAGACTAGTGACAATAACTATTCATTAGAAGATTACTGACAATAACTATTCATTAGAGACAAGTGACAATAACTGTTAATTAGAAAACTAGTGACAACTATTCATTAGCAGACTAGTGGCAATAACTATTAATAAGAAGACTAGTGACAATAACTATTAATAAGAAGACTAGTGACAATAACTATTCATTAGAAGACTAGTGACAATAACTATTCATTAGAAGACTAGTGACAATAACTATTCATTAGAAGACTAGTGATAATAACAATTCATTAGAGGATTAGTGACAATAACTATTCATTAGAAGACTAGTGACAAACTGTGTCATGTGCTAGCACTGGTGATCTGTGTATTTGAACCTAACTGGCCAACAGAACGTAGGCGGCCAGGTATTTTGAGCTCAGATGTTTTGTATTTCAAGTAAGGTTTGAATCTTTGTGATGTGCCACTCGCAGTAACAGCACCGTTTGCCATGACTACAGTTAATATTACATTTAGGGAGGGGAGGAGTGGTGTGGTAGACAAATAAATTGCCATAGTTTTCATATATTTTCCACGTGTTTGTTTTCATGGTTTAGGTAATTTAATTTCTCATAGTTATCTAGGGACGACATTAGTTTGGATACTTCGTGGACAACCCTGAACGAATATCTCACACTACATAGACAGTGTGTGGATGTCTGTGTCTTCCTAGACAACCCTGGTAAAATATCTCACTACATAGACAGTGTGTGAATGTCTAATGTCTTACTTCCTATTGATGCATGATAAGGCAGACGTGGTTGCGGCCTTGTGGGAGCACGTGCACACCTCAGAGGAGCAAATGGATCATCATGGTCTGGCAAGAATGAGGCAGTGAGGAGTGATGAGGGGTTCTGGCCGACGCTTAGAGGAAAGGTGAGACGGACATATAATCAGATTGCTACTGGCACTATTGGTGTTGGAACTCTTCGCTGGCTGCTGAGGATGGGGACGGAGCGCTTATGGGAATGCTGCGATGTCGGTTCTTAAATCAATCAATCAGATGTCAGTTCTTAAATTAATCACATCAATCAATCTTACTTCCGTGACCAAATCTCTGATAAAGGGTTGGTCTGTCAACTTTCTCCAAGTTTCTGCTTGTTGCTGGGCTCTGCCATCTCTGCTGTCCCTCATTGGCTGTAGATGTGTGATCTTGTCCTCTGTGTTCATAGGTATTGTCTTTGTGCCTCGCCAGTTGATTCGCATTCCTGGACTCTGGACTTCATTTATTTGATGAATGTTTGACTTTGTTGCTGCTGCCCAAGCTGACATATACAAGGACTGGCCTGACTATAAGTTCTGCAGAACTTTCTCATCTACTTCCCATCTTCTACCATCAAGAGTTATTCATCAAGAATTATGAGACCATCAAAAATGTTCTACAGATCAATATTTATTATGTTCCAGCAAAAACATCTCTGTCAAGAAGACATTGCTTTTATACCAAACACATTTTTACCAGGATATTACATGAATACTATCAAAACCATTCTCACCAACATCACATCTGTGATGCATCAAATTTTCAGACCATCAAAAGCATTCTCACCAACATCACATTTTTTTTAAATCAAATTTTCAGACCATTGAAAGCATTTTCACAAATATAGCAAATTTATGCTCCATCAAATTTTCACACTCCACACACATTTTCACCATTACATTACATTTCCCGACCATCAAATATATTCTCACAGAAACGTCGGGAAGTAACTTGTCCACTGTGGTTGTAGTGACAAGCAATACGGATCAACTCAGCTACATATACGCACACGGCTGAATCTATCCCTGGGCAAACGTTGGGCTCACTGAAAACTAGGGTATCATCATCATCAGCACGTGCCTTGCCAAGTAGCACAGGTGTTCACAAATATCTATCTCTGGGGAACCCAGTGAGATATGGCTACGTATGAGTGGCCATGTATGAGAGGCCACGTACGAGGGTTGCATAGTTGCTGGATTCATAAATACTAGGTCAAAGCATCGTGACATTTCAATATGTGATTGTACAGTTTGCTCTATAGACTAGGCAGGGCTCAGCAAACAACAGAAACACATGCAACAGTCAACTACAGACAGGGTCGGACTAAGGAAACATCAGAAATACAAATACATCATTTGATAAGACAGGACTAAACAAGGAGAAACAAACAACGGCCTCCTAATGTAAAGATATAACATTACTAAACATCAGACATACATACAACAGTAGATTGTAAAGATAAGACAGGACTAAATAATCATCAGACATGCATAAACAGTAGAATGTAAAGATAAGACGGCATTAAAAAACATCAGAAACAGAGAGCAGTGCATGATACACAGATGCTATACTCCATCGCTGTCTGGCTGTGGTGAGTGTGTCCGGGAGGCATCGCTGTCTGGCTGTGGTGGGTGTGTCCGGGAGGCAAAGACGTGTTTGAAGTACTCAAAAGTGCTGATCATGATTGCACACGCTGGGGCCACTTTCAGCAGTCTCGGTGGCAGACCTGATCGACAATGTTGTGAACATAAATCAATGGTTAAACCCAGAACTGCTGTCAATTGAAACAATGGTTACACCAAGAACTGCTGTCAACTGAACCAATGGTTAAACCAAGAACTGCTGTCAACTGAGACAATGCAACCACAACAACAATCTATGCATGTTTGTCTGCACTAGTAACAACATGTTAGTGAACAACACAAGTGTAGATAATCCAGTTAGATGCAAACTGATCTGGCACCTTGATAGTGCTACAGTGACCGCACTAGCCAGGCCACCTTAATTCCTCACACTCAAGGACCCCCCTGTCATACACTGCAAGGTACTATATAAGCAGTAAATGCCAGTATACACACCTATAAATATGAGAAGGCATAAATGGTCTATAAATATGTGAAGTTATACACATATAAATATTAGAAGGTATATATGTTCTATAAATATGAGAAGACATACACACTATAAATATGAGAAGGCATAAATGGTCTATAAATATGAGAAGGTATACACACACATAAATATTAGAAGGTATATATGTTCTATAAATATGAGAAGGCATACACACTATAAATATGTGAAGTTATACACCTATAAATATGAGAAGGCATACACACCTATAAATATGAGAAGGCATAAACGGTCTATAAATATGAGAAGGCATACACACCTATAAATATGAGAAGGCATAAACGGTCTATAAATATGAGAAGGTATACACATATAAATATTAGAAGGTATATATGTTCTATAAATATGAGAAGACATACACACTATAAATATGAGAAGGCATAAACAGTCTATAAATACGAGAAGTCTTACACACTATACATATGAGAAGGTATACACACATATAAATATTAGAAGGTATATATGTTCTATAAATATGAGAAGACATACACACTATAAATATGAGAAGGCATAAACGGTCTATAAATATGAGAAGGCATACACACCTATAAATATGAGAAGGCATAAATGGTCTATAAATATGAGAAGGCATAAACGGTCTATAAATATGAGAAGGCATACACACTATACATATGAGAAGGTATACACACATATAAATATTAGAAGGTATATATGTTCTATAAATATGAGAAGACATACACACTATAAATATGAGAAGGCATAAACAGTCTATAAATACGAGAAGGCATACACACTATACATATGAGAAGGTATACACACATATAAATATTAGAAGGTATATATGTTCTATAAATATGAGAAGACATACACACTATAAATATGAGAAGGCATAAATGGTCTATAAATATGAGAAGGCATACACACCTGATAAATATGAGAAGGCATACACACCTGATAAATATGAGAAGGCATAAACGGTCTATAAATATGAGAAGGCATACACACCTATTGTCAGAGCCTAACATGGTATAGCTATGCAGCAACATCGTGACGACACCCGGCGGACAAGAATTGTCGGCGGACAAGATTGTTACCTGACACGCGACCAGCGGTCAGGCTGACGACAGACGCACGCAGGACACGTGACACCACTAGAGGCAGTGGGCAGTTGGCGTGCTAACCTCAGACCGAGCTGGGACCGGAGACTGGAAGGACATGTGCGATGAGAGCAAGGCGTTTGTGTGAATCTCCGTGATTGAAAGCCGAACGACTGATATCTTGAGCGTCAGACCTATGAGCTGTATTGTGGTTGTGAGCGTCGTGAGTTATATATTGTAGATTGTTGTAATTATCGTTCTGTATTTAATGTGGCAATAAATCCATAGAACTTGTGTTGCTGTGTCTTACGTCGAATCACGTTATACTTGTACTGTCTCACACGTGTTAGCTAACGAGCCAATTATAAGATCCTGACATGTGTGGACGTGGGTTGCTCGTCCTTGTTTAAGAACCTAATATATGTAGACGTGTGTTGCTCGTCTTTGGTATTTAAAACTATAATTCTTGAACTTGTAAAATTTGTCAAGGTTATAGCTATGTAAATGTGATCGTGAAAGTCTCAGTATGATCCATTATTACATTGTTTAAATATGTTTAAAACCATTAGTAAATGTGCAGTACATATTGTTTGATCCTGTAAACGTGTAAAACATTTGTGATTTGTGAAACTTGTCACCGTTTGACCTTGTCGACATTGTTATTTTGTCGCCATTTTGACCTTGTCGCCATCTTGTAAACTTGATGTCTATGTCCTTACTGAATGTCATCTTGATGTAAGTGATGTGTCATCAATGTTATTGAGTGTCAAATACAGATAGATTGTCTTTGTGTATTGAGTTTGTGGAACGCAAAGAGTTTTGGAAAGAGTGTAACTTCTGTTGAAAGAAACACTGTTGACGACAAATTTACGACATACAATTACACTCGACGCCATCCAAACCTAATCAACACTGAGTGACTTGCAGGCACACACCAACAAATAGACGCTAACTTATTTTCTTCCAAAAACAAAGCAGGTTTTTCCGTACCATACATAACCTTGCCGTAGAGGTCATTAGTGGTTCCGAAGTAACGACCCTACAGTTTTCTAGCCCGATTGTCCAACCATTCTTCACCGTATCCAGGGCACTTGAGTATATTTTTCTATACTTTAACTTTACGTATGCAATAGTAGGCACGCATCGTATAGTAAAATAAATTGTAAATTGTTTATTACTAACCATTCATAACATATTTTGTGTGGTTGAATTTCATTGACGTATTTTCCCCATCATGTCGTCATTATTTGATTTCATCGATATGGGTATTAAATTACATCTAACAGGTGATGAATTAACAAAATGGAGCGAGAACAAATACGCTGAATACCTGCTGGTACAGGAGAAAAATAATGAACGCGAAGAAAGAGCAGCGGAGAGAGCTCTAAAACAAGCAGAAATGGCTGCCAAGCAAGCACAAGCAGAAATGGCTGCCAAGCAAGCAGAGGCAGAAACAGCCTTAAAACAGGCAGAGATTGAAACAGCATTAAAGCAAGCCGAAGTAGAAATGGCTGCAAAGACAAAGCAAGCTGAGATAGACAGTGAACTTAAGAAAGCAGAAATAGCAGCTCAGAGTAAGAAAGAAGAACTAGAGTTACAGTTGAAAATGAAACAACTTGACACTGAGACTGCGATGAATAAAGAATCAAAGAAATCTGAAAGACTGGAAACAGAAAACCAGTATAAGAAATATCAAGGTATCGTACGTAACTATACCTCGGGTGACTGCATAGCAGCCTTTACCCAAAATTTTGAGACTTTAATGGAACATTACCAAGTTCCACTTTCTGAATGGAATATTCTATATATGAGGAGTCTATCTGGGGAACCTCTTAAAGTCATTGAAACCATCCCCAAAGACCTAAGGAAAGAGTACCATTATATTAAATCTAAGATAATGGCACATTTCATGTTAGACGAGGCAGGTTACAGAGAACAATTCAGTAAATTGAGTCGAAAATCAACTCAAACGTTCTCTGACTACCTCTGTTTAGTCCGAGATGTTTTCAGCAAATGGACTTCAGCAGCCAAAATTAATAAAAGTTATGATAGATTAGAAGATCTCATCATTCGAGATAAAATCATTTCTTCTATCCCATCATCGTTTTCTAAGTTCTTACAGGAGAATGAATGCACAAGTGTGGAAGAAATTGAAAGACGTGGGTCGGCCTATTACACGGCCAACAAACAATGCTTTGCCACTGAAGCTACTGACAGTAACTGGGTAGCAGCGGCCAACTATGAGAAAAACTATAGTAGGCAAAAACCAAACAGGCCTACCTCTGAGAAATTTAGACATTGCATTCATTGTAAATTTTCTCACCATTTGAATGAGATGTGCGATAAAAACCCAGGGTACCAAACATACTTGCAAAATATGGTAAACAGACAAGACAGAGAACGTAAATCGTTCAAAAGTTTACGTAAATGTTTTCTCTGCAAGGCTTTCGGACACCATCGCATGGATTGTAGAGGCAGGCATATGACCAACAAAGCCAATGCCGCCTTGTTCGATAGCTCAGCGTCAGAAGACGAAAATCCAGAGAAACATCCTGTAAATGCAGCACAGGCTTGTGATGTATTTAGTGCTAACAAATGCACTGTCTGTAACACCTTCTATGAAGATGGTATCTTAACATGCGGGCACGCCATCCCTATTGCCAATGAGGAAGCTAACTTGGTAATAGACTCAAAAGGCAGATTAGATATCCATCACGGGTATGTTAATGGCAAGTTTGCTACAGTACTTCGCGACACCGGAAGTACACTTATTGGCCTGAAAACAACATTCATAACGCCTACAGACTATACAGGCAGACACATCACATGTAGAACATTTTCAGGCAATATTGAAAAATATCCATTAGCATGGGCATACATTGAAACACCATTCCTCACCGGGAAAGTAAAGGTCGCGGCACTTACAAACCCAGTGTGCGATATAATCATAGGAAATTTACCTGAGGTGAATGACAAACCTCATAATCATGATATAACATCACTATGTATTGATGATAACACATCACCACTAAATGTCATCACTGAAAATGTCATATCACCTATTGAATGTATGTTAGCTAATGCAGCACTAAGTTCTCATCACATCATTGACGATATCATTCCATCATCATCTGATGTCATTGAGTGTGTGAACGCAGTAACAAGAGCTACTGCTAGAGTGCAAGATGAAAGTAACCAAAATGAGGCTATACAAATGCTTAGCCCAGAATTACCACCTAGTGACTCTATGAAGGAAACATTCATAACAGCTCAAAAAGCTGATCCTTCACTGTCAAAGTACTTTGACCTGATCGGCAAAAAGGCAAGAGTAACCAAAAATGCGAAATGGCATTTTGCTTTACACAATGATATACTCACCAGGTATTACACCAGAGGTGATATTACAACGAAGCAAACTGTTTTGCCAACTACTTATCGCAAGCAAGCTTTACATCTTGCTCACGATATACCTTTTGCAGGTCATATGGCATATGTTAAAACCAGGTCAAGACTTTTGACACAGTTTCATTGGCCAAAATTTTGCAATGACATAAGAACATATTGCAGAAGTTGTGATACATGCCAGAAACTAGTAAAAAAAGGTAAACACCCACAGGCAAAGTTACAAGTCACTGACTTAGCCAGTCGACCCTTTGAAAAATTATCAGTTGACATTGTGGGCCCTCTTAGTCATACAACAACTAGAGGGAATAAATATATTCTAACTTTTATTGAGCAATGTAGTCGCTGGCCAGAAGCGATTCCTCTAAAGAACATTACTGCCAACGACATCATGGAAGTGTTCTTCCATATTTTCTCCCGAATTGGATTTCCAGATACTATCCAGTCTGATAGAGGCACTCAGTTTATTGCCGCATCCACCCAAGCTTTCACTAAAATGTTAGGAGTGAAGCAAGTTTTCAATAGCCCCTATCATCCTCACTCTAGTGGGATTATAGAAAAGCTTAATGGGGATCTGAAGCACATGCTTGCCAAAGTAACTCAAGATCACCCCAACAACTGGGATGTATACTTACCAGCTGTCCTTTTTGCTTATCGCGAGGTACCACATTCAAGTACTGGTTTCTCTCCTTTTGAACTAATCTATGGTGCCAAACCACGAGGCCCATTAACAATTTATCACCAAATGTTAACTGATTCTACTCCAATACTGAAACCCATATCATCATTTGTGTATGTAACATCATTGCGTGAAAGGATTATTAAATCATGTGAAATTGCTAAAAATGCACTTAAACTATCTGGTGCTACTTACAGACAGTACGCAGACAAAGGTAACAGAACTATAACATTGACACCTGGACAGGACGTTCTACTACTACTACCTAGTGACAGACAGCTACTGACTGATTCTTGGCAGGGACCTTTTAAAGTGACAAGACAAATCTCACCTGTAGACTACGAAATCCTAATAAAAGACAAACACAAAATATTTCACATAAATATGCTAAGACCATACTACAACAGAGACAACGAACAAGACGATACGACAGCTTGCACCGTGATAATAGATCACGAAGATGACGATTCTAGCGACGAGATTCCAACACCTACATTAGACACGACAAACTGCTTGAATGAGATCAAGATCAATCCAAACCTAAGTCAAGCAGAGACAAACAGTTGCAAACAGTTGATACAACAGTACAACACCATCTTTTCTGACAACCCAGGACAAACAAAATTAGTACAGCATCACATCACACTCACATCAAACACACCAATAAGATGCAGACCATACACAATACCATTACACTACAAAGAACAGTTACATCAAGAAATCATCAACTTAGAAAAAAACAACATCATCAGACGATCCTTATCAGACTTCTCTTCACCCATGGTCATTGTACGCAAAAAGGACAAAACAATACGACTTTGCATCGACTACAGAAAACTGAACAAAATAACTGTTTTAGATCTTGAACCAATGGCAAACACTGACGATCTTCTGACAGAACTGACTGACGCTAAGTTCTTTACGACGCTTGACATGTCTAAAGGTTACTGGCAGATAGCTGTACATGAAGACAGCAGACATCTAACAGCTTTTGCCACGCCTTGGGGACTGTACGAATGGTGCAAACTTCCATTTGGGCTAGTCAATGCCCCAGCCACATTCGTACGCATGACACGACTCCTCCTATCTGACATTCCTAATATCATTTGCTATATTGACGACATCTGTGTCCATACAGAGACAATGACGGAACATATAAAGACACTAGAACAGACACTAGAACGTATCAGACAGCACGGACTGACAGTGAAGCCTTCAAAGGTGAGCATGGCTTACCAAGAGATATCATTTTTGGGGTACAGAATATCCAATGGCTTTGTCATGACAGACAACAAAATTGTCTCCAAAATTCTAAAACTGTCACTCCCGACTAATAAGAAACAAGTCCGGAGTTTGTTGGGACTGATCAATTATTACAGGCAATTCATTCCTGATTTTTCAGAACTGACCGAGGTTTTTTCTAACTTACTAACCAAGGATAAGCCTGAAAAAGTTGTACACGATGAATGCCTACGAAATGCATTTCATAAAGTTTTGACATACTTTTCTGATAAGAATTCGAATAATCTCATCCTTAAATTGCCCAACATTCGTTTACCTTTCAGATTGAGAACAAATGCTAGCTCCGTTGCTATTGGGGCAGTCCTGTTGCAGGAATACAACAACATCCTGCATCCCATTTGTTTCATATCAAGAAAACTAAGGCCTCGAGAGCGGGCATGGTCCATTCCACAATTAGAGGCACTTGCCTTAGTAGAAAGTGTGACGAAACTATCCAGATACCTTCTAGGACGTCACTTTATCATCGAAACTGACAACAGTCCATTACGGTATATAAATGCCGGAGTACCATCCAACAATATGATTGCTCGCTGGTCCTTGAAGCTTCAAAATTACAGTCTCGAGGTTCGTCATATTTCAGGCAGAATCAATACAATTGCCGACCTTTTGTCCCGTTGTCCAACCGACCCAGTAAGCAATGTCTGAGTGCAGAGTGTACTAATACACTCAGAACAACACAGCCACCAATGAGTGAATGTTGTTTCTATTCACCTACTGTGTAAGGTCTATAATTGAAATTGTGATACGGTTAAAAAACCGACATGTATAATATACTTATTTTAATCAAGCCATGTAATGAGTGTAGTATAATTGTGTAGTGTGTGTTAGAAAGAGAACATTATTAATTGTAAATATACACCAAGAACAGTGTCACAGACGCTTAACCACTTACCAGAAGCGAACTTTACCATTTAACAGTGACAGCTGTGAGTGATTTTCTTCACCGTGATATTTTAACGACGTGTGCAAATGTGGACTGAACAGTGACTTCTACACCACCTCTGCATCGAATTTAATCCAAAATGTTCGACAGTTGAACATCGGAAATAAGAACATTCAATCTTTATCCAGAAGTTGTGAACACATCGGAAATAAGAACATTCCATCATAATCCGATAGTTGTGATACTAGAACATCAAACACGAACTTTGAGAACATTTAACTATCCGTTACAAAAGAAAACGGGAGCATTTGTGTTCAAACCGTGTAACAGCAACTAAATTTTGCGTTTCGTGTGTATTTCCTGTGTAATTTAAAAAGTATAGCAAAATTAGCAGACGATATACAAATATTCAAAAACTTATGACGATTGTAAAATCCTTTTGAATCTATAAAATATAATACACCAATTGGGTACTTATTTATTTTGATTAGTGTAATCTTAGAATCATATCTTGATTAATGTATTCATATTACCGACTTTTTCTCGTTAATATGAAGAAACGTCAAGCAATGACGCTAAGAAATTAAATAATTATTGTAATTTATTGAATTTCTTGATTGTCAAAATTACTTCCCTTGCATTTATGAATTACACCAAGGGCCATAATTTGAAACATATTCATTAATGTGTATTGTATAAATAGACATTTTGTTGCTCAAATGGTTAACACACCGGGTAGGCGTCCACCAAGCATGGCAGAGAGCTGCCAACATTGCAAACCAACATAAGAGCTCCTGGCCAAATGAGGTCAGAGTTTGAGTGTTTAATGCGACTTATGTAAAGTCGTATTTCAGTCTGGCTAGATGGCTGTTGCAAAACAACCATATTATTACGTTTTTTTCAAATTGCTGCGAGGTAGATGCGAGAAGCTGGTACTACTGATCTGACTGGGTATTATTGCAATGGAGGTAACCAGCCATCAGGGGGATGAAACCTGAGTTGTGTTAAAAGTTGTACTTCATTTGTCATTTCAATGCAACTTACATTTTTTGTATATATTTCCATACCATATATGTATTTTCATGCATAACACTGGGAAAGAGTAGTCTCTGACATGAAGTTAACACTACCCCAGTATATACAGACATCATGAATGAAAGATGACATCTTTCATTGAGGTACCCGGGGAGAATGTCAGAGCCTAACATGGTATAGCTATGCAGCAACATCGTGACGACACCCGGCGGACAAGAATTGTCGGCGGACAAGATTGTTACCTGACACGCGACCAGCGGTCAGGCTGACGACAGACGCACGCAGGACACGTGACACCACTAGAGGCAGTGGGCAGTTGGCGTGCTAACCTCAGACCGAGCTGGGACCGGAGACTGGAAGGACATGTGCGATGAGAGCAAGGCGTTTGTGTGAATCTCCGTGATTGAAAGCCGAACGACTGATATCTTGAGCGTCAGACCTATGAGCTGTATTGTGGTTGTGAGCGTCGTGAGTTATATATTGTAGATTGTTGTAATTATCGTTCTGTATTTAATGTGGCAATAAATCCATAGAACTTGTGTTGCTGTGTCTTACGTCGAATCACGTTATACTTGTACTGTCTCACACGTGTTAGCTAACGAGCCAATTATAAGATCCTGACACCTATAAATATGAGAAGGCATAAACGGTCTATAAATATGAGAAGGCATAAACGGTCTATAAATATGAGAAGGCATACACACCTATAAATATGTGAAGTTGTACACCTATAAATATTAGAAGGTATATATGTTCTATAAATATGAGAAGACATACACACCATAAATATGAGAAGGCATAAACAGTCTATAAATACGAGAAGGCATACACACTATACATATGAGAAGGTATACACACATATAAATATTAGAAGGTATATATGTTCTATAAATATGAGAAGACATACACACTATAAATATGAGAAGGCATAAACGGTCTATAAATATGAGAAGGCATACACACTATAAATATGAGAAGGTATACATGCTCTATAAATATGAGAAGGTATACATGCTCTATAAATATGAGAAGGTATACATGCTCTATAAATATGAGAAGACATACACACTATAAATATGAGAAGGTATACATGCTCTATAAATATGAGAAGACATACACACTATAAATATGAGAAGGCATAAACGGTCTATAAATATGAGAAGACATACACACTATAAATATGAGAAGGTATACATGCTCTATAAATATGAGAAGGTATACATGCTCTATAAATATGAGAAGGTATACATGCTCTATAAATATGAGAAGGTATACATGCTCTATAAATATGAGAAGGTATACATGCTCTATAAATATGAGAAAGCATACACACCTATAAATATGAGAAGGCATACATACCTAAATATAATATCTTTTTTTTTCACATTCGGACTAGACGCTCTATTGAGAACAGATCACGATCGGATAATGCAGAGGATGCCTCGCGTTAAAAGTGCCACGCAGAGACATGTGCTATATGCAGCCAGGAAAAAGAAGACAGGGGCAAGGAAGGCCGCTGCAACTGCTGAGCCCATTTCTACATGCAGCAGTCCTTCTCCTACACAAGCTGAAGCCATTCCCGTCACTGAAGAAACCACAATTGAAGCCAGCAGCAGCTGGCGGGAAGTTCTCCACGACACCAAGGTGATGCAGCCCAGTCTACCAGAGACCTCCACACAGGAGGAAACAACAACAACAACTGAGGACTTCACCAGCAAAATACTGCTCAAACAGACAAGTGTGGGAGAAGCCAAACATTCGGCGCTACCAACAGACAAGATAATCAGTCTGTTGGAAAACGAGCTGGGAAGAAACAGCATCAACCTGCTGCACAAGACACCTGATGGAGTAGTGGTCTCCCTCAACAAAAACCCAAAGACCACAGCACTGATACAGAAGATCGCACGAGATGAGAAAGCCGACATCAAGCTTCACCACAGCATCTTATTGGAAGCCACCCGACACAGCATGATGACATGATGGGTCATTAAACGAGTCAAGACCCATCTCACCAACGACCAGATCAGGGAGATGCTGACAAGGGAGAACAAGAAACTCAAGATCACCAGCGCTGAGAGGATCATTGGAAAGAACAACATCCCCTCCACAGTCGTCATAGTAACATCGGAGGACCGAGTGATCCCTCAATACATCAGATGGGACAAGAGAGACCAAGTTCCAGAGCACTACATACCGAGAGTGTTACAGTGCTCTAAGTGCCATAAGTTTTGGCACACCTGTGCCACCTGCAAGAGTGAGGTGGAGGTATGTAGATACTGCTCTGGACCTCATCCATATTGTCAATGCCAGCATGCAAAGATCAACAAGGACTTCAGGAGGCCTAACAATAACAGAAAATGTGCCGACTGTCTCAGCAACCACGGCGCCAGGTACCTCGGCTGCCCCTGCCACCAAGACAGCAAGGAAGCCATGAAGATCGCCATCAAGACTAACATGCTCTATAAAGAGGCTAGGAGGCAGTACGAGGCGACCAATCAACTCACAAAAAGTGACAAAGCACAACTGGAAGGCCAAATGAAGGACCTGCGATCAAAGTTCCAAAGCAAGGAAAAAAGAGACAAGACGCAAGAAACACAGACAACAGCCGTCCAGCGCATCCTGGACGAATTGAAGCCAGTCCAGCAGAAGATAAGAGCAGGATGTCGCTCGAATGGTTGCTATAAAGGCTCAGAATAAAGAACAGCTATCAAAAATACATCAAACGAGAGACAAGACAGAAGCAACTCTAGAACAGATAGTAGAGCTGCTTAAGGCCGAGACCAAACCAGAAGATGCAAGAACACAGACAGAAGAAGAAGCAACAGATGAAGAACGATATCGCTCACCAGCAAGATCGAACTGGCGAACACCAAGAAGATTCGAAGCAACTCACGACAGGGTAATAGGAGGAACACGAGAGACGACAACTCGTAAAGCTCCCTGAAGGAAACAGCACCATATGACAGGGTGGGCACACAACAACTCCAAGCCTCAACAAGTGCGCGACTCTGTCCAGACATGAAAAACCTAACAAGAAAGGAATGAACACAATTAACCCATCAGAAGCCGGGAAGCTGACAACAAGCAGCCCAATGTACGAAAGACAAACTACAAGCTACACCATAAATACCCCAATTATAGCCAAGTCGAAAAATTGGAGGCTGAAAGGGGGTATTTGTACCATAAACTGGATTGGATACGTAAATATGTGAGGAGGTATACATGCTCTTATAAATATGAGAAGGCTTACACCCTATAGAAACAAGAAATCATACACACCTGTAAACAGAGCCTTGAAGCCCTCACTTGTGTAGATCTTTCTGATGATTATCCAGGTGGATGTTGGTTCTTTCCTGCTCCCTGAAAAGTTTGCGATACTGTCAGGTTTCTCTCCATGAAGGGAACTGTGTCATGTTTCTCTCCATGAAGGGAACTGTGTCAGGTTTCTCTCCATGAAGGGAACTGTCAGGTTTCTCTCCATGTAGGGAACTGTGTCAGGTTTCTCTCCATGAAGGGAACTGTGTCAGGTTTCTCTCCATGAAGGGAACTATCAGGTTTCTCTCCATGAAGGGAACTGTGTCAGGTTTCTCTCCATGAAGGGAACTGTGTCATGTTTCTCTCCATGAAGGGAACTGTGTCAGATTTCTCTCCATGAAGGGAACTGTCAGGTTTCTCTCCATGAAGGGAACTGTCAGGTTTCTCTCTGAGAAGGGAACTGTGTCAGGTTTTTCTCCATGAAGGGAACTGTGTCAGGTTTCTCTCCATGAAGGGAACTGTGTCAGGTTTCTCTCTGTGAAGGGAACTGTGGCAGGTTTCTCTCTGTGAAGGGAACTGTGTCAGGTTTCTCTCTGTGAAGGGAACTGTGTCAGGTTTCTCTCCATGAAGGGAACTGTGTCAGGTTTCTCTCCATGAAGGGAACTGTGTCAGGTTTATCTCCATGAAGGGAACTGTCAGGTTTCTCTCCATGAAGGGAACTGTCAGGTTTCTCTCCATGAAGGGAACTGTGTCAGGTTTCTCTCTGTGAAGGGAACTGTGTCAGGTTTCTCTCCATGAAGGGAACTGTGTCAGGTTTCTCTCCATGAAGGGAACTGTCAGGTTTCTCTCTGTGAAGGGAACTGTGTCAGGTTTCTCTCCATGAAGGGAACTGTCAGGTTTCTCTCCATGAAGGGAACTGTCAGGTTTCTCTCTGTGAAGGGAACTGTGTCAGGTTTCTCTCCATGAAGGAAACTGTGTCAGGTTTCTCTCCATGAAGGGAACTGTCAGGTTTCTCTCCATGAAGGGAACTGTGTCAGGTTTCTCTCCATGAAGGGAACTGTGTCAGGTTTCTCTCCATGAAGGGAACTGTGTCAGGTTTCTCTCCATGAAGGGAACTGTGTCAGGTTTCTCTCCATGAAGGGAACTGTCAGGTATCTCTCCATGAAGGGAACTGTGTCAGGTTTCTCTCTGTGAAGGGAACTGTGTCAGGTTTCTCTCCATGAAGGAAACTGTGTCAGGTTTCTCTCCATGAAGGGAACTGTCAGGTTTCTCTCCATGAAGGGAACTGTGTCAGGTTTCTCTCCATGAAGGGAACTGTGTCATGTTTCTCTCCATGAAGGGAACTTGTCAGGTTTCTCTCCATGAAGGGAACTGTGTCAGGTTTCTCTCCATGAAGGGAACTGTCAGGTTTCTCTCCATGAAGGGAACTGTGTCAGGTTTCTCTCTGTGAAGGGAACTGTGTCAGGTTTCTCTCTGTGAAGGGAACTGTGTCAGGTTTCTCTCTGTGAAGGGAACTGTGTCAGGTTTCTCTCCATGAAGGGAACTGTGACAGGTTTCTCTCCATGAAGGGAACTGTGTCAGGTTTCTCTCCGTGAAGGGAACTGTCAGGTTTCTCTCCATGAAGGGAACTGTCAGGTTTCTCTCTGTGAATGGAACTGTGTCAGGTATCTCTCCATGAAGGGAACTGTAAGGTTTCTCTCTGTGAAGGGAACTGCATCAGGTTTCTATCCATGAAGGGAACTGTGTCAGGTTTCTCCATGCTGAAACTCTATCACACTTGTTCCACCCATGTTTGTGAGTTCTCCATGCTGAAACTCTATCACTCATTGCAACCATGTTTGTGAGTTCTCCATGCTGAAACTCTATCACACTTGTTCCAATAATGCTTCTGAGTTCTCATGCTGAAACTCTATCACACTTGTTCCAACCACGTTTGTGAGTTCTCATGCTGAAAATCTATCACATTTGTTCCAAACCATACTTGTGAGTTCTCCATGCTGTGACTGAGTCAAAGCTAATGAATGTGTTTATTTAACAACTGAAGCCATCCCTCATTTTCTCACTGAACCCTCTAGCCATGTCACACAGTTACAAAATCCAGACGCTCCTCCCACCCCACCCCCTTACGGCAGAGTTATGTTGGTTGTTTTCTAAGTCAGTAGGTAACTAAAGAATATCACATGAAGACGACATAATACAGCTGCAGCATGGAGACAATAGGTTCAGATCTCTGATGGACTTACCAACCAATAGTTCTCCCAACTCAATCTGTCTCCTGGTCTTAATCACATCAAATGGCAGAGTCAAGACAGCAGCCATCTGTGGGGGAACAGAACATGTCACGGCTTCCCTACTTGTGAGTTTGTTTGGTCACATTTTCTGTGAAGTCTCTCTCTCTCTCTCTCTCTCTCTCTCTCTCTCTCTCTCTCTCTCTCTCTCTCTCTCTCTCTCTCTCTCTCTCTCTCTCTCTCTCTCACACTCTCTCTGTCCCACTCTTTCATCTTCTCTAGTACACTCCTTGTTTCCCTATCACTCTTCTATTTCCTTTCTCATGCCATTTTGTCTTCCTATTGAAACTCTATATGTCTGTCCATATATATCTGTCTGCCTGTTTCCTATTTTCTGTTTCTTATACTTTCACTTTCTCTGACTTTCCCATTGTTTCCCACTGTCTCACTCACTCTTCTATCTTTCTACTTTCTTTTATTTCTGTCCCATTGTCATGACCACTTCTCATTTTCTCTTGCCTATTATCTTCCAACCCGTTTCCAATTTTCTCTCTTCTATTTTCTTTCCTCATTTCCGTTCCTGTTTCCTCGTCCACCCCCTCCTCTCTACGCCTCATTATTTTTCCCACCTTCTCCAAATCTTTGTGCTTATCTCGTAATGTCTGTCTCGCTGCTTTGTCTAGCCCTGTCGTATCTCCGACTATGCCATCACCACCCCCTGTTATTGATGTGTACATGACAGTGTGGCCCACACATGCCAATTATCTACAGTCCAATACCCACTGTAACGTGCGTGATTACGTCCAAAGTACGGCGGATGTGGGATTAAGACTCTGAAAGTAACTATGCAAGGTTGCAGGTGTGAGGTGACAGTAAGGCAAAGATCTGGGGCCAGGGAGGTTAATTAAGAAGTCTCAAGCAAATGGGGGAGCCCCAAGACAGTGGTATTGTAGATCACACACAAGTTTAGATTACATCACTGGTGGGAAGGTAAAACATGCTAGTAGACGGATTGACAAAGGAAACCCCCAAAATGGAATGTTCGTGGGAACCGGTAATTGGGATCAAGGGTGAAATGGAGTTTCATGGGGGTCCCGGGGAAACGGATAAAGAGCAGTAAGTGATGGGTCGAGGACAATTGGAGTTTTGGGGAGGTTAGGAAAACTTCGCCCAGGGAGTTAGATGTGGGCAAGACGTGGCCCAAAAGGGTAGACTCAGGAGAGTTGATTATCCTCGGTCTAACTGAGAGTTTGGTGTAACAGTTCATTTATCGCGATGTTGTAAAGGCCTGGGGAAGGCAGTGTTGTACTCCACAGGAATGAAAAGGATATATGTAGATCTGTTCGAAACGTTCCTAAATAGTGCTGTGCATTGTGTTCATTCATAGTTAATAAATCTCATGTATGTGCAAACCGGTGTTCTCCAGTGCCTAGAAGTTGTGGATCAAAGTAATGATCTGTGTTGTGATACCGGTGGCTGCTCCATCCTGCACTACTCAGTTATATCTGCAAAATATAGGGACCTTAGACAATAGCCAAAGTCTGCCAGTTGCAGGGGATTGTGACACCCGCAGTGTGTTGGGGTCACTAACAGTCACCTCATACTGACAGCTCCCTGTGCTAATTACCAGCTCTTAACTCTGATGATGATGCTTCTAATGATCACAGAGGTACACATGATGATGATAGCCATGTTGATACCAGGTAGTACTCACAGAGCCTGCTAGCGCACCTGATCCAAAACTCTCATGAAATGCTAAACTGGTACGCCCGGTCGTAGTCAGAATGTAGGATTTGAAGGTCTCATAACCAGTCCAGTATATGGCTGGAGATAAACACAATTAGTCTTATTCAAACAGTCCAGTATATATCTGGGGACAATTATTCGTATTCAAACAACCAGCCTAGTGTATGGCTGGGGATACAGAATTAGTCTGCTTCAATCATAACCAGACCTCTGTTTGACAAGGGCAATAAATACACTTAAGAATTAGTTAGTTACAGTTCCATCTTCGTCCCTATAATGCTCCCTTCCTGTGCTCCTCACTGCCAGAATGCCAAAACAAAGTCTGCCACAAAAAATACAGTTCATCATCAATGGAAGCGGCAGCCACTAGAAAACCGGCAGCCACACATTACTGCATAAGGCAAACCCAATCAGTTCAGCAACCGCTCGGCCGTCATCTTTCTGAACATGCAGTTCATGATACAGACAACCGCAGACAGATGCAAAAGCATTCCACACAAAATCCATAGCTCACAGTGTCGCTCCACACACTCAACTCAGTAGCTGGGTGAAAGAACCATGCACCACCAGTCCATCATGAGGAAAATGTGTAAGCAAGCCATATCCACAAGCACAAACACTCCAGAGGCCTTAACTGCTCAACTGTTTATCCTTCATGTTGGACAGGAAGTCTCTCAGAATATAGTCACTTCAGAATAATTAGAGGTCAGCCTAGTGCACACAATTATGAAACCTAGACAAACACTGACAGTATGGAGACATTACCTGAGAAACCTAGACAAACATGGACAGCATGGAGACATTACCTCAGAAACCTAGACAAACACTGACAGCATGGAGACATTACCTGAGAAACCTAGACAAACACTGACAGCATGGAGACATTACCTGAGAAACCTAGACAAACACTGACAGCATGGAGACATTACCACATTACCTGAGAAATCTAGACAAACACTGACAGCATGGAGACATTACCTCAGAAACCTAGACAAACACTGACAGCATGGAGACATTACCTGAGAAACCTAGACAAACACTGAGAGCATGGAGACATTACCTGAGAAACCTAGACAAACACAGACAGCATGGAGACATTACCTGAGAAACCTAGACAAACACAGACAGCATGAAGACATTACCTGAGAAACCTAGACAAACGCAGACAGCTTGGGGACATTACCTGAGAAACCTAGACAAACACTGACAGCATGGAGACATTACCTCAGAAACCTAGACAAACACTGACAGCATGGAGACATTACCTGAGAAACCTAGACAAACACTGACAGCATGGAGACATTACCTGAGAAACCTAGACAAACACTGACAGCATGGAGACATTACCTGAGAAACCTAGACAAACACTGAGAGCATGGAGACATTACCTGAGAAACCTAGACAAACACTGAGAGCATGGAGACATTACCTGAGAAACCTAGACAAACACTGACAGCATGGAGACATTACCTGAGAAACCTAGACAAACACTGACAGCATGGGGACATTACCTGAGAAACCTAGACAACCACTGACAGCATGGGGACATTACCTGAGAAAGGTACATCTCTCAGCAGGGTAGGCCCCAAGCCCCTGTAGAGACTCAACAGCCCATTGTGCTTGACTGTGTCCCGGACGGCTATTCTTATCTGTGAGTATTTCAACCTCTTTGATTGCATCTTTGTGCGCACCATCTCGATGGGACTGATCAAACTCGCAGCCCAAACTGGAACAAAAAATCAGCAACACCTGTTGTTTCATACATGCAACAAATAAACCCACTCTTCAGGAGGTTAACAATTTATGATTGTAAATATCTCAATCTTTAGGGTATCCATATATGGGAAACTCTGGGGTATAAATATCTCAATATTTAGTGTATCCATATATGGACAATTCTGGGATATAAATATCTCAATCTTTAGTGTATCCATATATGGACAACTCTGGGATATAAATATCTCATTAATTGATTGATTGATTGATTTAGGAACCAACATCACAGCATTCAGGGCATTCCCAAAAGCGCTCCGTCCCCATCCTCAGAAGCCAGCGAAGAGTTCCAACCCCAATAGTACCAGTAGCAATCTGATTATATGTCTGTCTCGCCTTTCCTCTGAGCGTTGATCGTCGGCCAGATCCCCTCGTCACTCCATGCTGTCGCATAAATATCTCAATCTTTAGTGTATCCATATATGGACAACTCTGGGATATAAATATCTCAATCTTTAGTATATCCATATATGGACAATTCTGGGATGTAAATATCTCAGTCTTTAGTGTATCCATATATGGACAACTCTGGGATATAAATATCTAAATTTTTAGGGTATCTATATATGGACAACTCTGAGATATAAATATCTCAATTTTTTAGGGTATCCATATATGGACAATTCTGGGATATAAATATCTCAATTTTTAGGGTGTCCATATATGGACAACTCTGGGATATAAATATCTCAATCTTGAGGGTATCCATATATGGACAACTCTGAGATATAAATATCTCAATTTTTAGGGTATCCACATGTGGGCAACTCTGGGATATAAATATCTCAATTTTTAAGGTATCCATGTATGGGCAACTTTGGGATATAAATATCTCAAGTTTTAGGGTATCCATATGTGGGCAACTCTGGGAAAAACTCTCAATTTTTAAGGTATCCATATATGGATAATTCTGGGATACAAATATCTCAGTTTTTAAGGTATCCATATATGGATAATTCTGGGATACAAATATATCAATTTTTAGGGTATTCATATATGGGCAATTCTGGGATATAAATATCTCAACTTTTAGGGTATCCATATGTGGCAATTCTGGGATATAAATATCTCAATATTTAGGGTATCAGTATGTGGACAACCCTGGGATATAGATACTATGGGTGCACTTAGGATATCCATATTAGGCATTGCTACAACATCCACATAGTAGATATTGTTGGACAGACATAGAGGCATTGCTACAACATCCACATAGTAGATATTGTTGGACAGATATAGAGGCATTGCTACAACATCCACATTGAAGATATTGTTGGACAGACATAGGGGCATTGCTACAACACCCACATTGAAGATATTGTTGGACAGACCTAGAGGCATTGCTACAACACCCACATTGAAGATATTGTTGGACAGACCTAGAGGCATTGCTACGGGATGAACATGGACAAAGCTGCATGGGATAGCTGAAGATATGGGGGGGGCTGGGAGTGGGTCAGTTGAGGGCTGTGTCCCAGTGGGGACTGGGAGTGGGTCAGTTGAGGGCTGTGTCCCAGTGGGGGCTGGGAGTGGGTCAGTTGAGGGCTGTGTCCCAGTGTGGGCTGGGAGTGGGTCAGTTGAGGGCTGTGTCCCAGTGTGGGCTGGGAGTGGGTCAGTTGAGGGCATGTGTCCCAAGGGGGGAAAGATGGCAACAGAAGAAGAAGATATGGTTATGATATTCACGCTGTAGACACATTTTTGGATATCCTGAAGAATATTAGAATATTCACTTGGTAGTTTAAAGATACCCATCTCAAATATTGAAAACACCCACTCCAAATATCCACAGTGGTTAATTTAAGATATCCATACTGTTTATAATTATAGAATATCCATATTATTGCGTAATTTTACAATATCGACACTGTGAACAATTGTAGGAAATCCACTATAAGGGCAATTTTAGAATAGTTACACTATTTTTTGTTACACAACAACTTCATGACGGGCTCTGTTGCTGCCTGAAGGCCTGCCGGGTATATGGTGCCCACCCATATCATAATAGATTGATTCTAGATGTCCATAATGTGGGTAATGAGATCACATCTGGACTGGGCAGTGTCCACACATGCATACTTGTTATAGACAGACAAACCTCTGGCCATGGATCCGGCCACCATGGGCTTCCAGCGGTCACTAGGCTGACCCTCGCGGTAACCAAGCACTTTCTTGAGATGTTCGTAGCTGGTGAAGTAGACCACTGTTGAAGGAACCGCCATCACCCTGGCACAGACAAACAAACAATCAGACAAACAAACAATCAGACAAACACACAATCAGACAGACTACATCACCCTGGCACAGACAAGCAAACAATCAGACAAACACACAATCAGAAAGACTACATCACCCTGGCACAGACATACAAACAATCAGACAAACACACAATCAGACAGACTACAGTGACAAACTTCAAGAGAAACTGTGGTCTTCTCCTGCCTTCCACCTCCAGGTGGAGCACAGGTCATCAACCAACTCCAAGCCAACTGTAGACTGGTTCATGACAGCTTGGCTTGTCCAGGTCAGTTCTCTCAGGGATGACAACCATCCTTAGTGAACGCGTACGACAGACAGTAGGTAGATTATGTTGTTACCACTCTTTGCTTCCATGACGGGCCACAGTAACACACAGACAGGAACAGTTGTACATGTGTACGTAAGTAACAGAGACAGGAACAGTTGTACATGTGTACATAAGGAATATACAGACAGTAACATTTGTACGTGTGTACATAAGTAACACAGACAAGAACAGTTGTGTGTGTGTATGTGCCAGGCAAACAGAGCAACACAACAGACTTGATGATGTCACAAATGTTACACAAGCAGAATGATGCTAATCCTGTCCACTCATTCATCTACCTAGCCACTCATTTCTATAATCCATCTAACCATCCACTCATCCATCTACCTAGCCACTCATTTCTATAATCCATCTAACCATCCACTCATCCATCTACCTAGCCACTCATTTCTATAATCCATCTAACCATCCACTCATCCATCTACCTAGCCACTCATTTCTATCATCCATCTACCTACTAGCCACTCATTTTTATCATCCATCTAACCATCCACTCATCCATCTACCTAGCCACTCATTTCTATCATCCATCTAACCATCCACTCATCCATCTACTTAGCAATTCATTTCTATCATCCATCTAACCATCCACTCATCCATCTACCTAGCCACTCATTTCTATCATCCATCTAACCATCCACACATCCAACTACTTAGCAATTCATTTCTATCATCCATCTAACCATCCACTCATTCATCCATCTTCCCATTCACACACTTCACCCATCCATCTATCTTCCCATCCACACATTTCAATCATCATATAACTATCCACACATTCCAATCATCCATCTAACTATCCACACATTGCAATCATCAATTTACCTGTCCACACACTTCAATCATCCATCTACCTAGCCACTCACTTCTATCATCCATCTAACCATCCACTCATTCATCCATCTTCCCATTCACACACTTCACCCATCCATCTATCTTCCCATCCACACATTTCAATCATCATCTAACTATCCACACATTCCAATCATCCAGGTACCCAGTCCTGCTGCCTGAAGCTACACACAAACCTACAAGGTGGGAGGAAGGCCACTCCACAGGGACGTCACTCCTTCATGGCGGACAATCTTCACCAGGGCATCCTGCAGACAAGGCCAATACATCAGCTTACTAACCAGCTACCTCTTCAGTTCAAGCTGAAGCGAGGAGCGGTCATCGTTGGGTCAACTATGTGTCACAATGAGATTGCTGTAGGAAACAATCACCGTCAACTGTGTGTGTGAACCATGTGTTATATGTGAGCTGTGTGTGTGAACCATGTGTTATCTGTGAACTGTGTGTGTGTGAACCATGTGTTATCTGTGAACTGTGTGTGTGTGTGAACCATGTGTTATATGTGAGTTGTGTGTGTGAACCATGCGTTATATGTGAGTTGTGTGTGTGAACCATGTGTTATATGTGAGCTGTGTGTGTGAACCATGTGTTATATGTGAGCTGTGTGTGTGAACCATGTGTTATCTGTGAGTTGTGTGTGTGAACCATGTGTTACATGTCACTCATCCATATAACTCATCATCATCATTCTTGATGGACAAACAACAACATATGTGAGGTGTGTGTGTGTGTGAACCATGTGTTATCTGTGAGGTGTGGAGTGTGAACCATGTGTTATCTGTGAGCTGTGGAGTGTGAACCATGTGTCATCTGTGAGGTGTGGGTGTGAACCATGTGTCATCTGTGAGGTGTGGGTGTGAACCATGTGTCATCTGTGAGGTGTGGGTGTGAACCATGTGTTATATGTGAGGTGTGGGTGTGAACCATGTGTCATCTGTGAGGTGTGGGTGTGAACCATGTGTCATCTGTGAGGTGTGGGTGTGAACCATGTGTCATCTGTGAGGTGTGGGTGTGAACCATGTGTCATCTGTGAGGTGTGGGTGTGAACCATGTGTTATATGTGAGGTGTGGGTGTGTGAACCATGTGTCATCTGTGTGTGTGAACCATGTGTTATCTGTGAGGTGTGTGTGTGTGAACCATGTGTTATCTCTGAGGTGTGGAGTGTCAACCATGTGTTATCTGTGAGCTGTGGAGTGTGAACCATGTGTTATCTGTGAGGTGTGGGTGTGAACCATGTGTCATCTGTGAGGTGTGGGTGTGAACCATGTGTCATCTGTGAGGTGTGGGTGTGAACCATGTGTTATATGTGAGGTGTGGGTGTGAACCATGTGTCATCTGTGAGGTGTGGGTGTGAACCATGTGTTATATGTGAGGTGTGGGTGTGAACCATGTGTCATCTGTGAGGTGTGGGTGTGAACCATGTGTCATCTGTGAGGTGTGGGTGTGAACCATGTGTTATATGTGAGGTGTGGGTGTGAACCATGTGTCATCTGTGAGGTGTGGGTGTGAACCATGTGTCATCTGTGAGGTGTGGGTGTGAACCATGTGTTATATGTGAGGTGTGGGTGTGAACCATGTGTTATCCGTATACCAGAAGTGATATAATCAACAGTATACCAGATGGACAAACAACAACATATGTGAGGTGTGTGTGAACCATGTGTTATCTGTGAGGTGTGGAGTGTGAACCATGTGTCATCTGTGAGCTGTGGAGTGTGAACCATGTGTCATCTGTGAGGTGTGGGTGTGAACCATGTGTCATCTGTGAGGTGTGGGTGTGAACCATGTGTTATATGTGAGGTGTGGGTGTGAACCATATGTCATCTGTGAGGTATGTGGGTGTGAACCATGTGTCATCTGTGAGGTGTGGGTGTGAACCATGTGTCATCTGTGAGGTGTGGGTGTGAACCATGTGTTATATGTGAGGTGTGGGTGTGAACCATGTGTCATCTGTGAGGTGTGGGTGTGAACCATGTGTCATCTGTGAGGTGTGGGTGTGAACCATGTGTCATCTGTGAGGTGTGGGTGTGAACCACGTGTCATCTGTGAGGTGTGGGTGTGAACCATGTGTTATATGTGAGGTGTGGGTGTGTGAACCATGTGTCATCTGTGTGTGTGAACCATGTGTCATCTGTGAGGTGTGTGTGTGTGAACCATGTGTTATCTCTGAGGTGTGGAGTGTCAACCATGTGTTATCTGTGAGGTGTGGGTGTGAACCATGTGTTATCCGTATACCAGAAGTGATATAATCAACAGTATACCAGATGTGATAAGATCAACAGTATACCAGATGTGATATAATCAACAGTATACCAGATGTGATATAATCGACAGTATACCAGAAGTGATATAATCAACAGTATACCAGATGTGATAAGATCAACAGTATACCAGATGTGATATAATCAACAGTATACCAGATGTGATATAATCAACAGTATACCAGATGTGATATAATCAACAGTATACCAGATGTGATATAATCGACAGTATACCAGATGTGATATAATCGACAGTATACCAGATATGATATAATCAACAGTATACCAGATGTGATATAATCAACAGTATACCAGATGTGATATAATCAACAGTATACCAGATGTGATAAGATCAACAGTATACCAGATGTGATATGATCAACAGTATACCAGAAATGATATAATCAACAGTATACCAGATGTGATAAGATCAACAGTATACCAGATGTGATATAATCAACAGTATACCAGATGTGATATGATCAACAGTATACCAGATGTGATATAATCAACAGTATACCAGATGTGATATAATCAACAGTATAACAGATGTGATATAATCAACAGAATACCAGATGTGATATAATCAACAGTATACCAGATGTGATATAATCAACAGTATACCAGATGTGATATGATCAACAGTATACCAGATGTGATATAATCGACAGTATACCAGATGTGATATAATCAACAGTATACCAGATGTGATATAATCAACAGTATACCAGATGTGATAAGATCAACAGTATACCAGATGTGATATGATCAACAGTATACCAGATGTGATATAATCAACAGTATACCAGATGTGATATAATCAACAGTATACCAGATGTGATATAATCGACAGTATACCAGATGTGATATAATCGACAGTATACCAGATGTGATATAATCAACAGTATACCAGATGTGATATAATCAACAGTATACCAGATGTGATATAATCAATAGTATACCAGATGTGATAAGATCAACAGTATACCAGATGCGATATAATCAACAGTATACCAGATGTGATAAGATCAACAGTATACCAGATGTGATATGATCAACAGTATACCAGATGTGATATGATCAACAGTATACCAGATGTGATATAATCGACAGTATACCAGATGTGATAAGATCAACAGTATACCAGATGTGATAAGATCAACAGTATACCAGATGTGATATAATCAACAGTATACCAGATGTGATATAATCAACAGTATACCAGATGTGATAAGATCAACAGTATACCAGATGTGATAAGATCAACAGTATACCAGATGTGATATGATCAACAGTATCCAGATGTGATATGATCAACAGTATACCAGATGTGATATGATCAAAAGTATACCAGATGTGATATAATCAACAGTATACCAGATGTTATATAATCAACAGTATACCAGATGTGATATAATCAACAGTAGGTGCAAAATCAAGCACTTAGAGTCACCACAGGAGGGATGAGATCAACCCCTATAGTGGAAATGGAGAAGATGGGGAGGACACAGGCACTGAGTGAGCGCAGAGATACAAAAACGCTAATACAAGCAGAAAAGTTCCTCAGCTTGCCAGGCCACCCTATGAAGAACAGATTTGAAAACCTAGCTATGGGGCGGTTGAAAAGAAGTAGTTTTATCCACCAGGCCAAACGACTCTGCAGAGAAACCACTGATCTGCCCACAGTTGGTATCCCCCTAACAACTATTCCAGAGCGAACTCCATGGAAAGATGAGCATAGACTATCGTTACAAATCCAGACAAAAGTGAGAGGAATATTTGACAAGGAAGAACAGAACAGTGTGCAGCGCAGAACGGCCACTCTCAGCTTCCTTGATGAAGAATACCCACAGGACCTCTGGATCCGAGTCTACACAGATGGGTCAGCACAAAATGCTGTTCGAAATGGAGGAGCGGGAGTGTACATAGAATACCCAAATAATACTAGGGACACAGCCAGAGTACCGACAGGAAAGTACTGCCATAACTATGATGCCGAAATTGAGGCAATCAAGATAGCAACAGAGAAATTACTAAATAACAGCAATGGTACACAACCTGTGGTGCTACTAACAGATGCAAAATCAGTACTCGAGGCGCTCCTCTCTGGGAAATTGCCAGTACTAAGGACACTACTTTCTGAACTTAGCAGTCAGCATAAAGTCACCATACAGTGGATACCATCCCACTGTGGAGTACCTGGAAACGACAGAGCTGATCAATTGGCTAAGGAAGGAGCCAAAGAGGAACAGCCTGATGTGCCCGTTACATACCACCAAAAGAAAAGAATGATCAAATCAGTCAGAAAGCCACCAAAACCTGCTCAAGATGACTACCACATTATGGACAGACCAGAACAAGTCATTATTCTGCGCCTCAGAACAGGACACAATAGATTACGCAACCACATGTATACAAAATTCAAGATTGGTGAAACAGCCATGTGCACATGTGGATTGGCGTCGCAGACAGCAGAGCACATACTCCAAGACTGCCCAAAATATAACATATCTAGGCAAACCTTCTGGCCTAGAGAGACGACAGTGGAAGATAAACTCTATGGACCACTGTGTGAACTGAAAAAAACAGTTCAATTCATGCAAGAGACGACATTGCAGATATAGACATATTTCAAGCGAACGAAAGAAGAAGAAGAAGATCAACAGTATACCAGATGTGATATAATCAACAGTATACCAGATGTGATAAGATCAACAGTATACCAGATGTGATATAATCAACAGTATACCAGATGTGATAAGATCAACAGTATACCAGATGTGATATAATCAACAGTATACTAGATGTGATATGATCAAAAGTATACCAGATGTGATATGATCAAAAGTATACCAGATGTGATATAATCAATAGTATACCAGATGTTATATAATCAACAGTATACCAGATGTGATATAATCAACAGTATACCAGATGTGATATAATCGACAGTATACCAGATGTGATATAATCGACAGTATACCAGATGTGATATAATCAACAGTATATCAGATGTGATAAGATCAACAGTATACCAGATGTGATATAATCAACAGTATACCAGATGTGATAAGATCAACAGTATACCAGATGTGATATAATCAACAGTATACTAGATGTGATATGATCAAACGTATACCAGATGTGGCAAAATCAACAGTATACCAGATGTGATATGATCAAAAGTATACCAGATGTGATATAATCAATAGTATACCAGATGTTATATAATCAACAGTATACCAGATGTGATATAATCAACAGTATAGCAGATGTGATATATTCAACAGTATACCAGATGTGATATAATCAAAAGTATACCAGATGTGATATAATCAATAGTATACCAGATGTTATATAATCAACAGTATACCAGATGTGATATAATCAACAGTATAGCAGATGTGATATATTCAACAGTATACCAGATGTGATAAGATCAACAGTATACCAGATGTGATATAATCAACAGCGCACCAGATGTGATATGACTGTGATATGGCCAATCTCAAATCTGCAACTTACTAAAGTTCCAGTAAATTTCCCTGGTCTCTTGTACCATTCTGCAGTTGGTCCATTCCCACAAGGACATAAGTGATCCATCAATCCATTGCAGTAAAGAAAACAGTTGCCTCCTGTGAAAGATGATGGCTTAGCTTGCGACTGCAAGCGTATTTTCACAACATCAAACGGAGTCACTGGAAGAATCCAGAAAATTGTTTTAATAAAGTCAACAGCATTGTAAGAAAGGTCATTTGATCAAATAGATAGAAACAAGCTGGGGGAAATCCTTAAATTATATTTTTGTTTGCGCTCACTCGCTTTGAAATCAAGCGTAGTCCATACAAACTATTTCCAGTATTGATGGATTTAATTTTGCATGTGGGTTAGCTTTCCCTATTTACAGTGTCCTTCGCCAACAGGCAAACCCACTCTGACTTCAGAGGTACTTGTAATTTACGTCGCCATGTCAAGGACGACAGGTCAACATTTTAGTCCAACTGTCCAGTGTAGGGGCTGAACCGCTTATCTCAGCATCAGCACAACGGATGTTTAAGAATACATGTTCTTACCTATTCGGCCATGCTGACCTGCCTTACTTGATATGGAGTGAGTACACATCTAACAAACTTGGACAGCACTGATATGGATTCTCTGTGGAAACTGATGAGGGGCTATGAGATTCCACCGCCTGCAGTATTTTTAGAGGGGAAAGGACAGCTCTGTAACACCACAGCCCCTGTGCAAATGGTATTGTATTGGTCGGGAGAAGCCTGTATACCAGCCTGACTTACTTTGATAGATGCAACCCCTGGTCAGAGCTCAGTCGATCTACCCTCATGTATAGGATTTGTGAGTGAGGATCCACCTGCCAAGCAGGTACCAATTGTATATCATGGGTGGGTCGACCCTGAGCCCTGCTGATCTGGAACAGAACACTGCGACTACTGGGGATTGAATGCTGACCACTGTCTTGGTGAGTTAGCGCCCTAACGACTACATTAAAGCAGCCCCTTAACATGTATCACTCTAAGGTTAAGCTCGTGTGCTAAGCTTCCAGCACTAAACGACCTGACTGACAGAAAACTCTGCTTAGTAACTTAGGTACTTAACTCATCAACGACGTGAGAATGGCCCCGGTGCATGCCGAAATCATGTGCTGCACCGGTGTGATGGTGAAATCTGGAGCCTGTTCTCTCTCCGGGATGTCAGCATCTGAATCCATGTTGTCGCCGGCCACTGTGTCTCCGCTAGTCACAGTTCTCAGACAGAAATGTTGCTGGGATCTCCCACTGCCATCTTTCCTTCCTCCTCCACCACCACTTGGCTGGCAGACGGCTCGGGGGTCATGAACTTTGACACCTTGATCTATTTATTGTTTACGAAACTAAATGAGCAATTGTTGCCTACAGCTGACCATAAGAACAGAGTTGCATGGCGGAGAAAGGAAGGCAGAACGGGTGCTAATAAACATATGAAGAAAGGGAAAACAGCCGGTCTAGATATAATCACCATGGAAGAATTAGAAGTAATGGGAGAATTTGGAGTAGACATAGTAACCATGATGTTGAATTACAACAGTAGATGCTAAAATCAGTATTTTACCAAACAAACCAGGAGCAATTGAGTGCGAAAATTTTTTTTGTCAAAAATCTCATAAACCATGTCAATAAGTATACTTCTACTCAGAATTATCACGAGAAGAACAACAAAGAAAATAAAAATGGAAATAAGCGAAGAGCAGTATGGATGTGTTGATGGAAAGAGTACAAATAATGTAATATTACAAACACTAATAGAGATGTAAATTCTTTCAACATTTTAATCAATTCATATTTTACTTTATCAAATGTCTTGTTACAATATAAAAGTAGAAACAGACGCCGTTGCGTGTATTTGTACTTTTATATTGTAACAAAGCATTTGATAAATTAAAATATGAATTGATTAGTTTAGTTTAGTTTAATTTAGTCGATGGATCAACATCATGGCACACGGGTGCAACCCATAAGTGCTCCGTTCTCCTCCTAACTCAAACCTGAGTCTGGAGAAACTCACCTAAGTGCACGAACTCCGTAGCACCGGCGAGGATCCTGAAATACTTTGGGTAGATTTTTAACTCGAAATTTTTGCCGGTCAGCGCCGTTAGGCTACTCTTTTTCGATTTCCTACTGCCAAGGGATTTTTACGTGCGCAACAATACACACGGGCGTCCGATCTCACTACCCAGAGACCAGGGTACATTTATAGAAGTCCACGAGAAAGGATCCCGGCATCACCGGGGCTTGAACCCAGGACCTCCAACACTTGAGGCGGACACCATACCTCGAGACCACGCAGCCCCCCCCCCCCTTCTATGAATTGATTAAAATGGTGAAAGATATCAACATTGATGGGAGAGATCTTAGAATAATAAAGAACATTTAGTGGAAACAATTAGCAGCAATTAAAATTGGATATAAAGAGGTCAATTATGAGCAGGTAAAGCAAGGAGTGGGACAGGGTTATGTCTTGTCACCGGACCTCGTCTCTCTACACGACGAAATAATAATGAGGGAGATCAGAGAGATGACGGAATAGGACTTTGTGTTGACAATATAAACATTCTACGCTATGCAGATGACACAGTATTGATGGCTGAAGATGCGAAAGATATACAACTTTGTTTTTCGCGGCAGTAACAAAGAGTGCCAAAAAAAAAAAGGAATTTCATTGAATATCAAGAAAACATAACGTTATATAAAAGAAAAAAAAGGTGACACCAAAATGTAAGATAAGAATAGGAGGGAACATGCATAATCAAGTTGATAGATTTTAATGCTGGGGGGGGGGGGAGAGCGAGAGAGAGAGAGAGAGAGAGAGAGAGAGAGAGAGAGAGAGAGAGAGAGAGAGAGAGAGAGAGAGAGAGAGAGATTATAACATCAGACGGAGGATTAAGAGCAGAATAGGGAAAGGAAAAGCTGTATTTAGGAAAATGAAGAGTATCTTATGCAATAAGTCATTATCAATGAATGTAAGAAAGAGAGTGCTGAAATGTTATATAGAACCTGTTTTGTTGTATGGCAGCGGATCGTGGAACGTATATGAACACATCTGGAAAATCATTGGAAGCAACGGGGATGTGGTTCCTGAAACAATTGTTGCGATACCTGTGACTGCCAGTGTAACTACCAATGACTGCCAGGAAAAAGCTAATGAAACTATATCATTATATATAACTATACGGGGGAGTCTCCGTGGCGAAATGGTTATGCCGTTTGACTCGGTCTCCGAAGGTTGTGGGTTTGATTCCGGGCCGCGTCCCACGGTTCACGAGTTAAATTTTTCGGAGACTCCTGTGGGTCGTTGCTAGAGTTACGGAGTTCGTGCTTTGTACGAAGCTTTCCGTGCTGCGGAAAAAGACCGAGCCATATGGGATAAAACCCGGTGCAATGAAGTCAACCCTATCGACTATTAAGCGAGTTTTTATATAACTATACGAAAGAGACAAACAGCGTGCTTTGGTGGTGTGCTGAGAAGATAGGCAATGGAGAATATCGTGGCAACTGGAGAGATCAGTGATGAAAGAGACAAACAGCGTGCTTTGGTCGTGTGCTGAGAAGATAGGCAATGGAGAATATCGTGGCAACTGGAGAGATCAGTGATGAAAGAGGCAAAGGCAGACAAATAGAAATGATGCTGGGTGGATTGAGACAGTGACATGGAGGAATATCATCAGCAAAGTTGATCCATAACACCAACGACTGAGATCTGTGGAAATACGTGAACGCCCTCGCCTACTACAATTGTTACTATCTTAATTCCGCATGTCCCACTGTAAAACAAGTGTTACTATATATATTAACTCCACATGCCCCACTCTATTCCAATTGTTACTATCTTAACCCGACATGTCCCACTGTAAAACAGCTGTCACTATCTAGACTTCTCATGTCCACTCTACTACGATTGTTACATTACAACTGCCTGTTCATGTTACTATTATACCAGTATTAATCACTTCATTTCGAGACATTGGATTAAGTGTCAGCTGTTAGGGATATACAGTCTGAAAGTATCAACTGATAAACAGTCTTGCTTATCGACAGCTTGTGCACGACACGCAGTCATGTGTGAATGGGTCGAATCTAGCTTTGAACCCAGTCTCATAAACATGGACACCGGCAGATTTACTGGTAAGGAAAAGTAGGAAGGGGGGGGGGGGACGACTGGCGAGTCCACATATGTCACGGTCTGTAATATGCGAGGACAAACACTGTTATCTTTTCATTACCTTTATAAGCAGTTGAACACTGAGCTGATCCACGACTCTGGTGATCGAGTGAAATGGCACATGATTGATTGATTGATAAGCAGTGGACGTTGACTGTCTTGGCCACGTGACATGGTCGAGACAGGAACACGGAGCTGATCCACGACTCTGGTGATCGAGTGAGATGGCAGAACATGACCGCCCACGCTTATCGGCATGGCACATGATGGATGGGTGGTTGAGTTAAGAACCGACATCACTGCACTCAGGACATTCCCATACGTGCTCCGTCCCCTCGTGCAACAGCCAGCGAAGAGTCATACTACTAATCGTTCCCACCGCTATCTGATTAAAAGTTCTCCTGGTCTTCCCTCTCAGTTTTGAGATTCTTCCAGAACCCCTGCCGATCCCCCACAATCTCATTCTTTCCACATCTGGGTTCTCAATCTGGTCCTCCGCCTTCTCCACCTGGTCCCACAAGCGCAGGACCACCTCCCCCTTGTCCATAGGCAAACTACCACCGCGGGCAAAATATCCATACAACTCTTACAATCTGTGACCTCTGAAGCGACGAGAGCCTTTCCACACGAAACATTCCTTTCTCCACCTTACTAAGCATATTATTTGAATCCGTAATGAATACCGCGTGTGTTGCAGTGGTCTCCTCTAGCCAACGGAATGCCGCTGTTACTGCCTCCACCTCCATTCTCATGCTGGGGGTCGTAGTCTCATATGCCAGACTCTCCTTTTTCAAGACTCGTCCATTAGCCTTTCAATAAAAACCCAGCCACTACGTCTGTTTCTCACCACTGACCCATCGGTGTAGATGACTATGTCACCTTGATGTGTGTTGCTCTGGATCAGCTGTTGCACTTCAAACTCAGTGTGTCCCGCTGCCCATTCTCTGCACTCACGACCCAGTGTTATTATGACATTGTGCCAGTCCGTGATGTCTTTCGGGACTTCAACCCACTCTCTTTCACGATTGATGGTCTCTGGATAACACACCTGACGTATAGAAAGTTCTGTCTGTGCCATCTAGGACCTGCCTCGTCTTAGTCTATGACCCTTGACCATATCCATGGCTGCATGCAGCGGGTGATCCTTGTCTGCGGCAACTCTCAGATACCATTCAGCGTGAAGGACGCTATGCCTATCCGTCAATGTTGGTAGCGCCAGGATATGCCTCATGCATATAATTGGTGTGTCCTTTGTGCACCCCAGGATTAAACATTAATGTAAACAGGATTAACCCCATGGCAGCATTCTGTATGCGCTCCAACCTTTCAAGCTGGCTCTTTGATACTATCAGCAGCCCCAAACCATACACAATGACAGAAATTATTAACTGCTAAAAGAGCCTGTACAGCATTCTCTGATCTACCCCGGTTGCTGCCATAGCCCTCAATGCATTAAGTCCCCTACCAGCCTTCACCACCAAATCCTCCACATGATCCTTAAAAGACAAACACCTGTCAAAGGTGATACCTAAATACTTCAATTTACTCTCTCGACTAAGAGGACATCCATTCAACATAATACCTGGCACATCTGCCTTGACGATCCGGTTATCCAGGGAGTACCACACAACCGATGCCTTGTCTGGGTTTATAATGGCCCCTGCGTCCCTGCACCGCCCCACCACCTTGTTTACTGCCACCTGTAAGTCTTTCGCCAAACTGGCTCTGTCTGTACACCAGCACATCATCTGGGTGGTTGTCGAACGGATAATAGCGCTCGCTCTGAAACTTCAGATGGCGAGGTAGGGTGTTCCATCCCTACACCGGCGTTAAGTTGGACTGAAATGTTGACTTGTCGTTCAGAAAGCTGTGGTAAAACTACTGAATGTAAACTTGAATACAACATCAACCAGGGGTTGATCGCAAAGTATATGCAACATGTTCACCTGAATACGTCGTTAAACTAACAGCTAAAGCATGGCTAAATTGCCATAACAATTGACATGGGAAAGGGGTTAAATAAATAGGCAAGGAGTTATATAAGAGGACGGTGCCGATTTACTGTGGCAGAAGTACGGGGATACTGTGTACGAAGCGCGGCGGCTAGGAGACGGCAGCCAGCTCCGCGGGTCCGGACGACGTCTGCTCAGTGCTCAGTCAGGGCTGGCTAACAGCGGGCTACAGGTCGGGCTTTCTCTGCTCGTCTCTTCACGGCTTTCTCATTGACATTTACTGCATTTAGCAGAATGGTTTGCGGTGGATTTACTTGTTCTCGGCGTTCGCTTGTACTTTTAAACATTTTATATGTCGTAAGTATTTTATTATATAGAATAATTCAGTATTGATTTCTTTGTTTATTATTATAAATAGTAAAAATAAAATACACATGAATGAGTGTTTAACTTTAAGACATGCCCCGATCGATAAACCTAATAAAACCAAAAAACCATACCGAGGACATAATCCCAAAACACGTAGTTTATATAATTATATAATATGATCTCATTCCATATCAAGTAAACCGGTGTAGATTGATCAGTGATTGATCAACTACCCCCTTCAACGTTCTCAAATACCCATTTCTTCGTGAAAACAGAAAAGTGTGGCGATATACAGAAGTGAAGTGTTGATGCCAACCAGCCCGAATGTGCTCACCCACTGTCATCATGTCGAGCTGTGAGTGGATGGGTGAGTCAGCGGGGAACTCAGGATACGTGGTCGGTCGTGGCCATTTGTTGTACGCCAGTTACTGGCTGGCTGCTGTAGAGTGGGGTATTGATTATTGTAGCACTATTATTATTAATTACTTTCATATGTTATACAAACAGAGCTTGGTCCTTATCTTTGACCTATTTTCTCACATAGAGATGACGTAGTAAAACACTCACAAAGTACTAAACTAGTGACAAGTGCTGTTAGTTTTTGCCAGTTGTAAAGACAGTAATATTGCCAGTACTAGCAGTAATTGTTGCAGTATTAGTAATTATAGTACTGGTGGTGGTAGTATGTATGTAAAGGCAGTAGTATGTATGTAAATGCAGTAGTATGTATGTGAAGGCAGTAGTATGTATGTAAAGGCAGTGGTATGTATGTGAAGGCAGTAGTATGTATGTGAAGGCAGTAGTATGTATGTGAAGGCAGTAGTATGTATGTAAAGGCAGTGGTATGTATGTGAAGGCAGTAGTATGTATGTGAAGGCAGTAGTATGTATGTAAAGGCAGTGGTATGTATGTAAAGGCAGTGGTATGTATGTGAAGGCAGTAGTATGTATGTAAAGGCAGTGGTACATATGTAAAGGCAGTGGTATGTATGTAAAGGCAGTAGTATGTATGTAAAGGCAGTGGTATGTATGTGAAGGCAGTGGTATGTATGTAAAGGCAGTAGTATATATGTAAACCTAGTATGTATGTAGAGGCAGTAGTATGTATGTAAAGGTAGTAGTATGTATGTAGATTCAGTGGTACATACGTAAAGGCAGTGGTATGTATGTAAAGGCAGTGGTATGTATGTGAAGGCAGTAGTATGTATGTAAAGGCAGTGGTACATATGTAAAGGCAGTGGTATGTATGTAAAGGCAGTAGTATGTATGTAAAGGCAGTGGTATGTATGTAAAGGCAGTGGTATGTATGTAAAGGCAGTAGTATATATGTAAACCTAGTATGTATGTAGAGGCAGTAGTATGTATGTAAAGGTAGTAGTATGTATGTAGATTCAGTGGTACATACGTAAAGGCAGTGGTATGTATGTAAAGGCAGTAGTATGTATGTAAAGGCAGTTGTAAGTATGTAAAGGCAGTAGTTTGTATGTAAAGGCAGTGGTATGTATGTAAAGGCAGTAGTATGTATGTAAAGGCAGTTGTAAGTATGTGAAAGCAGTAGTATGTATTTGGAGGTAGTAATATGTATTTGGAGGCAGTAATATGTATGTAAAGGCAGTGGTACATATGTAAAGGCAGTGGTATGTATGTAAAGGCAGTGGTATGTATGTAAAGGCAGTGGTATGTATGTAAAGACAGTGGTATGTATGTAAAGGCAGTGGTATGTATGTAAAGGCAGTGGCATGTATGTAAAGGCAGTGGCATGTATGTAAAAGTTGTAGTATAAAGTACGTGAAGACCCCATTGAGATGTATGTGGGATATATGGTGTGTCACATCAGCTGTCTTTATTTCCCGGGATATTCCTTGGTCTCCAGCGTAGGTTGTGTTGACTTGCTAGCTCAGGTCAATTGTTTAAAATTTGCATTGAAAGAGAGTCCAGCATACCATAGACCGGAAGGCAAGGCTAGCCACTGCATCACTGTGGTTCCTTATAGCAGTAGAAGTATAGTAGTAGTAGTCGTCGCCAGCGGCGGCTTCGGGTGGTTGTATAACATTCTCATGTTACTTACTTGTACTAATTCTGCACAATGAGAGTGCACCCAGCACTTTCCTCACCTGTAGAGTATACCCTGAGCTACTAAGCCCCTTCTGTCCCATCCCACAGGCAGATGTTAATTATCCAGTTTGCTTGCCACAAGGACACCTCACTTCATATAACTGAAAGAGGTCTCTTGTTCATAGTTAGTTAGTTACATAGCCTTTACAGGACATTGCAGTAAACACCAGCAATTTTTGCTGTTATGATCTCTTGACAAGTTAACATTCAGTAATTTGCCATTTTGTAAAAAAACAAAACAATGCAGCACAGTCTGCTGCCAAATCGCCTGCAGCTGTGTTTCGAACATGGGAATGTGGGATCACAAACTATGCCCGCAACCCCTTCGCCACGGAGCCGGCCTCTTGTTCATAAGTGAGGGGGAAATCATCATATTATCAGCTACAACTGATGGAAGTTCCTTGGGCACCTCATCCTACATTGAAACTGTCAGTATTAAACCAGGTGGCAGGGTGTCTTTCCCCCCAAAATAAATTTTTATTTTAAATGCGTTCATTTTATCAGATGTTTCTGTAAGTAGACAGGTATGAAATACTGCTCACATGTTTCTGTAAGTAGACAGGTATGAAATAATGCTGACATGTTGTCTGTAATGCAGGTGGTGTCTTTCATCCTGATTGGCGTGGCAGCCTACGGTCGAGTGGCGGCAGTCATCACCAGCCTGACACTAGTGGGCAGCCTGATTGCTTGTGGAGTGTTCCTCTTTCTCATCGCTCTAGTGGGCTTGGTGGGGGCGCTCAAACATAACCAGGTCCTCTTGTTTTTTGTATCCTTTGTTGGAGTGCAACAATAGTTTAGTTGTTACAACATTGTCCCCAAGTGTGTGTAGCCTTTGTTAGAGTGTAACAATAGTTTAGCTGTTACAACATTGTCCCCAAGTGTGTGTATCCTTTGCTAGAGTGCAACAATAGTTTAGCTGTTACAACATTGTCCCCAAGTGTGTGTATCCTTTGCTAGAGTGCAACAATAGTTTAGCTGTTACAAGATCATCCCCAAGTGTGTGCATCCTTTGCTAGAGTGCAACAATAGTTTAGCTGTTACAACATTGTCCCCAAGTGTGTGTATCCTTTGCTAGAGTGCAACAATAGTTTAGCTGTTACAACATTGTCCCCAATTGTGTGTATCCTTTGCTAGAGTGCAATAATAGTTTAGTTGTTACAACATTGTCCCCAAATGTGTGTATCCTTTGCTAGAGTGCAACAATAGTTTAGCTGTTACAAGATCATCCCCAAGTGTGTGCATCCTTTGCTAGAGTGCAACAATAGTTTAGCTGTTACAAGATCATCCCCAAGTGTGTGCATCCTTTGCTAGAGTGCAACAATAGTTTAGCTGTTACAAGATCATCCCCAAGTGTGTGTATCCTTTGCTAGAGTGCAACAATAGTTTAGCTGTTACAAGATCATCCCCAAGTGTGTGCATCCTTTGCTAGAGTGCAACAATAGTTTAGCTGTTACAAGATCATCCCCAAGTGTGTGTATCCTTTGCTAGAGTGCAACAATAGTTTAGCTGTTACAAGATCATCCCCAAGTGTGTGCATCCTTTGCTAGAGTGCAACAATAGTTTAGCTGTTACAAGATCATCCCCAAGTGTGTGTATCCTTTGCTAGAGTGCAACAATAGTTTAGCTGTTACAAGATCATCCCCAAGTGTGTGCATCCTTTGCTAGAGTGCAACAATAGTTTAGCTGTTACAAGATCATCCCCAAGTGTGTGTATCCTTTGCTAGAGTGCAACAATAGTTTAGCTGTTACAAGATCATCCCCAAGTGTGTGTATCCTTTGCTAGAGTGCAACAATAGTTTAGCTGTTACAAGATCATCCCCAAGTGTGTGCATCCTTTGCTAGAGTGCAACAATAGTTTAGCTGTTACAAGATCATCCCCAAGTGTGTGCATCCTTTGCTAGAGTGCAACAATAGTTTAGCTGTTACAAGATCATCCCCAAGTGTGTGCATCCTTTGCTAGAGTGCAACAATAGTTTAGCTGTTACAAGATCATCCCCAAGTGTGTGTATCCTTTGCTAGAGTGCAACAATAGTTTAGCTGTTACAAGATCATCCCCAAGTGTGTGCATCCTTTGCTAGAGTGCAACAATAGTTTAGCTGTTACAAGATCATCCCCAAGTGTGTGCATCCTTTGCTAGAGTGCAACAATAGTTTAGTTGTTACAGCATCGTCCCCAAGTGTGTGGCCGTGGAAGTATAGTGATTAGTGCTCTTGCATGGGTACAACTCTCTACACACACACACACACACGCACGCACATGCGCGCACGCGCATACATACGTGCACAGATACACACCAGAGGGCTGTACTGCTTTATTTCGCTCCATGTGGCAGATAGTTAGAGGGCTGTGATGTTTGATGCCACTCCATATGGCAGGTAGTTAGAGGGCTATGATGTTTGATGCCACTCCTTGTGGCAGGTAGTTAGAGGGCTGTGATGTTTGATGCCACTCCATATGGCAGACAGAGGGCTGTGATATGTGATGCCACTCCATGTGGCAGACAGAGGGCTGTGATATGTGATGCCACTCCACGTGGCAGACAGAGGGCTGTGATATGTGATGCCACTCCATGTGGCAAGCAGAGGGCTGTGATGTGTGATGCCACTCCATGTAGCAGGCAGTTAGAGTGAGGCCACACAGTACAGCATGGCATCAGACCTGATAGGAAGTTAGAAGGCCTACCTCCACATGTCTGAGACCACGTCCTGACCACTGTCTACTCCACTGTGTTCAAATGGTTCACATTTCTGCAGCTGACTGTTTTGTCCTAAATGCAGATCTTCTAATGCTAGGGTCTCTATGAGAAGATGGCACATTGAACAGATGGAAGCAGAGAAGGTTCAACTGGCCATGTTTAGTTCCTTGACAACACCTGCCAGTACATGATCATTCTGTTCCTGGTCTTCCTGCTGCAGTTCTCGCTGGCGTGTGCTTGTCTGGCCGTGAATGTCAGTCAGAAGGAGAGCCTGGCCGAGCATGGCTGGAAGATGTCCAGTAACAACACACGCACAGAGGTACAGCACGAGTTTGGCTGCTGTGGTTTCAGAAACCCCAAGCTGCCTCAGAATGACACTCTTGGACACCCACCATGTGGTTCAGTAAGTTTGTTCTCGTTGTTTCATTGTGTTGTCTGTACAGATATGCATCAATGTCCATCAGTTGTGCTAGTATCATGGATTGTTCCTTGCCAACTTGGAACAGTTCACAACGTGTTATCTGACTTCATACATGTGTTATAGATTGTTCCTTGTCAACTTGGAACAGTTCACAATGTGTTATCTGACTTCATACACGTGTCATGGATTGTTCCTTGCCAACTTGGAACAGTTCACAACGTGTTATCTGACTTCATACATGTGTCATGGATTGTTCCTTGCCAACTTGGAACAGTTCACAACGTGTTATCTGACTTCATACATGTGTCATAGATTGTTCCTTGCCAACTTGGAACAGTTCACAACGTGTTATCTGACTTCATACATGTGTCATGGATTGTTCCTTGCCAACTTGGAACAGTTCACAACGTGTTATCTGACTTCATACATGTGTCATGGATTGTTCCTTGCCAACTTGGAACAGTTCACAATGTGTTATCTGACTTCATACATGTGTCATAGATTGTTCCTTGCCAACTTGGAACAGTTCACAACGTGTTATCTGACTTCATACATGTGTCATAGATTGTTCCTTGCCAACTTGGAACAGTTCACAATGTGTTATCTGACTTCATACACGTGTCATAGATTGTTCCTTGCCAGCTTGGAACAGTTCACAACGTGTTATCTGACTTCATACACGTGTCTTAGATTGTTCCTTGCCAACTTGGAACAGTTCACAATGTGTTATCTGACTTCATACTCGTGTCTGTCAGTGTTAGTGCATATGTGTGTCAATGTCCTGTCCCTCCACACCCCTATGTCCTGTAACTCCACACCCCTATGTCCTGTCCCTCCACTCCCCTATGTCCTGTCACTCCACTCCCCTATGTCCTGTCTCTCCACACCCCTATGTCCAGTTTCTCCACACCCCTATGTCCTGTCTCTCCACTCCCCTATGTCCTGTCTCTCCACTCCCCTATGTCCTGTCTCTCCACACCCCTATGTCCAGTTTCTCCACACCCCTATGTCCTGTCCCTCCACTCCCCTATGTCCTGTCTCTCCACTCCCCTATGTCCTGTCCCTCCACTCCCCTATGTCCTGCCTCTCCACTCCCCTATGTCCTGTCTCTCCACGCCCCTATGTCCAGTTTCTCCACACCCCTATGTCCTGTCCCTCCACTCCCCTATGTCCTGTCCCTCCACTCCCCTATGTCCTGCCTCTCCACTCCCCTATGTCCTGTCTCTCCACGCCCCTATGTCCAGTTTCTCCACACCCCTATGTCCTGTCCCTCCACTCCCCTATGTCCTGTCTCTCCACACCCCTATGTCCTGTCCCTCCACTCCCCTATGTCCTGTCTCTCCACACCCCTATGTCCAGTTTCTCCACACCCCTATGTCCTGTCCCTCCACTCCCCTATGTCCTGTCTCTCCATACCCCTATGTCCTGTCCCTCCACACCCCTATGTCCTGTCTCTCCACACCCCTATGTCCTGTCTCTCCACACCCCTATGTCCTGTCTCTCCACACCCCTATGTCCTATCTCTCCACACCCCTATGTCCTGTCCCTCCACACCCCTATGTCCTGTCTCTCCACACCCCTATGTCCTGTCTCTCCACACCCCTATGTCCTATCCCTCCACACCCCTATGTCCTGTCCCTCCACACCCTTATGTCCTGTCTCTCCACACCAATATGTCCTGTCTCTCCACACCCCTATGTCCTGTCTCTCCACACCCCTATGTCCTGTCTCTCCACACCCCTATGTCCTGTCCCTCCACACCCCTATGTCCTATCCCTCCACACCCCTATGTCCTGTCTCTCCACACCCCTATGTCCTGTCTCTCCACACCCCTATGTCCTGTCCCTCCACACCCCTATGTCCTGTCCCTCCACACCCCTATGTCCTGTCCCTCCACACCCCTATGTCCAGTTTCTCCACACCCCTATGTCCTGTCTCTCCACACCCCTATGTCCTGTCTCTCCACACTCCTATGTCTAGTTTCTCCACACCCTTATGTCTAGTTTCTCGACACCCCTATGTCCTGTCTCTCCACACCCCTATGTCCTGTCTCTCCACACCCCTATGTCCTGTCTCTCCACACTCCTATGTCCTATCCCTCCACACCCTTATGTCTAGTTTCTCCACACCCCTATGTCCTGTCTCTCCACACCCCTATGTCCTGTAACTCCACACCCCTATGTCCAGTTTCTCCACACCCCTATGTCCTGTCTCTCCACACCCCTATGTCCTGTCTCTCCACACTCCTATGTCCTGTCTCTCCACACCCCTATGTCCTGTCTCTCCACACCAATATGTCCTATCCCTCCACACCCCTATGTCCTGTCTCTCCACACCCCTATGTCCTGTCTCTCCACACTCCTATGTCCTGTCTCTCCACACCAATATGTCCTATCCCTCCACACCCCTATGTCCTGTCTCTCCACACCCCTATGTCCTGTCTCTCCACACCCCTATGTCCTGTCTCTCCACACTCCTATGTCCTGTCTCTCCACACCAATATGTCCTATCCCTCCACACCCCTATGTCCTGTCTCTCCACACCCCTATGTCCTGTCCCCCACTCCCCTATGTCCTATCCCTCCACACCCCTATGTCCTGTCCCTCCACACCCTTATGTCCAGTTTCTCCACACCCCTATGTCCTGTCTCTCCACACCCCTATGTCCTGTCTCTCCACACCCCTATGTCCTGTCTCTCCACACCCCTATGTCCTGTCTCTCCACACCTATGTCCTGTCTCTCCACACCCCTATGTCCTATCCCTCCACACCCTTATGTCCTGTCTCTGCACACTCCTATGTCCTGTCTCTCCACACCCCTATGTCCTGTCTCTCCACACCCCTATGTCCTGTCTCTCCACACCCCTATGTCCTGTCTCTCCACACCCCTATGTCCTATCCCTCCACACCCCTATGTCCTATCCCTCCACACCCTTATGTCCAGTTTCTCCACTCCCCTATGTCCTGTCTCTCCACACCCCTATGTCCTGTCTCTCCACACCAATATGTCCTATCCCTCCACACCCCTATGTCCTATCTCTCCACACCCTTATGTCCAGTTTCTCCACTCCCCTATGTCCTATCTCTCCACACCCCTATGTCCTGTCTCTCCACACTCCTATGTCCTGTCTCTCCACACCCCTATGTCCTGTCTCTCCACACCCCTATGTCCTGTCTCTCCACACCCCTATGTCCTGTCTCTCCACACCCCTATGTCCTGTCCCCCACTCCCCTATGTCCTATCCCTCCACACCCCTATGTCCTGTCCCTCCACACCCTTATGTCCAGTTTCTCCACACCCCTATGTCCTGTCTCTCCACACCCCTATGTCCTGTCTCTCCACACCCCTATGTCCTGTCTCTCCACACCCCTATGTCCTGTCTCTCCACACCTATGTCCTGTCTCTCCACACCCCTATGTCCTATCCCTCCACACCCTTATGTCCTGTCTCTGCACACTCCTATGTCCTGTCTCTCCACACCCCTATGTCCTGTCTCTCCACACCCCTATGTCCTGTCTCTCCACACCCCTATGTCCTGTCTCTCCACACTCCTATGTCCTGTCTCTCCACACCAATATGTCCTATCCCTCCACACCCCTATGTCCTGTCTCTCCACACCCCTATGTCCTGTCTCTCCACACTCCTATGTCCTGTCTCTCCACACCAATATGTCCTATCCCTCCACACCCCTATGTCCTGTCTCTCCACACCCCTATGTCCTGTCCCCCACTCCCCTATGTCCTATCCCTCCACACCCCTATGTCCTGTCCCTCCACACCCTTATGTCCAGTTTCTCCACACCCCTATGTCCTGTCTCTCCACACCCCTATGTCCTGTCTCTCCACACCCCTATGTCCTGTCTCTCCACACCCCTATGTCCTGTCTCTCCACACCTATGTCCTGTCTCTCCAAACCCCTATGTCATATCCCTCCACACCCTTATGTCCTGTCTCTGCACACTCCTATGTCCTGTCTCTCCACACCCCTATGTCCTGTCTCTCCACACCCCTATGTCCTGTCTCTCCACACCCCTATGTCCTGTCTCTCCACACCCCTATGTCCTATCCCTCCACACCCCTATGTCCTATCCCTCCACACCCTTATGTCCAGTTTCTCCACTCCCCTATGTCCTGTCTCTCCACACCCCTATGTCCTGTCTCTCCACACCAATATGTCCTATCCCTCCACACCCCTATGTCCTATCTCTCCACACCCTTATGTCCAGTTTCTCCACTCCCCTATGTCCTATCTCTCCACACCCCTATGTCCTGTCTCTCCACACTCCTATGTCCTGTCTCTCCACACCAATATGTCCTGTCCCTCCACACCCCTATGTCCTATCTCTCCACACCCTTATGTCCAGTTTCTCCACACCCCTATGTCCTGTCTCTCCACACTCCTATGTCCTGTCTCTCCACACCAATATGTCCTATCCCTCCACACCCCTATGTCCTATCCCTCCACACCCCTATGTCCTATCCCTCCACACCAATATGTCCTATCCCTCCACACCCCTATGTCCTATCCCTCCACACCCCTATGTCCAGTTTCTCCACACCAATATGTCCTGTCTCTCCACACTCCTATGTCCTGTCCCTCCACACCAATATGTCCTATCTCTCCACACTCCTATGTCCTATCCCTCCACACCCCTATGTCCAGTTTCTCCACACTCCTATGTCCTGTCTCTCCACACCAATATGTCCTCTCCCTCCACACCCCTATGTCCTATCCCTCCACACCCCTATGTCCTATCCCTCCACACCCATATGTCCTATCCCTCCACACCCCTATGTCCTATCCCTCCACACCAATATGTCCTATCCCTCCACACCCCTATGTCCAGTTTCTCCACACCAATATGTCCTGTCTCTCCACACTATGTCCTGTCCCTCCACACCAATATGTCCTATCCCTCCACACCCTTATGTCCTATCTCTCCACACCCTTATGTCCAGTTTCTCCACACCCCTATGTCCTGTCTCTCCACACCCCTATGTCCTGTCTCTCCACACCCCTATGTTCAGTTTCTCCACACCCCTATGTCCTGTCTCTCCACACCGCTATGTCCAGTTTCTCCACACCCCTATGTCCTGTCTCTCCACACTCCTATGTCCTGTCCCTCCACACCAATATGTCCTATCCCTCCACACCCTTATGTCCAGTTTCTCCACTCCCCTATGTCCTGTCTCTCCACACCCCTATGTCCTGTCTCTCCACACCAATATGTCCTATCCCTCCACACCCCTATGTCCTATCTCTCCACACCCTTATGTCCAGTTTCTCCACTCCCCTATGTCCTATCTCTCCACACCCCTATGTCCTGTCTCTCCACACTCCTATGTCCTGTCTCTCCACACCCCTATGTCCTGTCTCTCCACACCCCTATGTCCTGTCTCTCCACACCCCTATGTCCTGTCTCTCCACACCCCTATGTCCTGTCCCCCACTCCCCTATGTCCTATCCCTCCACACCCCTATGTCCTGTCCCTCCACACCCTTATGTCCAGTTTCTCCACACCCCTATGTCCTGTCTCTCCACACCCCTATGTCCTGTCTCTCCACACCCCTATGTCCTGTCTCTCCACACCCCTATGTCCTGTCTCTCCACACCTATGTCCTGTCTCTCCACACCCCTATGTCCTATCCCTCCACACCCTTATGTCCTGTCTCTGCACACTCCTATGTCCTGTCTCTCCACACCCCTATGTCCTGTCTCTCCACACCCCTATGTCCTGTCTCTCCACACCCCTATGTCCTGTCTCTCCACACTCCTATGTCCTGTCTCTCCACACCAATATGTCCTATCCCTCCACACCCCTATGTCCTGTCTCTCCACACCCCTATGTCCTGTCTCTCCACACTCCTATGTCCTGTCTCTCCACACCAATATGTCCTATCCCTCCACACCCCTATGTCCTGTCTCTCCACACCCCTATGTCCTGTCCCCCACTCCCCTATGTCCTATCCCTCCACACCCCTATGTCCTGTCCCTCCACACCCTTATGTCCAGTTTCTCCACACCCCTATGTCCTGTCTCTCCACACCCCTATGTCCTGTCTCTCCACACCCCTATGTCCTGTCTCTCCACACCCCTATGTCCTGTCTCTCCACACCTATGTCCTGTCTCTCCACACCCCTATGTCCTATCCCTCCACACCCTTATGTCCTGTCTCTGCACACTCCTATGTCCTGTCTCTCCACACCCCTATGTCCTGTCTCTCCACACCCCTATGTCCTGTCTCTCCACAGCCCTATGTCCTGTCTCTCCACACCCCTATGTCCTATCCCTCCACACCCCTATGTCCTATCCCTCCACACCCTTATGTCCAGTTTCTCCACTCCCCTATGTCCTGTCTCTCCACACCCCTATGTCCTGTCTCTCCACACCAATATGTCCTATCCCTCCACACCCCTATGTCCTATCTCTCCACACCCTTATGTCCAGTTTCTCCACTCCCCTATGTCCTATCTCTCCACACCCCTATGTCCTGTCTCTCCACACTCCTATGTCCTGTCTCTCCACACCAATATGTCCTGTCCCTCCACACCCCTATGTCCTATCTCTCCACACCCTTATGTCCAGTTTCTCCACACCCCTATGTCCTGTCTCTCCACACTCCTATGTCCTGTCTCTCCACACCAATATGTCCTATCCCTCCACACCCCTATGTCCTATCCCTCCACACCCCTATGTCCTATCCCTCCACACCAATATGTCCTATCCCTCCACACCCCTATGTCCTATCCCTCCACACCCCTATGTCCAGTTTCTCCACACCAATATGTCCTGTCTCTCCACACTCCTATGTCCTGTCCCTCCACACCAATATGTCCTATCTCTCCACACTCCTATGTCCTATCCCTCCACACCCCTATGTCCAGTTTCTCCACACTCCTATGTCCTGTCTCTCCACACCAATATGTCCTCTCCCTCCACACCCCTATGTCCTATCCCTCCACACCCCTATGTCCTATCCCTCCACACCCCTATGTCCTATCCCTCCACACCCATATGTCCTATCCCTCCACACCCCTATGTCCTATCCCTCCACACCAATATGTCCTATCCCTCCACACCCCTATGTCCAGTTTCTCCACACCAATATGTCCTGTCTCTCCACACTATGTCCTGTCCCTCCACACCAATATGTCCTATCCCTCCACACCCTTATGTCCTATCTCTCCACACCCTTATGTCCAGTTTCTCCACACCCCTATGTCCTGTCTCTCCACACCCCTATGTCCTGTCTCTCCACACCCCTATGTTCAGTTTCTCCACACCCCTATGTCCTGTCTCTCCACACCGCTATGTCCAGTTTCTCCACACCCCTATGTCCTGTCTCTCCACACTCCTATGTCCTGTCCCTCCACACCAATATGTCCTATCCCTCCACACCCTTATGTCCAGTTTCTCCACTCCCCTATGTCCTGTCTCTCCACACTCCTATGTCCTATCCCTCCACACCCTTATGTCTAGTTTCTCCACACCCCTATGTCCTGTCTCTCCACACCCCTATGTCCTGTCTCTCCACACCCCTATGTCCTGTCTCTCCACACTCCTATGTCCTATCCCTCCACACCCTTATGTCTAGTTTCTCCACACCCCTATGTCCTGTCTCTCCACACCCCTATGTCCTGTAACTCCACACCCCTATGTCCAGTTTCTCCACACCCCTATGTCCTGTCTCTCCACACCCCTATGTCCTGTCTCTCCACACTCCTATGTCCTGTCTCTCCACACCCCTATGTCCTGTCTCTCCACACCAATATGTCCTATCCCTCCACACCCCTATGTCCTGTCTCTCCACACCCCTATGTCCTGTCTCTCCACACTCCTATGTCCTGTCTCTCCACACCAATATGTCCTATCCCTCCACACCCCTATGTCCTGTCTCTCCACACCCCTATGTCCTGTCTCTCCACACCCCTATGTCCTGTCTCTCCACACTCCTATGTCCTGTCTCTCCACACCAATATGTCCTATCCCTCCACACCCCTATGTCCTGTCTCTCCACACCCCTATGTCCTGTCCCCCACTCCCCTATGTCCTATCCCTCCACACCCCTATGTCCTGTCCCTCCACACCCTTATGTCCAGTTTCTCCACACCCCTATGTCCTGTCTCTCCACACCCCTATGTCCTGTCTCTCCACACCCCTATGTCCTGTCTCTCCACACCCCTATGTCCTGTCTCTCCACACCTATGTCCTGTCTCTCCACACCCCTATGTCCTATCCCTCCACACCCTTATGTCCTGTCTCTGCACACTCCTATGTCCTGTCTCTCCACACCCCTATGTCCTGTCTCTCCACACCCCTATGTCCTGTCTCTCCACACCCCTATGTCCTGTCTCTCCACACCCCTATGTCCTATCCCTCCACACCCCTATGTCCTATCCCTCCACACCCTTATGTCCAGTTTCTCCACTCCCCTATGTCCTGTCTCTCCACACCCCTATGTCCTGTCTCTCCACACCAATATGTCCTATCCCTCCACACCCCTATGTCCTATCTCTCCACACCCTTATGTCCAGTTTCTCCACTCCCCTATGTCCTATCTCTCCACACCCCTATGTCCTGTCTCTCCACACTCCTATGTCCTGTCTCTCCACACCCCTATGTCCTGTCTCTCCACACCCCTATGTCCTGTCTCTCCACACCCCTATGTCCTGTCTCTCCACACCCCTATGTCCTATCCCTCCACACCCCTATGTCCTATCCCTCCACACCCCTATGTCCTGTCTCTCCACACCCCTATGTCCTGTCTCTCCACACTCCTATGTCCTGTCTCTCCACACCAATATGTCCTATCCCTCCACACCCCTATGTCCTGTCTCTCCACACCCCTATGTCCTGTCTCTCCACACTCCTATGTCCTGTCTCTCCACACCAATATGTCCTATCCCTCCACACCCCTATGTCCTGTCTCTCCACACCCCTATGTCCTGTCCCCCACTCCCCTATGTCCTATCCCTCCACACCCCTATGTCCTGTCCCTCCACACCCTTATGTCCAGTTTCTCCACACCCCTATGTCCTGTCTCTCCACACCCCTATGTCCTGTCTCTCCACACCCCTATGTCCTGTCTCTCCACACCCCTATGTCCTGTCTCTCCACACCTATGTCCTGTCTCTCCACACCCCTATGTCCTATCCCTCCACACCCTTATGTCCTGTCTCTGCACACTCCTATGTCCTGTCTCTCCACACCCCTATGTCCTGTCTCTCCACACCCCTATGTCCTGTCTCTCCACACCCCTATGTCCTGTCTCTCCACACCCCTATGTCCTATCCCTCCACACCCCTATGTCCTATCCCTCCACACCCTTATGTCCAGTTTCTCCACTCCCCTATGTTCTGTCTCTCCACACCCCTATGTCCTGTCTCTCCACACCAATATGTCCTATCCCTCCACACCCCTATGTCCTATCTCTCCACACCCTTATGTCCAGTTTCTCCACTCCCCTATGTCCTATCTCTCCACACCCCTATGTCCTGTCTCTCCACACTCCTATGTCCTGTCTCTCCACACCAATATGTCCTGTCCCTCCACACCCCTATGTCCTATCTCTCCACACCCTTATGTCCAGTTTCTCCACACCCCTATGTCCTGTCTCTCCACACTCCTATGTCCTGTCTCTCCACACCAATATGTCCTATCCCTCCACACCCCTATGTCCTATCCCTCCACACCCCTATGTCCTATCCCTCCACACCAATATGTCCTATCCCTCCACACCCCTATGTCCTATCCCTCCACACCCCTATGTCCAGTTTCTCCACACCAATATGTCCTGTCTCTCCACACTCCTATGTCCTGTCCCTCCACACCAATATGTCCTATCTCTCCACACTCCTATGTCCTATCCCTCCACACCCCTATGTCCAGTTTCTCCACACTCCTATGTCCTGTCTCTCCACACCAATATGTCCTCTCCCTCCACACCCCTATGTCCTATCCCTCCACACCCCTATGTCCTATCCCTCCACACCCATATGTCCTATCCCTCCACACCCCTATGTCCTATCCCTCCACACCAATATGTCCTATCCCTCCACACCCCTATGTCCAGTTTCTCCACACCAATATGTCCTGTCTCTCCACACTATGTCCTGTCCCTCCACACCAATATGTCCTATCCCTCCACACCCTTATGTCCTATCTCTCCACACCCTTATGTCCAGTTTCTCCACACCCCTATGTCCTGTCTCTCCACACCCCTATGTCCTGTCTCTCCACACCCCTATGTTCAGTTTCTCCACACCCCTATGTCCTGTCTCTCCACACCGCTATGTCCAGTTTCTCCACACCCCTATGTCCTGTCTCTCCACACTCCTATGTCCTGTCCCTCCACACCAATATGTCCTATCCCTCCACACCCTTATGTCCAGTTTCTCCACTCCCCTATGTCCTGTCTCTCCACACTCCTATGTCCTATCCCTCCACACCCTTATGTCTAGTTTCTCCACACCCCTATGTCCTGTCTCTCCACACCACTATGTCCTGTCTCTCCACACCCTTATGTCCAGTTTCTCCACACCCCTATGTCCTGTCTCTCCACACCCCTATGTCCTGTCTCTCCACACCCCTATGTCCTGTCTCTCCACACCCCTATGTCCTGTCTCTCCACACTCCTATGTCCTGTCCCTCCACACCCTTATGTCCTGTCCCTCCACACCCCTATGTCCTGTCCCCCCACTCCCCTATGTCCTGTCCCTCCACTCCAATATGTCCTATCCCTCCACACCCCTATGTCCTATCCCTCCACACCCCTATGTCCTGTCTCTCCACACCCCTATGTCCTGTCTCTCCACACTCCTATGTCCTGTCCCCCCACTCCCCTATGTCCTGTCCCTCCACTCCCATATGTCCTATCCCTCAACACCCCTATGTCCAGTTTCTCCACACCCCTATGTCATGTCTCTCAACACCCACCTGTATAGTCTGCCTAGATTGTTGCAGACAAGAACAACAGCCACACATAGAGCTAGGCTAGATTGTTACGGATAAGAACAACAGCCACATGTAGAGCCTGGCTAGATTGTTACAGACAAGAACAGCCACAAGTATTTACCATATGTTGTTTTTTGTATGACATACAAGTGTTTACCATATGTTGTTATCTGTATGACATACAGGTGTTTACCATATGTTATCTGTATGACATACAAGTGTTTAGCGTAGGCTGCCTGTATGGCATACAAGTGATTACCATATGTTGTTATCTGTATGACATACAAGTGTTTACCATATGTTGTTATATGTATGACATACAAGTGTTTACCATATGTTATCTGTATGACATACAAGTGTTTACCATATGTTATCTGTATGACATACAAGTGTTTACCATATGTTATCTGTATGACATACAAGTGTTTACCATATGTTATCTGTATGACATACAAGTGTTTACCATATGTTATCTGTATGACATACAAGTGTTTACCATATGTTATCTGTATGAAATACAAGTGTTTACCATATTTTATCTGGTTGACATACAAGTGTTTACCATATGTTATCTGTATGACATACAAGTGTTTACCATATGTTATCTGTATGACATACAAGTGTTTACCATATGTTATCTGTATGACATACAAGTGTTTACCATATGTTATCTGTATGACATACAAGTGTTTACCATATGTTATCTGTATGTCATTCAAGTGTTTACCATATGTTATCTGTATGACATACAAGTGTTTACCATATGTTGTTATCTGTATGACATACGAGTGTTTACCATATGTTGTTATCTGTATGACATACATGTGTTTACCATAGGCTGTCTGTATGACATACAAGTGTTACATTGATATCTGTATGACATACAAGTGTTTACTATAGGCTGTATGTATGACATACAAGTGTTTACCATATGTTGTTATCTGTATGACATACAAGTGTTTACCATAGGCTGTCTGTATGACATACAAGTGTTTACCATAGGCTTTCTGTATGACATACAAGTGTTTACCATATGTTGTTATCTGTATGACATACAAGTGTTTACCATATGTTGTTATCTGTATGACATACAAGTGTTTACCATATGTTATCTGTATGACATACAAGTGTTTACCATATGTTATCTGTATGTCATTCAAGTGTTTACCATATGTTATCTGTATGACATACAAGTGTTTACCATATGTTATCTGTATGACATACAAGTGGTACATTGTTATCTGTATGGCATACAAGTGTTTACCATATATTGTTATCTGTATGACATACAAGTGTTTACCGTATGTTGTTATCTGTATGACATACAAGTGTTTACCATATGTTGTTATCTGTATGACATACAAGTGTTTACCATATGTTATCTGTATGACATTCAAGTGTTTACCATATGTTGTTATCTGTATGACATACAAGTGTTTACCATAGGCTGTCTGTATGACATACAAGTGTTTACCATATGTTATCTGTATGACATACAAGTGTTTACCGTAGGCTGTCTGTATGACATGCAAGTGTTTACCGTAGGCTTTCTGTATGACATACAAGTGTTTACCGTAGGCTGTCTGTATGACATGCAAGTGTTTACCATATGTTGTTATCTGTATGTCATTCAAGTGTTTACCATATGCTATCTGTATGACATGCAAGTGTTTACCATATGTTGTTATCTGTATGTCATTCAAGTGTTTACCATATGCTATCTGTATGACATACAAGTGTTTACCATATGTTGTTATCTGTATGACATACAAGTGTTTACCATATGTTGTTATCTGTATGTCATTCAAGTGTTTACCATATGCTATCTGTATGACATACAAGTGTTTTCCATATGTTATCTGTATGACATACAAGTGTTTACCATATTCTGTCTGTATGACATACAAGTGTTTACCATACATTGTTGTCTGTATGACATACAAGTGTTTACCATATGTTGTTATCTGTATGTCATTCAAGTGTTTACCATATGTTGTTATCTGTATGACGTACAAGTGTTTACCATATGTTGTTATCTGTATGACGTACAAGTTTTTACCATGCATGTTGTGAGTGTATTGTGTTGTTTTGCCAGCACACCCAGTGTTGTAAAGACCAAAAGTCCTTCTGCTGCACGGGAAACCAGACAGATCTCGAAATCCCCTGTCCCTGTCAGACATGCCTGGATGTCCTGCGGCCAGTCATCTACAACGCTTTTACAGTGACTGGAGGAGTGGGGCTGTTCTTTAGTTTTACTGAGGTGAGTTTTAGCACTGTCATTCTCTGATCAGGTAACTGTCGGGACTCAGGGAGGTGAGTTGTAGCACTGTCATTCACAGGCTGAGTCACTGTCAGGCCACAGGGAGGTGAGTTGTAGCTCTGTGTGATTCTCTGACCGGATCACTGTCGGCCCTCAGGGAGGTGAGCTGTAACATTGTGTCATTCTCTGGCCGAGTCACTGTCAGGCCACAGGGAGGTGAAGATCTCACCACAAGTTGGACATGGTGAAGATCTCACCACAAGTTGGACATGGTGAAAATCTCACCACAAGTTGGACATGGTCATCTCACCACAAGTTGGACATGGTCATCTCACCACAAGTTGGACATGGTGAAGATCTCACCACAAGTTGGACATGGTCATCTCACCACAAGTTGGACATGGTCATCTCACCACAAGTTGGACATGGTGAAGATCTCACCACAAGTTGGACATGGTCATCTCACCACAAGTTGGACATGGTCATCTCACCACAAGTTGGACATGGTGAAGATCTCACCACAAGTTGGACATGGTCATCTCACCACAAGTTGGACATGGTCATCTCACCACAAGTTGGACATGGTCATCTCACCACAAGTTGGACATGGTCATCTCACCACAAGTTGGACATGGTCATCTCACCACAAGTTGGACATGGTCATCTCACCACAAGTTGGACATGATAAACCTTAAGTCATGCGGTCTGTGCCCTGACAAAACTGACCAGAACTTCTATGAAACTTTAATCAATGATTTAGTCATTTGATAATGAAAATATTGAGTGGTTAGGTCATTGATTAAACATACCCACACCTGGCAACAATACAGCCACACATTGCAGGATAGGATGGCATCAGATGAGAGGTTGGCCAAGACACACATGGATTGATTCACTTGACCAAGTCATTCATGGATTGATTCACTTGACCAAGACACACATGGATTGATTCACATGACCAAGACACACATGGATTGATTCACTTGACCAAGTCATTCATGGATTGATTCACATGACCAAGACACACATGGATTGATTCACTTGGCCAAGACACACATGGATTGATTCACATGACCAAGACACACATGGATTGATTCACATGACCAAGACACACATGGATTGATTCACATGACCAAGACACACATGGATTGATTCACTTGACCAATATACACATGGATTGATTCACTTGACCAAGACACACATGGATTGATTCACTTGACCAAGACACACATGAATTGATTTACATGACCAAGACACACATGGATTGATTCACACAACCAAGACACATATGGATTGATTCACACAACCAAGACACATATGGATTGATTCACACAACCAAGACGCATATGGATTGATTCACACAACCAAGACACACATGGATTGATTCACATGACCAAGACACATATGGATTGATTCACATGACCAAGACACATATGGATTGATTCACATGACCAAGACACACATGGATTGATTCACACAACCAAGACACATATGGATTGATTCACACAACCAAGACACACATGGATTGATTCACATGACCAAGACACACATGGATTGATTCACATGACCAAGACACACATGGATTGATTCACATGACCAAGACACACATGGATTGATTCGCTTGACCAAGACACACATGGATTGATTCACATGACCAAGACACACATGGATTGATTCACATGACCAAGACACATATGGATTGATTCACATGACCAAGACACATATGGATTGATTCACTTGACCACACATGACCAAGACACACATGGATTGATTCACATGACCAAGACACACATGGATTGATTCACATGACCAAGACACATATGGATTGATTCACATGACCAAGACACACATGGATTGATTCACACAACCAAGACACACATGGATTGATTCACTTGACCAAGACACATATGGATTGATTCACTTGACCAAGACACACATGGATTGATTCACAACAACCAAGACACACATGGATTGATTCACATGACCAAGACACATATGGATTGATTCACACAACCAAGACACACATGGATAGATTCACTTGACCAAGACACACATGGATAGATTCACTTGACCAAGACACACATGGATTGATTCACTTGACCAAGACACACATGGATTGATTCACTTGACCAAGACACACATGGATTGATTCACATGACCAAGACACACATGGATTGATTCACATGACCAAGACACACATGGATTGATTCACTTGACCAAGACACACATGGATTGATTGACTTGACCAAGACACACATGGATTGATTCACATGACCAAGACACACATGGATTGATTCACTTGACCAAGACACACATGGATTGATTCAATTGACCAAGACACACAAGGATTGATTCACACAACCAAGACACATATGGATTGATTCACACAACCAAGACACATATGGATTGATTCACACAACCAAGACACATATGGATTGATTCACTTGACCAAGACACACATGGATTGATTCACATGACCATGACACACATGGATTGATTCACACAACCAAGACACATATGGATTGATTCACACAACCAAGACACATATGGATTGATTCACATAACCAAGACACATATGGATTGATTCACATGACCAAGACACACATGGATTGATTCACACAACCAAGACACACATGGATTGATTCACTTGACCAAGACACATGGATTGATTCACTTGACCAAGACACATATGGATTGATTCACATGACCAAGACACACATGGATTGATTCACATGACCAAGACACACATGGATTGATTCACTTGACCAAGTCACACATGGATTCATTCACTTGACCAAGTCACACATGGATTGATTCACTTGACCACGACACACATGGATTGATTCACTTGACCAAGACACACATGGATTGATTCACTTGACCAAGACACACATGGATTGATTCACTTGACCAAGACACACATGGATTGATTCACTTGACCAAGACACACATGGATTGATTCACTTGACCAAGACACACATGGATTGATTCACTTGACCAAGTCATTCATGGATTGATTCACACAACCCAGACACACATGGATTGATTCACATGACCAAGACACACATGGATTGATTCACACAACCAAGACACACATGGATTGATTCAGCAGTGGACAGATTCACAACAGGGAGACTCAGATGACACCTGAGCTTGATGACATCTGGAAGGATCATCTAGAGCAGTCACTACCACAGTGGAGTGGGACCTCACAGATCTCAGCAACCAGCAAGTCCCTCTAGTACAGGCCTCATGGAGCAGTCCTCTAGTACAGGTCTCATGGAGCAGTCCTCTAGTACAGGTCTCATGGAGCAGTCCTCTAGTGCAGGTCTCATGGAGCAGTTCTCTAGTACAGGTCTCATGGAGCAGTCCTCTAGTGCAGGTCTCATGGAGCAGTCCTCTAGTACAGGTCTCATGGAGCAGTCCTCTAGTGCAGGTCTCATGGAGCAGTCCTCTAGTACAGGTCTCATGGAGCAGTCCTCTAGTGCAGGTCTCATGGAGCAGTCCTCTAGTGCAGGTCTCATGGAGCAGTCCTCTAGTGCAGGTCTCATGGAGCAGTCCTCTAGTACAGGTCTCATGGAGCAGTCCTCTAGTGCAGGTCTCATGGAGCAGTCCTCTAGTACAGGCGTCGTGGAGCAAATCAAATCAAATCAAATCAAATCAACTTTATTAGGGTCACAAATTGGGCGCGCAGGCCCGTCTTACATTCGGCCCTTCCAATCACTCGTCTTTCGTTCATCAAGAGCATTATACATTTACATAGGAAGATAAAATAAACATTGTGAAATGAATGTTGTAAACATAAACAAGGCTAATTACCATGTTATGAAGCCCATCTCCCACCTATCCATACATCACCCCACCCACACAACACCCCCACCTACCCACACACACGCGCACCAAGGGACACATACACACCCCCACCTACCGACACACACGCACACCAAGGGACACATACATACCCCACCAACCGATCCATCCCCCTCCCGCACATCCCCCACCCACACACACTGCCCTCGCCTGATCCCCCAACCAAAACACACTCGCCACCCACAAACATTCCCCCACCAACCCACACATCCTACGCCCATCCACATACACATACTACCCCACACATCCTCTCCCCACCCACACCTCAAACCACCCATCCCCCAGCCACATCTCCATCGACAACATATTCCCCACCCATGCACACAATCCCCCACCAACCCACACATCGCACATCCACTCACACATTCCCAAACCATACACACACATCCCCACCAACTGACATGTCCCTACCCCCACCCCACACACACACATCTCTCTAACCACCCATACATCCCCAATCCACTAACACACACCCCACCACCCACACATACAACTTCCACCCACCCACACATGCCTTAACCTAATCCCCCACCCGCACATCACATACACCTCCTATCATGCACTATTCCCAACCCACGCACCACACACACACATATCCCTCACCAACACATCCCCACTTACACACCACACACATATCCCCCACCCAGATACCACACAATATTCCCACCCACACCCACACAGATACCCTTACCCATCCACCCCACATACCCCCACTCACACAACACAAAAACAAAACAAAACACAAAAATCCCCCACCCACACACACATACCTCACCCACACAATATCCCCAACCAACACACCACACACCTCTCCCCACCCACACACGCATTCCCTACCCGTCCACCAACACACACTCACTCACGCATACATTCTCCACTACGCACCAACACCCCCCCCCCAACCAAACATCTCTCGATCACAATACCCCTACCCCACACACATCCTCCACCCACTCACACATCCCACCCCGACACATACAACTCCCTCACCCACTTACACATCCCTAAGCCACTCACTCACACACCCCCACCCACACATTCCCCATCCAAACACACACATCTCCCACCAACACTCCCCCACATACTTCCCCCAACCACCACAATCCCCTACTCACCCATACATATACCCCATTCATACGCACATTCCCCGCACCCATCACACACATCCCCCACACCACACACTATCCTCCACCCATACCTCCACAAACATACCCTCCACCCACACATCATTCACACATCCCCCACCAACACACCGCACAAATATCTCAAACCCACACACCATACACTTCTCCCCACCCGCCCTTGCATCCCCAATCCACCCAACACAATCCCCTACCCACACAACCCCGCCTCCTACACATACTTCCTCAAACCGTCCACACATCTCCACCCACATAAACACACATCCCCTGCATCCGTCCCATACACATATCCTCCACCCATACACACATCCCCCACACCCATTCCAACACCCCTACTTTCACCCCCACACATCCATCCACACATCCCACCAACACCCACAAATACCACTACCCACCAAAACCAACACACCCCAACCCATCCAAACGCATACCCCCACCCACACACACCCCACCCACACACCCCCCACACACACACCCACTACCCACACATATCCCCCACATACACTCACACTTCCTCACATCTAGACACATACAAAATGTCTCACGATAGTATTGAAACTAGTATGAAGAAACTCTCACACTTTACTCACACATATACACTGACACTTGTCATGAGCAGTCTCATAAAAATGTTAAACATGGAGAAAAATGTGTACATAAAATGTATGTGACGTAAAAATAGTGATGCTCTCTCTCTCTCTCTCTCTTTCTCTCTCTCTCTCTCTCTCTCTCTCTCTCTCTCTCTCTCTCTCACACACACACACACACACTCACTCACTCTCACGCTCACACATTCACTCTTCCGCTCATTCAATCACTCCCCCGCTCATTCACTCTCCCGCTCAGTCATTCACTTTCCCGCTCACTCATTCACTTTCCCGCTCACTCATTCACTCTCCCGCTCACTCATTCACTCTCCCGCTCACTCATTCACTCTCACGCTCACTCGTTCTGTCTCTCATTCACACTCACTGACTCTCTCACTCAAACTACAGTAATGAACATTAGTTTATATTATGCATGATAAAATCAAATGGTATTTAACTGATAATATGACAGATGAGAATACACAAACATATGGATTCGCGTGTTACATAACATGCGTGTTACATGACATGCATCTGCTCAGCTCTCTCTCTCTCTCTCTCTCTCTCTCTCTCTCTCTCTCTCTCTCTCTCTCTCTCTCTCTCTCTCTCTCTCTGTATTCTTTCATATACACACACTCACACGCATGCACGCGCTCACACACATACACTAACACATCAACTCTCCCACTGTCTAACTCTCTAACACACAATCCTTCACACACACACACACACACACTCTCTCTCTCAATCACACTCTCTCACACATACACATACACATGAACGCATGCACATGAACGCACGCACGCCTACATTCCCTCACTCACTCTCACACATACACGTATGAATGCATGCACTGACACATTCCCCCACCATTTCTCGCTCAATCACTCTCTCCACACACACGCATGCACGTGCGCACACACGCATCCACTCTCTCCCTCTCTCTAACACCCACTTTCTCTCTCTCTCTCTCTCTCTCTCTCTCTCTCTCTCTCTTTCTCTCTCTCTCTCTCGCTCCCACACGCACACACATATATAGTGAACAATTATAGTTAAACAATTATAATGAACAATTATACTGAACAATTATACCAGTAAATGAATTATGGTGGCATATAGTCGGTATGGATTAAGTATTGAAAGAGTTTTCGGTTAAATGTGTAGGGACTCATTGGAGTTTTCAGATCTGGAGGCAGATCATTCCATAAGTGAGCACCAGAATAGGCGAAACATGTTTTGTATAGGTTCAATCTAGGCTTTGAGACATGTAACAAATTTAGGCGCTTGCTGTTCATTGCATTAGATTGAATCAGCGGCAGAAGATACTCTGGGGTATTTTGAGATATAATTTTATTCACTAATTTGGCTTTGTTGAAAAGGAAGCGCTTTTGTAGTGGTAGAAGTCTTAGATGACTGTACAAATTATTACTTTCAACGTGCTTTATGCCAGAAACCAGACGAATAGCTCGGTTTTGTAGAGAACATAGTCGTTTTAAATTAGATTTAGGGCAACCATCCCAAACTGTGGAACAGTAATCGAGATGTGATTGGATATAGCATGTATAGAATATTTTTCGTGTGCTTTCGTCCAGGAAGTGCTGAATTTTAGCAAGTTGGTAAACTTTTTGTGCTATTTTCTTGGTAAGAGCGTGAACATGAGCGCTCCAGTTCAAATGGCTGTCTATTAAAAGCCCTAGTGTTTTATGTTCAGTCACATTAACTATGGGTAACGTGCCCATGCGGAGTTCGAGCGGTGATCCAGTTATGGCTAGTGTCTGTAGTTTTTGTCTGGTCGTTATTAGCATGGATTTGGTTTTGTCGATGTTAATTTGCATGCGGTTTTCATTGCTCCATCTAGTAAGATTATCAAGTTCCTTTTGTAAAGAATTCTCTAATTCACTACGGTTTTCTTGACTAGTATATATAGTACAGTCGTCTGCAAATAGATCACAAGTTGTATTGATATATAAAGGAAGATCATTAATATAAACTGCAAAAAGCAGCGGACCTAGTATTGAGCCCTGAGGCACACCAATATTAAGCTGTGTGGGTCTTGATAGACAGTTGTTGAAGGACACGACTTGTTGCCTGTCGGATAGAAATGACGTAATTATGTTCACCATGTTGGTGCTTGTCTTCATTTGCTTTAGTTTTCTAATTAAAATATCGTGATCTACCATATCAAAAGCTTTTTTAAAGTCTACAAACACCGCTCCACAAATTCTACCGTTGTTGATGTTTAAGTGCCAGTTATCGGTCATTTTTGTTAGAGCACTATGGCAAGAATATTTAGGTCGAAACCCAGATTGACTGTTAATTATTAGATCATTGTTAATTAAATGGTGTAACGTTATTTTATGAATGTGTTTTTCTAGTGGTTTTGATAGCGACGATAGTAAGGAAATAGGTCTATAATTACCCAAAACACTATTATCGATTGAGCCATTTTTAATTAGCGGAAACACTTTAGCAATTTTAAATGCAGATGGAAAGTAGTTTTTGGCCAGGCACTGGTTATATATGAACGTTAAGGACTCGCTAATGACTGGTGCAGCACAACGAAGAATTCTATTACTGATACCATCTAGGCCGTGTGAGTTTGTTGATTTGAGGTTCAAGAGATATTTATAAACGTCTGCAACAGACATTAAAGGAATCTCAGCGGGAATATTTCTGGTGCACTTCTCCTCACAGAATGATGTCAGTGAACTTAAATTACACGATGAGTCTGGTATTGAAGACTTTAGATTCTCTATTTCCGATTGAAAGAAACAACTGAATTCATTGCATGTTATAGAATTTGCTATTGCTGATTCTGTAGGACGTTTCTTATTGGTTAGCAAGTTAATAGCCTTCCATATATTTGTACTGTTTGAATTATCTACAATCAAATTTTTAAAATGATCTTTTTTAATCCTACGAATTTCATATTTAACTTTATTCCTTAGTCTGCGGTAATTGATGAAGTCTTTATTTTTGTGTGCTGTATCTCGCTCTCTCATGATTTGCAGCACTTCTCTAGTGACCCATGGGGATTTATGTTGATTTTTGACTCGAACTTCTTTGATTGGCACGTGTTTATCGAACACATTGTACACTGTCTTCGTCCAGAAAGCTAATGCATCGTCCGGGTCAGGAAGTTGGTAAACGTGATCAAGGGCTGCTTTTCTTAAGTCTTGCAAAAATAAATCTTGGTTGAATGCTTTATAATTCCTAAATTTGATACTTACATGTTTATGTTTAAGAGGTTTGAACCCAATTCTTGACCATGTACAACATACCGGGTAGTGGTCACTAACTGTACAAACAGGAACAGAACATTCAATAATATTATCTGGACAAGTAACATATATATGATCAATTGTAGTTGAGGATGTGTCAGTAACCCTTGTGGGACGGTTTATTAGTTGTTTGAAATTGTAAGAAAGAATGATATCGTCCCATGTCTGGTTGGATTTACTAATATCTATGTTGAAGTCACCTAGTATCATAACTTCTCTACCTGCTGTAAACACTCTATCCATCATTGTAGTGAAGCAGTCATACCAACTGTACCCGGCACAAGGATTCCTATATAGGTATCCAATGAGAAACGGTTGTTGGCTGGCTGGCTTCACCTCTCTAGGTCTCATGGAGCAGTCCTCTAGTACAGGTCTCATGGAGCAGTCCTCTAGTACAGGCGTCGTGGAGCAGTCCTCTAGTGCAGGTCTCATGGAGCAGTCCTCTAGTGCAGGTCTCATGGAGCAGTCCTCTAGTACAGGCGTCGTGGAGCAGTCCTCTAGTGCAGGTCTCATGGAGCAGTCCTCTAGTGCAGGTCTCATGGAGCAGTCCTCTAGTACAGTCCTCTAGTGCAGGTCTCATGGAGCAGTCCTCTAGTGCAGGTCTCATGGAGCAGTCCTCTAGTACAGGCGTCATGGAGCAGTCCTCTAGTACAGGTCTCATGGAGCATTCCTCTAGTACAGGTCTCATGGAGCAGTTCACTAGTACAGGTCTCATGGAGCAGTCCTCTAGTGCAGGTCTCATGGAGCAGTCCTCTAGTGCAGGTCTCATGGAGCAGTCCTCTAGTACAGGTCTCATGGAGCAGTCCTCTAGTGCAGGTCTCATGGAGCAGTCCTCTAGTACAGGCGTCGTGGAGCATTCCTCTAGTACAGGTCTCATGGAGCAGTCCTCTAGTGCAGGTCTCATGGAGCAGTCCTCTAGTACAGGTCTCATGGAGCAGTCCTCTAGTGCAGGTCTCATGGAGCAGTCCTCTAGTACAGGCGTCGTGGAGCATTCCTCTAGTACAGGTCTCATGGAGCAGTCCTCTAGTGCAGGTCTCATGGAGCAGTCCTCTAGTACAGGTCTCATGGAGCAGTCCTCTAGTACAGGTCTCATGGAGCAGTCCTCTAGTACAGGCGTCGTGGAGCATTCCTCTAGTACAGGTCTCATGGAGCAGTCCTCTAGTGCAGGTCTCATGGAGCAGTCCTCTAGTGCAGGTCTCATGGAGCAGTCCTCTAGTACAGGTCTCATGGAGCAGTCCTCTAGTACAGGCGTCGTGGAGCATTCCTCTAGTACAGGCGTCGTGGAGCATTCCTCTAGTACAGGCGTCGTGGAGCATTCCTCTAGTACAGGTTTCATGGAGCATTCCTCTAGTACAGGCGTCGTGGAGCATTCCTCTAGTACAGGCGTCGTGGAGCAGTCCTCTAGTACAGGTTTCATGGAGCAGTCCTCTAGTGCAGGTCTCATGGAGCAGTCCTCTAGTACAGGTCTCATGGAGCAGTCCTCTAGTACAGGTCTCATGGAGCAGTCCTCTAGTACAGGCGTCGTGGAGCATTCCTCTAGTACAGGTCTCATGGAGCAGTCCTCTAGTGCAGGTCTCATGGAGCAGTCCTCTAGTACAGGTCTCATGGAGCAGTCCTCTAGTACAGGTCTCATGGAGCAGTCCTCTAGTACAGGCGTCGTGGAGCATTCCTCTAGTACAGGTCTCATGGAGCAGTCCTCTAGTGCAGGTCTCATGGAGCAGTCCTCTAGTACAGGTCTCATGGAGCAGTCCTCTAGTGCAGGTCTCATGGAGCAGTCCTCTAGTGCAGGTCTCATGGAGCAGTCTTCTAGTACAGGTCTCATGGAGCAGTCCTCTAGTGCAGGTCTCATGGAGCAGTCCTCTAGTACAGGTCTCATGGAGCAGTCCTCTAGTACAGGTCTCATGGAGCAGTCCTCTAGTGCAGGTCTCATGGAGCAGTCCTCTAGTGCAGGTCTCATGGAGCAGTCCTCTAGTGCAGGTCTCATGGAGCAGTCCTCTAGTACAGGTCTCATGGAGCAGTCCTCTAGTGCAGGTCTCATGGAGCAGTCCTCTAGTGCAGGTCTCATGGAGCAGTCCTCTAGTACAGGCGTCGTGGAGCATTCCTCTAGTACGGGTCTCATGGAGCAGTCCTTCTAGTACAGGTCTCATGGAGCAGTCCAAGACATCTCCTTCTGGCACATCTTTAACCAGACATTTTTTCACTGTCAACATTTTTCAGGTTGTGGGCGTGTGGGTGACCATTCGTTACCGGAACCAGAAAAATCCATCTGCTAACCCCAGTGCTTACCTGTAACATGTCACCTGTTGTCAGTCTGTTCATTGTGTCAACGTGGTCAGGTATTGGGGTTTTTACCAGATTGTTCTCCTGCATTCTGGACTTGGAGTTTCAAGATTGTCCTCATATTTTGTTTTATAATTGATCTATTCGTTTTCTTGGTGATGGCTTTTTTTCATATATATAAATGCTTTTTCATATATATATGTATTAATGGTTTTTCGGTTAGGATGCAATTAATTGATTATTTGCATATCTTTCTGACTCTAAAACTGGAGGTTCTACAAGGGGGCTTCAAATCAAAACCTGAACAGTGTGAAAGAAATGACAATAACCATGTCATTGTCTTGTAACCTGTCAGTATTATTGTTAAGGATGTCAAGAGTGTTAAGCAAGTAACATCACAGTTCAGACAAACAGTGACATTATAAGGATAGTTTAAAGATGGTCACCCCACTTTTGAAATGCGAACTACATCGCCACCTTCTACCACTGTCACATCAGTTATGGGGTGAAACCTGTACAATTTCATCGGAGAATGAAGGTCCAGTATGGTGATGCATGCCTGTCAGTCCAGCAAGTGTATGAGTGGAGGAAATTTCAAAACGGTGTGACTTCTGTGACAGACTTCACGACCAGGTCAGCCACACCCAGTAGTTGATTTTTCTACAGGAATGCAAGCACTTCATCGGTGCTAGAGGACTTGTATTGAACACAGTGGTGACTACATAAAAATAATGATATATATTCACATACACACACAAAACATTTCAGGTTTTCACTTGAAGCCCTCTTGTAAGCATGAAATGGTGAACCTATAAATGAGCATGTGTGACCTCTTGTGGCAGACCACTAGTGGACCTATTCTGGTCATCCCTGCCCATTGGTCCCCATCAGTTCTTCCCATGAGCTGTCCCTGTCAGGTCTCCCAATAAGCTCTTACTATGGGCCTCCCCATCAACTCTTTCCACAACAACCCTGCCCATGAGTTCTTCTCGTAGGGTGTACCAGAGGTCTCACCATCATCTCTTCCCACAGGTCTCCCCATCATCTCTTCCCACAGGTCTCCCCATCAGCTCTTCCTACAGGTCTCTCCATCAGCTCTTCCCACAGGTCCCCCATCAGTTCTTCTGTTAGGTTGTCCTACAGGTCTCTCTCTCATTTCTTCCTAGAGGTCTTCTCATCAGCTCTTCCCAGAGATCTCCCCGCCAGAGGTCCCAAAGAGCTTCCACGGTGACCTTCCTCTGACACATACACACATAGAACCACACAGAGCTTCCACGGTGACCTTCCTCTGACACATACACACATAGAACCACACAGAGCTTCCACGGTGACCTTCCTCTGACACATACACACATAGAACCACACAGAGCTTCCACGGTGACCTTCCTCTGACACATACACACATAGAACCACACAGAGCTTCCACTGTGACCTTCCTCTGATACATACACATAGAACCACACAGACGTGTGTTGTCTTCACCCTGGGGTTGAAGTAGAGCAGGACAGATTATGTGTAGACACATCCACATGAGCAAGAGATGATGGAATTCAGAAACAAACCCACTAGTAGTGTTGCATGTCCACAATGAGATGATGGAATCAAGAAATAAATCCCCTAGCAAATGTTGCATGTCCATAATGAGGTGATACAATCAAGAAACAAACCCACTAGTAGTGTTGTATGTCCACAATGAGATGATGGAATCAAGAAATAAATTTCCTAGCAAGTGTTGCATGTCCATAATGAGATGATGGAATTAAGAAACAAACCCACTAGTAGTGTTGCATGTCCACAATGAGATGATGGAATCAAGAAATAAATCCCCTAGCAAGTGTTGTATGTCTATAATGATTTGATACAATCAAGAAACAAACCCACTAGTAGTGTTGTATGTCTACAATGAGATGATGGGATCAAGAAATAAATCCCCTAGCAAGTGTTGCATGTCCATAATGATTTGATACAATCAAGAAACAAACCCACTAGTAGTGTTGTATATCCACAATGAGATGATGGAATCAAGAAATAAATCCCCTAGCAAGTGTTGCATGTTCATAATGAGATGATGGAATCAAGAAACAAACCCACTTGTAGTGTTGTATGTCCACAATGAGATGATGGAATCAAGAAATAAATCCCCTAGCAAGTGTTGCATGTCCATAATGATTTGATACAATCAAGAAACAAACCCACTAGTAGTGTTGTATATCCACAATGAGATGATGGAATCAAGAAATAAATCCCCTAGCAAGTGTTGCATGTCCATAATGAGGTGATACAATCAAGAAACAAACCCACTAGTAGTGTTGTATGTCCACAATGAGATGATGGAATCAAGAAATAAATCCCCTAGCAAGTGTTGCATGTCCATAATGATTTGATACAATCAAGAAACAAACCCACTAGTAGTGTTGTATGTCCACAATGAGATGATGGAATCAAGAAATAAACCCACTAGCAAGTGTTGTGTGTCAATATTGAAATGATACAATCAAGAAACAAACCCACTAGTAGTGTTGTATGTCCACAATGAGGTAATACAATCAAGAAACAAACCCACTAGCAAGTGTTGCGTGTCAATATTGAAATGATACAATCAAGAAACAAACCCACTAGCAAGTGTTGTATGTCAATATTGAAATGATACAATCAAGAAACAAACCCACTAGCAAGTGTTGTATGTCAATATTGACATGATACAATCAAGAAACAAACCCACTAGCAAGTGTTGTATGTCAGTATTGAAATGATACAATCAAGAAACAAACCCACTAGCAAGTGTTGTATGTCAGTATTGAAATGATACAATCAAGAAACAAACCAACTAGCAAGTGTTGTATGTCAATATTGAGATGATATAATCAAGAAACAAACCCACTAGCAAGTGTTGTATGTCAGTATTGAAATGATACAATCAAGAAACAAACCAACTAGCAAGTGTTGTATGTCAATATTGAGATGATATAATCAAGAAACAAACCAACTAGCAGTGTTGCATGTCCTTAATGGTGATACAATCAAGAAAAAAATCCATGAGCAGTGTTGCATGTCCATAATGAGGTGATACAATCAAGAAACAAACCCACTAGCAGTGTTGCATGTCCACAATGAGATGACGGAATCAAGAAATAAATCCCCTAGCAAGTGTTGTATGTCTATAATGAGGTTATACAATCAAGAAACAAAACCAACTAGGAAGTGTTACATGTCCATAATGAGATAATGCAATCAAGAAACCATCCAACTAGCAAGTGTTGTATGTCTATAATGAGGTGATAAAATCAAGAAACCATCCAACTAGCAAGTGTTGTATGTCTATAATGATTTGATACAATCAAGAAACAAACCCACTAGTAGTGTTGTATGTCCACAATGAGATGATGGAATCAAGAAATAAATCCCCTAGCAAATGTTGCATGTCCATAATGAGGTGATACAATCAAGAAACAAACCCACTAGCAGTGTTGCATGTCCACAATGAGATGACGGAATCAAGAAATAAATCCCCTAGCAAGTGTTGTATGTCTATAATGAGGTGATACAATCAAGAAACAAAACCAACTAGGAAGTGTTGCATGTCCATAATGAGATAATGCAATCAAGAAACCATCCAACTAGCAAGTGTTGTATGTCTATAATGAGGTGATAAAATCAAGAAACCATCCAACTAGCAAGTGTTGTATGTCTATAATGATTTGATACAATCAAGAAACAAACCCACTAGTAGTGTTGTATGTCCACAATGAGATGATGGAATCAAGAAATAAATCCCCTAGCAAATGTTGCATGTCCATAATGAGTTGGAATCAAGAAACAAACCCACTAGCAAGTGTTGTTATGTCCATAATGAGTTGCTGTTGTGATAGAGTGTGACTGTAGTTGACTGTGAGAGTACACCTGGTCTGTGCAGCATCAGAGCTTGTTAACATCAAGTTTATTTATTGCTGCTGATGTGTGGACATCTCACACTGTGCTGACATCTCACACTGTGCCGACATCTCACACTGTGCCGACATCTCACACTGTGCCGACATCTCACACTGTGCCGACGTCTCACACTGTGCCGACGTCTCACACTGTGCCGACATCTCACACTGTGCCGACATCTCACACTGTGCCTTTCATAGCCTGGTCTTTATTTATTGCTGCTGATGTGTGGACATCTCACACTGTGCCGACATCTCACACTGTGCCATCTCACACTGTGCCGACATCTCACACTGTGCCGACATCTCACACTGTGCCTTTCATAGCCTGCTGATGTGTGGACATCTCACACTGTGCCGACATCTCACACTGTGCCATCTCACACTGTGCTGACATCTCACACTGTGCTGACATCTCACACTGTGCCGACATCTCACACTGTGCCGACATCTCACACTGTGCCGACATCTCACACTGTGCCGACGTCTCACACTGTGCCGACGTCTCACACTGTGCCGACATCTCACACTGTGCCGACATCTCACACTGTGCCGACATCTCACACTGTGCCTTTCATAGCCTGGTCTTTATTTATTGCTGCTGATGTGTGGACATCTCACACTGTGCCGACATCTCACACTGTGCCGACATCTCACACTGTGCCTTTCATAGCCTGGTCTTTATTTATTGCTGCTGATGTGTGGACATCTCACACTGTGCCGACATCTCACACTGTGCCGACATCTCACACTGTGCCGACATCTCACACTGTGCCGACATCTCACACTGTGCCTTTCATAGCCTGGTCTTTATTTATTGCTGCTGATGTGTGGACATCTCACACTGTGCCTTTCATAGCCTGGTCTTTATTTATTGCTGCTGATGTGTGGACATCTCACACTGTGCCTTTCATAGCCTGGTCTTTATTTATTGCTGCTGATGTGTGGACATCTCACACTGTGCCTTTCATAGCCTGGTCTTTATTTATTGCTGCTGATGTTGTGTGAATATCTCAAAATGTACTTTTCATAGTCTTGTCTTGTCTCTCTAATGAGATACTGGCCTTCAATGCATCTTGTTTGTCTCTCTCACAGATCATCGGTGTGTGGCTGGCCATGAGATATCGCAACCAGAAAGACCCCAGTGCTAATCCCAGCGCTTTCTTGTAGCATCAGGATGTTATCGCCTCATGGATGTTATTGCTTTTGTGATTGTGTGTGAGATTGTGTGTGTCATTGTGTGTGAGATTCATGCCTGAAGGGAGGGATACATGCAGACGACCGCGAGTGCTCTTGTCTTTAACTGTTCTTGCTTGTGTTATATGACAGAATCACAGACACCAGATATGTCATGGGGTATAGACATTTTCTGGAGAAAATAAGCAAAACCTTAGTGGTTACAATAAAGCCTGCGGCCAAGATGCTTGCCTGATGCGGTGGAGGTTGCAAGTATGTATTCACACTGTCATTCGGTTCACGGCCACAATTTGTTCAGAGGTTCATCGGGGTCGTCACTAGGTCTACGGAGTTTGTGCCTTGTGCTGCACATTTGCCCGGCTGCTCTGTGGACAGAAGTGCTATATAGGAATGAAGTGGAACTTCATGTGTATTTATTACCGCTGAAGTTTCACTGATTGTCTCCATCAAATGTCCATAACCTCTAGCCACAGCCGGTGTCTGTGTACCTGTTTGGTGAAACATGGACCAGTGAGGACATCTGAAAGTGTGTCCTGAGTGAATGGTTTGTGTGTGCGGGACTGGTAAATGTTGGTATGTCCTGTTTATAGACTGCCACCTGTTCCATCTGTGGACCATCCGTGCGCACGTGACAATACCTGTGTTTGTAGGTCAGCTCTGATATACAGAAATTGTAGACATTTCATCATTTGCTTGATATGTGTGAGGGTACAGACATTTCATTGACTGATTGATGTGTGATGTTATAGTTGATGTGTGTGAGGGTACAGACATTTCATTGACTGATTGATGTGTGAGGTTATAGTTGTGTGTGAGGGTACAGACATTTCATTGACTGATTGATGTGTGAGGTTATAGTTGATGTGTGAGGGTACAGACATTTCATTGACTGATTGATGTGTGATGTTATAGTTGTGTGTGAGGGTACAGACATTTCATTGACTGATTGATGTGTGAGGTTATAGTTGTGTGTGAGGGTACAGACATTTCATTGACTGATTGATGTGTGAGGTTATAGTTGATGTGTGAGGGTACAGACATTTCATTGACTGATTGATGTGTGATGTTATAGTTGTGTGTGAGGGTACAGACATTTCATTGACTGATTGATGTGTGATGTTATAGTTGTGTGTGAGGGTACAGACATTTCATTGACTGATTGATGTGTGATGTTATAGTTGTGTGTGAGGGTACAGACATTTCATTGACTGATTGATGTGTGATGTTATAGTTGTGTGTGAGGGTACAGACATTTCATTGACTGATTGATGTGTGATGTTATAGTTGTGTGTGAGGGTACAGACATTTCATCGACTGATTGATGTGTGATGTTATAGTTGTGTGTGAGGGTACAGACATTTCATTGACTGATTGATGTGTGATGTTATAGTTGTGTGTGAGAGTACAGACATTTCATTGACTGATTGATGTGTGATGTTATAGTTGTGTGTGAGGTTATAGTTGATGTGTGAGGTTATAGTTGTGTGTGAGGGTACAGACATTTCATTGACTGATTGATGTGTGAGGTTATAGTTGTGTGTGAGAGTACAGACATTTCATTGACTGATTGATGTGTGATGTTATAGTTGTGTGTGAGGGTACAGACATTTCATTGACTGATTGATGTGTGATGTTATAGTTGTGTGTGAGGGTACAGACATTTCATTGACTGATTGATGTGTGAGGTTATAGTTGTGTGTGAGAGTACAGACATTTCATTGACTGATTGATGTGTGATGTTATAGTTGTGTGTGAGGGTACAGACATTTCATTGACTGATTGATGTGTGATGTTATAGTTGTGTGTGAGAGTACAGACATTTCATTGACTGATTGATGTGTGATGTTATAGTTGTGTGTGAGAGTACAGACATTTCATTGACTGATTGATGTGTGATGTTATAGTTGTGTGTGAGGTTATAGTTGATGTGTGAGGTTATAGTTGTGTGTGAGGGTACAGACATTTCATCGACTGATTGATGTGTGATGTTATAGACATATATTTGATCTCTGAGAACAGATTGTACTCATCCTCGCCCCGCAAGACAACAGAAGCACTCGCATTTCAGGTGCTTATTTTTGTTTTAAACACATTTTTTTTCCTTTGTATTGTCAGGAAGAGGTTGCACGTTGTTAAAACTGACATTACCATACCATTATTGTTATAATGATGATTTGCTTGTCACTAATGCTAACAGATATAACCGAGTGGTTGTCACTAGGGTGTCTATCCTTGCGTACCTGTGGTGTTGTGTTTGGCTATGCTAATATGCTCTTGTATATCTATAACATTATGTTTGACTAAGTGATTTTGTGACTCGGACGTGGGGGATTCTTGTCTCTGCCACAACACTTGACACACCAAGCTTATGCCATGACTGCTTTATATGTCTCATCCATAATGTGTAGTCATTTGACTGCCATGCTAGCATGTTGTTGTTAATGTAGCATCCAGTATTGTGGATGTCTTTTTTGACTAGGATGTCTCCACAGAAGTGATTTGTGTGTCGTATTGTTTGTGGCATGTATCACTGTTGTCATTGACAATAAGTAGACAACTAGTCGTGTCAGCATTCCAGCCATCATTGTGTTCACAGACCTGGGATAACTGTCACATCATTCAGTTATTGATGTTTTGTGGTGACATGTCATCTCGCTGTGTGGCTGTTGTGTACACATTTGTGGTATGTCATCTGGTCAAGTGTAGTTGTACACACATTTGTGTTATGTCATCTGGTCATGTATGGTAGCTGTTGTACACACATTTGTATGTCATGTCATCTGGTCATGTGTAGTTGTACACACATTTGTATGTCATCTAGTCACATGTAGCTGAGAAAAGGTCCTGGGCTTTTACGGCTCAGGCCGGAGGGAGAATTGTGACTGTAGATTCTGGCGCTTTTGCTTTGACCACAAGTAGCTTGACTATGGAAGTCATGGCAGTAAGTAAAGCAATAACATGGCTCGAGACACAGACATTCACTCAGGCATGTTGTCATTAGCGACTCACTGAGTGTGCTCAGGAAGATAGAGATGGGGTGGATCCGAAGACAGTGGTTGGTGTCTCTGGGGCGGTCATGGCTGGCAAAGATTAGTTTCATTTTTGTGCCAGAGCATGTGGGTGTACGAATGAACAAACTTTAAAACTTTATTTTAAAAGGGTAACAAATTGGGCATGCAGGCCCGTCTTCGGCCCTTTCAATCACTCATCTTTCATTCATCAAATGTGTACAAGGAAATAAGCAGGCTTGCGGGTAATGCGGCTGTACAGGGCGGACAAGCCATGGACCAGGCTTATGTACTAAATGCTCTATGAGAAGTAAGATTTTTGCGAGAACCAAGGGATGACTGTGAATCTACAACCATGATCAGACTGCGAGAACACCAAGTTAAAAGAGGTGTGGCCAAACAAGAACACTGTGCAGGAAGCCAAAGAAGATTAATAAACCAACACAGAACTGGTGTCATGAGCTGCTACTTGTTGCAGGATTTACTGCCAGCACAGTCGGGATAGACTAGAGTCAGTGCTAGCACACAGTCTGGGGAGAGAGTAGAGTCAGTGCTAGCACACAGTCTAGGGAGAGAGTAGAGTCAGTGCTAGCACACAGTCTGGGGAGAGAGTAGAGTCAGTGCTAGCACACAGTCTGGGGAGAGAGTAGAGTCAGTGCTAGCACACAGTCTGGGGAGAGAGTAGAGTCAGTGCCAGCACATACAGTCTGGGGAGAGAATAGAGTCAGTGCTAGCACACACAGTCTGGGGAGAGAGTAGAGTCAGTGCCAGCACACAGTCTGGGGAGAGAGTAGAGTCAGTGCAAGCACACAGTCTGGGGAGAGAGTAGAGTCAGTGCCAGCACACAGTCTGGGGAGAGAGTAGAGTCAGTGCCAGCACACAGTCTGGGGAGAGAGTAGAGTCAGTGCCAGCACATACAGTCTGGGGAGAGAGTAGAGTCAGTGCTAGCAATGAATCAGTCACACAAACTATGTTCCTGTCATGTTTCTTTTGTATATAGTTACTTAATGTTTTATTCCCAGTGTCTTGTGGTATATGGTTATTCATGTTTTGTCTTGTCTTGTGTGTAATTTCATATTTTCTTGTCTTATGTATAGTTATTTCATGTTTTCTACCCAGTATCTTGTGGAAGTGCTGGTATTGTTTGCAGCCTGTTGGTTGACATGAGTTCTTTCAATGAATTAATGCATAATATTGGGTGAATCATGACAGTGTGACTAGAGTGGTGTCCCATGTGACAGGAAGCAGCTAGTGTCTGTTCAGCCGCCATGACATAACATGTCAGTTATAATCATCAGGAGATTCATCTCACGGCTGAGTCGCCATGACATAACATGTCAGTTATAATCATCAGGAGATTCATCTCACGGCTGGCCAGAATGTTGGCTGTTTGTGTCACTCCGGTCTGTTGGGCCTGCTGTCATGTTCAATGTTCATGTTGGCAAGGGATTATTGGACATGGCTACCCACATCTGACAAGGCTGGACCCAGTCTCTCCCACCCCCCCCCCCCCCCCCACCCTTTTCTGGCAGTTTGTGTCCTGTGCAAGTATTGACCCTGCAGGCAGTGAATCTAGCAGGTTCAGCTTTAGTGTCAGCTGACTGTCACAAACACTGTCCATGTAGACAGTGAATGTAGCAGGTCTGCTGTCACAAATACTGTCCATGCAGACAGTGAATGTAGCAGGTCTGCTGACTGTCACAAATACTGTCCATGCAGACAGTGAATATAGCAGGTCTGCTGACTGTCACAAATACTGTCCATGCAGACAGTGAATATAGCAGGTCTGCTGTCACAAATACTGTCCATGCAGACAGTGAATATAGCAGGTCTGCTGTCACAAATACTGTCCATGCAGACAGTGCATATAGCAGGTCTGCTGACTGTCACAAATACTGTCCATGCAGACAGTGAATGTAGCAGGTTCAGCTCTAGTGTCAGCTGACTGTCACACCTCTAGACACTGCCGACATAGGTGATTGACATGTTTGTGACATGCTGTCAGTATTCACATTACAGACTCACTGACATGTCAGTGGAATGCTGTCTGTATTTACATGTGTTGACTGACATGTCAGCAGAATACTGTCTGTATTTACATGTGTTGACTGACTGACATGTCAGCGGAATACTGCCTGTATTTACATGTGTTGACTGACTGACATGTCAGCGGAATACTGTCTGTATTTACATGTGTTGACTGACATGTCAGCAGAATACTGTCAGTATTTACATGTGTTGACTGACATGTCAGCGGAATACTGCCTGTATTTACATGTGTTGACTGACTGACATGTCAGCGGAATACTGTCTGTATTTACATGTTGACCCACGGAATGTAAGATGTGTGTACACACGTAATGGAACAATCATAGCAAATGACTGTCTATATTGTCATTGAACTGTTTCAATGTGCACATGTTTGTTTGCTGTCTTCACCATCACCAGGTCAGCAGTGACTGGCTCCCGACATGTGCACGTTACTTATGATTGTCTATAGCACACATCAACCTGATGATCACACACTCACAATGATATTTGTGTTTGAACACACCATTATGGCTTCCAATAATCACATGATATTGACAAATATATTTAGTGCTGCAAGCTTCACAGAGACCCATGTTATCTGTTGATTGTGTGTGGATGTGAATTCTTTGTGCAGAGACAGTGTCTTGACTTTCAGAGACAGGATGAGCAAGGTAGAGTTAGATACAGAGCAAGATAGAGTTACAAAGATACAGAGCAAGATAAGACTTACAAAGATACAGAGCAAGGTAGATGGACATGGAGCAAGGTAGAGTTACAAAGATACAGAGCAAGATAAGAGTTACAAAGATACAGAGCAAGGTAGATGGACATGGAGCAAGGTAGAGTTACAAAGATACAGAGCAAGGTAGATGGACATGGAGCAAGGCAGAGTTACAAAGATACAGAGCAAGGTAGATGGACATGGAGCAAGGTAGTTACAAAGATACAGAGCAAGGTAGATACAGAGCAAGATAAGAGTTACAAAGATACAGAGCAAGGTAGATGGACATGGAGCAAGGTAGAGTTACAAAGATACAGAGCAAGATAAGAGTTACAAAGATACAGAGCAAGGTAGATGGACATGGAGCAAGGTAGATGGACATGGAGCAAGGTAGAGTTACAAAGATACAGAGCAAGATAAGAGTTACAAAGATACAGAGCAAGGTAGATGGACATGGAGCAAGGTAGAGTTACAAAGATACAGAGCAAGGTAGATGGACATGGAGCAAGGTAGAGTTACAAAGATACAGAGCAAGATAAGAGTTACAAAGATACAGAGCAAGGTAGAGTTACAAAGATACAGAGCAAGATAAGAGTTACAAAGATACAGAGCAAGGTAGATGGACATGGAGCAAGGCAGAGTTACAAAGATATGGAGCAAGGTAGTTACAAAGATACAGAGCAAGGGAGCAAGGTAGATACAAAGATACAGAGCAAGATAAGAGTTACAAAGATACAGAGCAAGGTAGATGGACATGGAGCAAGGCAGAGTTACAAAGATACAGAGCAAGGTAGATGGACATGGAGCAAGGTAGTTACAAAGATACAGAGCAAGGTAGATACAAAGATACAGAGCAAGATAAGAGTTACAAAGATACAGAGCAAGGTAGATGGATATGGAGCAAGGTAGAGTTACAAAGATACAGAGCAAGATAAGAGTTACAAAGATACAGAGCAAGGTAGATGGACATGGAGCAAGGTAGAGTTACAAAGATACAGAGCAAGGTAGATGGACATGGAGCAAGGTAGAGTTACAAAGATACAGAGCAAGATAAGAGTTACAAAAATACAGAGCAAGGTAGATGGACATGGAGCAAGGTAGAGTAACAAAGATACAGAGCAAGGTAGATGGACATGGAGCAAGGTAGAGTTACAAAGATACAGAGCAAGGTAGATGGACATGGAGCAAGGTAGAGTTACAAAGATACAGAGCAAGATAAGAGTTACAAAAATACAGAGCAAGGTAGATGGACATGGAGCAAGGTAGAGTTACAAAGATACAGAGCAAGGTAGATGGACATGGAGCAAGGTAGTTACAAAGATACAGAGCAAGGTAGATGGACATGGAGCAAGGTAGTTACAAAGATACAGAGCAAGGTAGATGGACATGGAGCAAGGCAGAGTTACAAAGATACAGAGCAAGGTAGATGGACATGGAGCAAGGTAGTTCAAAGATACAGAGCAAGGTAGATGGACATGGAGCAAGGTAGAGTTACAAAGATACAGAGCAAGATAAGAGTTACAAAGATACAGAGCAAGGTAGATGGACATGGAGCAAGGTAGAGTTACAAAGATACAGAGCAAGATAAGAGTTACAAAGATACAGAGCAAGGTAGATGGACATGGAGCAAGGTAGAGTTACAAAGATACAGAGCAAGGTAGATGGACATGGAGCAAGGCAGAGTTACAAAGATACAGAGCAAGGTAGATGGACATGGAGCAAGGTAGAGTTACAAAGATACAGAGCAAGATAAGAGTTACAAAGATACAGAGCAAGGTAGATGGACATGGAGCAAGGTAGAGTTACAAAGATACAGAGCAAGATAAGAGTTACAAAGATACAGAGCAAGGTAGATGGACATGGAGCAAGGTAGAGTTACAAAGATACAGAGCAAGGTAGATGGACATGGAGCAAGGCAGAGTTACAAAGATACAGAGCAAGGTAGATGGACATGGAGCAAGGTAGAGTTACAAAGATACAGAGCAAGATAAGAGTTACAAAGATACAGAGCAAGATAGATGGACATGGAGCAAGGTAGAGTTACAAAGATACAGAGCAAGATAAGAGTTACAAAGATACAGAGCAAGGTAGATGGACATGGAGCAAGGCAGAGTTACAAAGATACAGAGCAAGATAAGAGTTACAAAGATACAGAGCAAGGTAGATGGACATGGAGCAAGGTAGAGTTACAAAGATACAGAGCAAGATAAGAGTTACAAAGATACAGAGCAAGGTAGATGGACATGGAGCAAGGTAGAGTTACAAAGATACAGAGCAAGATAAGAGTTACAAAGATACAGAGCAAGGTAGATGGACATGGAGCAAGGTAGAGTTACAAAGATACAGAGCAAGATAAGAGTTACAAAGATACAGAGCAAGGTAGATGGACATGGAGCAAGGCAGAGTTACAAAAATACAGAGCAAGGTAGATGGACATGGAGCAAGGTAGTTACAAAGATACAGAGCAAGGTAGATGGACATGGAGCAAGGTAGAGTTACAAAGATACAGAGCAAGGTAGAGTTACAAAGATACAGAGCAAGATAAGAGTTACAAAGATACAGAGCAAGGTAGATGGACATGGAGCAAGGTAGAGTTACAAAGATACAGAGCAAGGTAGAGTTACAAAGATACAGAGCAAGATAAGAGTTACAAAGATACAGAGCAAGGTAAGAGTTACAAAGATACAGAGCAAGGTAGTTGGACATGGAGCAAGGCAGAGTTACAAAGATATAAAGTAAGATTGTTACAGATACAGAGCAAGAGAGATACAAAGCAAGATTGTTACAGATACAGAACAAGATAGTTATACATGGAGCAAGGTAGAGTTACACTGACCTGAAGAAAGGCAGGGGGGGGGGGGTGTTACGACACGAAGGCAATATGAATGCACTGCCTAGATGACAGGTCTAAAAGTTGACACTCATTGGCCAGATGCAATGACAAATGTCACACCTGTATGGCTGGGAGAATTGTCTCCAGTACATCAGGCCCCCTCTCCCACGATAGAACTCTTGAGCTGTAGTGTCAGTCTGTGTGGTATAGTTGGGAGAATTGTCTCCAGTACATCAGGCCCCCTCTCCCACGAGAGAACTCTAGCTGTAGTGTCAGTCTGTGCGGTATAGTTAGCAGAATTGCAATTCTCACTGACCATGACACCATTGCTGCTGAGCGGTTCAGATATACTGGCACAGAGGACCATGTACAGACATCAAAGTGGATATTTGGAAAGCAGAATCAGGAAACGGCAAACTATGCCCCGAAAGGGAAAAACCCTGCTGGATGACGTGCATGGAAAAATATGAGTACCACAGGATGACTTCTTGCATGGGAAGATAAGAGAATCCCAAAGGATGACATTGCATGGGAAGATAAGAGAATCCCACAGGATGACTTATTGAATGGGAAGATAAGAGAATCCCACAGGATGAGTTATTGCATGGGAAGATATGAGTTATTGCATGGGAAGATAGAGTCCCACAGGATGTTATTGCATGGGAAGATATGAGAGTCTCACAGGATGAGTTACAAGAGAAGGGAAGACAGTGACGTGAGTATCTCTGACAAAGAAAATCATGACAAGTGTGGACAGCCAAAGATTGCAGCAGTGGGCTCCACAGAGAACATAGCAGCAGGATGATAGTGCTGGTCTTGATGATGTGTTCTTGTTGCACAACTGAGACCAAACAAGACGACTGCTGGAACAGTTTTATTTGTGGAAACAACTGGTTGAAAACAAATGTACCATCAACAAGATAGGTGGCTGACACACCAGCATTCAAGCTCAGCTAGAGACTAGCTGACAATCAACATACAGCTCACAAATGTAACAATGAACATGTCAGTCAGTGTCAGGCGTCTGTGGATCTGCAGTGGTCTACTGGCTGTGCTCATCTGTACGGCTGACAGGTCTGTGTACCACGGCTGCCTCTGCAGTTAATGTGTGTATCATCCCAATCCCCGTGAGGACTGCAGTTAATGTGTGTAAAATCCCAACCTCCGTGAGGACTGCAGTTAATGTGTGTAACATCCCAATCCCCATTAGGACTGCAGTTAAGGTGTGTAAAATCCCAATCCCCATGAGGACTGCAGTTAATGTGTGTAAAATCCCAATCCCCGTGAGGACTGCAGTTAATGTGTGTAAAATCCCAACCTCCGTGAGGACTGCAGTTAATGTGTGTAACATCCCAATCCCCGTTAGGACTGCAGTTAAGGTGTGTAAAATCCCAATCCCCATGAGGACTGCAGTTAATGTGTGTAAAATCCCAATCCCCATGAGGACTGCAGTTAATGTGTGTAAAATCCCAACCTCCACGAGTACTGCAGTTGCATGGTGTTGGGCCTATATATGAGATGGCCACGTGGTCGGCATCACATGACAGACACGACCTGCATCACATCACATGTTGTGGTCTCCACCTTGTTTGGTTGAACTAGCTCCCAAGCCTTAAGAGAGAGGTCACAAGCCAGGACCAGACAGAGGGCTACAACACGGCAGCTCTCGTGTGTTGGTCTCACAGACAAGCTCATAACTCTGTACCCAAAGTTGGCAACAAACAATGGCCAATTGTAACAAAATCCCATACATTGTGCACCATCTGCTCTTGTTACAAATTATAAACACAGTGGGGTGCTCTGAGCCACAAGTTTAACGAAACACTGCAATACAATTCACGTGATGTTGATGGTCTTACAACTTCTCTCCCACATCCTATGTACACTTCAAACATCCAACATCGGCCACACCAGCACACCTCAGACAGCAACAAATAAATTATGGCAGACATGAACCAAAGAACAGTCGTGTGTGGTTACATCAAGACGGCAAATCTGGTCCCAGGACAAGAGACTTCAAGCCAAAGCTTCTGACCAATCACACAAGTGACACCCACAATATCGCTTGACCAATCACATAATACACCCACAATGTTGTTTGGCCAATCATATAATTATACCAGATACTCCCACAATATCAGACGACCAATCACGTAACAGCTGATATAGATACACAACAGCTGGCTGGCTAATCACTACCAGGTACACACAGTTGAACCATCCAAAAACGCACACAACATGAACTGATCAACCAGATACACACAGCACCATCAAATGTTGCAGTCATGTCTGGTTGTGCACAATGCCAGGGGGCAACTGTTGGGGACACAGGAATGACCGGGTCCCTCTGTGGGGTGGCTGACACAGGACAGGACTGGACCCCCCTGTATGGTGGCTGACACAGGACAGGACTGGGCCTCTCTGTAGGGTGGCTGACACAGGACATGACTGGGCCTCTCTGTAGGGTGGCTGACACAGGCAAGTTGGCTCTGCCTGAGACACAACTGAGTTGCACTGCCCAGCCCGCCACCAGGACTGAGAAACCTGTACAGACACGAGGGATCCAGTGCTAGCAGTAAGTTCCCTCTCTAGCTGTGGCTGCCTCTCAGACCATCAGACCACCTGTGTGATGTGACAAGATATGCAACCAGACTATCCGGTTAAGGAGACTTGGCAGACATTTCTCTCACTGAATGGCAACCACCCGGCCTGCAGCATCTGCCCCTCCCCCCCCCTCTCACAGTCGGTCACCACAGAATATTGCACATTATAGGCATGTCTCCAGCTCTTCTTCCAGGTATCGCCCCGTCTATCTTTTCTGTAGTTCATGACATGTGAGGTCAGCATGTCTTCCGTAGTCCATGTCATGACAGTAGTCCATGACATGACAGAGATCTAGTGAGGTCAGCATGTCTTCTGTAGTCCTTGACATGACAGTAGTCCTTGACATGACAGTAGTCCATGTCATGACAGTGGTCCATGACAGTTCTAGCGAGGTCAGCATGTCTTCTGTAGTCCATGACATGACAGTGGTCCATAACATGACAGTCGTCCATGACATGGCAGAGATCTAGTGAGGTCAGTATGTCTTCTGTAGTCTAAGTCATGACAGTGGTCCATGATATGACAGTTCTAGCCCATGCTGTGGAGGATTGTCAAGACAGCCTACTGCTGACGGCCAATCAAATTGTTGTATCTGATGTCAAGGTTGCACTTGGTTATGTACCTGACCCCAGGGTTGCAGTTGGTCATGTACCTGACCCCTGGGTTGCACTTGGTCATGTACCTGACCCCAGGGTTGCACTTGGTCATGTACCTGACCCCAGGGTTGCACTTGGTCATGTACCTGACCCCAGGGTTGCACTTGGTCATGTACCTGACCCCAGGGTTGCACTTGGTCATGTACCTGACCCCAGGGTTGCACTTGGTCATGTACCTGACCCCTGGGTTGCACTTGGTCATGTACCTGACCCCAGGGTTGCAGTTGGTCATGTACCTGACCCCAGGGTTGCACTTTGTCATGTACCTGACCCCAGGGTTGCACTTGGTCATGTACCTGACCCCAGGGTTGCACTTGGTCATGTACCTGACCCCAGGGTTGCACTTGGTCATGTACCTGACCCCAGGGTTGCACTTGGTCATGTACCTGACCCCAGGGTTGCACTTGGTCATGTACCTGACCCCAGGGTTGCACTTGGTCATGTACCTGACCCCAGGGTTGCACTTGGTCATGTACCTGACCCCAGGGTTGCAGTTGGTCAGCTCATGTATATCATGCTCACATACAATCAGTGCAATACCCACATTCTCCAACTCAACCAGGCCTAACACCATGAGTTCGTGAAAGAAAAGCTCCTATAAATTACAACAATTCACTGATTATAAAAGTGACATGATCACTGAATGTCAGAATATGTCTGTGCCAGTCAGCTGATTGTCCACGGATCAACAAACAATCACAAGATAGACATTTGTATAATACATGGCCAGGAGGCTGGGGTAACACAAGTCAACACAGCTCAGAACAATCAGACACACACATACAACAAACCCATGCCATGTGCAGATATGGCATGAGCAGTCTCTCAGATACTTCTGTGCCACAAATAAAATAACCGGCTACACTTAACATGACTACACCCCAGGGTAGGAGATGGAATAATTAAATCTGTATGGTACCTTACACCCCAGGGTAGGAGATGGACTCATTAAATCTGTATGGTACCTTACACCCCAGGGTAGGAGATGGACTCATTAAATCTGTATGGTACCTTACACCCCAGGGTAGGAGATGGAATAATTAAATCTGTATGGTACCTTACACCCCAGGGTAGGAGATGGACTCATTAAATCTGTATGGTACCTTACACCCCAGGGTAGGAGATGGACTCATTAAATCTTTATGGTACCTCTACACACCAGGGTAGAATAGGAAAGACTAAATAACAAAACCAAGACATGATATATTTATGATTACAAAGACAATGATTCCACTGTGTACTTCCTGACAGGAGCCATGTCTGACTGTAGAATATTCTAGACCGTTTCACATTCAGGTCTATAATGATCACAACGCTACATTGGACAGCCCGCTGTGATAGTATTCAACATCTATCTGATGATACTCGTCCTGACCCAACCAACATGTTCACAACACTGCTAGCATGAATCAGGTCACCTGGTGGCAGGACCCACCATGGTGTGGCCTGCACAGTTCAGTCTACCACATCTACAACAACATCAGTAATCGCAACACCAGACAGAATGTGCTTTGGAAAATATAAATTAAATACTTGAATCAAATGTTCATCCCCATGGTAACGATGTCAGACTGGCAACTAGCACCGTGAATGTCTAGGAATCAATCCCTTGAGTCGCAACATAGGTTTGGCAAATCCAGATCACATGTGTTGTGAGGCCTCATCCCCAACAACTGTAGCCTACAGGTGAGTGAGGCAAGAAGAGGAAAGACTATGACTGAATGACAATAATAAAATCTGAACAGTCTCCACCAGACTTGGCTGGCAGGTGTGTTAGATCTGTGGCCTGCCCATTCGAGGCACCAGGATGTATTGTCCCTGAGGATATGTACCTGGCAGGACGTGCTGGCCCATGTGGACACCAGAGACAAGACCAGGCATGCCAGACTGCACCTGCGCTGCTTGCACTTGGGCTGCTTGCGCCGCTTGGACTTGGGCTGCCTGGGCGGCTTGGATCTGGGCTGCCTGGGCGGCTTGAACTTGGGCTGCCTGTGCGGCTTGAACTTGGGCTGCCTGGGCGGCTTGGACTTGGGCTGCCTGGGCGGCTTGGATCTGGGCAGCTTGCATCTGGGCTGCCTGGATCTGGGCGGCTTGCATCTGGGTGGCCATGACATACTGAGCCATGTACGGGGAGCCGCTAACAGTCAGGCCAGGATGAGCTGTGACCGGGACCTGGTGCATGCCCCCGGAGGACAGCAGTATATGGTGAGGTACAGCCCCGGCGGACATGGCCTGGTGCTGCATGGCCATTGTGGGGGCGGCGGCCTGGTAGGCCATGGGGGCTGTCATGGCGTAGGCCATCTGGCCATTGGGAAGCTGCACCAGCTGTGGTTGGCCGGCAGACGTCATGAACTGCAGGTTCTGCAGCTGGCTCGGGTGTAAACCTGGGTGACCCGCGTGCAAAAGCTGAGAAGCTGGCATCAAACCGTAAGATGATGGTGGGCTGGCCAGCGGGTGGTGCTGAACCATCATGGTGGGCTGCTGGACCAGCGCAGGTTGTGTGGCTGGCATCAGGATGGCTGCCCCCTCCTCATAATGCAAGGCTCCATTATCTTGAACGGCCAGCATCGCGGCTTTCTCCATCTCCTCCCTCTCTGCAGTTAGCTTGGCCTCATACTCTTTCCTCTTGGCTTTCTCTTCATCATCATCATCACTGCTCTCAGGTTCGCCCTTGGCCTGGTGCTCCTGTTTTCTCTGCTGCTTGCGGGCATGCTTCCTGGCCTGCTCCTAAAGCAAACAACAGAATGTTTTCACACTTTAACCCATGTACGTTCACAACAATGTCATGTTATCAATTCTATCACATAAGACTGGTTTATGTTGTATAAGTATGTGATGGCTTGGCCACTTCTCTTCTGTGCACAAATCCGCCAACAATTCAGCCATCTAATTTGCTCACTATGTCAATACCACATCAAAGGTGTTCATCTGTCACTCACATTAAATTGGTTGTCTATAATTGCATTCTTGTGTATTGGTGGATGGGTGGGGAATGTGTGTGTGGGTGGGGAGAGGTGTGTGGTGTGTTAGTTGGGGATATGTGTGAGGTGTGTGGGTGGGGGATGTGTGTGTGGGTGGGGTTTGTGTGTGTGGGTAGGGGGTGGGTGTGTGGTGGTATGTTGGTGTGGGATGTGTGGGTGAGGGATATGTGTGTGTGGTGCGTGGGTTGGGAATATTGTGTGGTAGGGGATGTGTGTGATGTGCGGATGTGTGTGGTGGGGGATGTGGGTTAGGGCATATGTGGGTGGGTGGAGGATGTATGTGTGGGTGGTGGAGTGTGTGTGAGTGGATTGGGGATGTATAGGTGGTTAGAGAGAGGTGTGTGTGTGTGTGTGTGTGGGGGGGGGGGGGGGGGGGGGGGGTAGGGAGATGTCAGTTGGTGGGGATGTGTATGGTTTGGGAATATGTGAGTGGATGTGCGATGTGTGGGTTAGTGGGGGATGTGTGTGCATGGGTGGGGAATATGTGGTCGATGGAGGTGTGGTTGAAGGTGTGGGTGGGGAGAGGATGTGTGGGTGGGGGATGGGTGTATGGGTTAGGATGTGTATGTGGGTGGGATGTGTGGGTTAGTGTGGGATGTGTGGGTTGGTGGGGGATGTTTGTGTGGGTGGCGAGTGTGTTTGGGTTGGGGGAACAGGTGAGGGCAGTGTGTGTGGGTGAGGGATGTGCAGGAGGTGGATGGATCGGTTGGTGGGGTATGTATGTGTCCCTGGGTGTGTGTATGTGGGTAGGTGTGTGTGTGGGTGGGGTGATGTCTGGGTAGGTGGGAGATGGGCCTCATAACATGGTAATTTGTCTTATTTATGTTTACAACATTCATTTCACGTTTCTTTTTTTTCCTATGTGAATGTATAATGCTCTTGATGAACAAAAGATGAGTGAATCAAAGGGCTGAATGTAAAACGGGTCTGCGTGCCCAATTTGTGACCCTTTTAAAATAAAGTTGATTTGATTTAATTTCTTGTCTCTGTATATACTTCACTGTCTTGTTTAGTTCACTCAGTGGTCCACACAGTTTATCTTTTATGGCGGTGTCTCTACACATCATCTATGTCATGCAGGGAACACACCCCTGGGGCGACCAGTCCCTGTTCTCTACACATCATCTATGTCATGCAGGGAACACACCCCATGGGGCGACCAGTCCCTGTTCTCTACACATCATCTATGTCATGCAGGGAACACACCCCATGGGGCAACCAGTCCCTGTTCTCTACACATCATCTATGTCATGCAGGGAACACACCCCATGGGGCAACCAGTCCCTGTTCTCTACACATCATCAACATAATACAGACGGTGAGCCACACAGAGGGCAACCCATCTCCCTACAACACACAGTCATGCCAATGCCCAGCTCAGCCACATTCAGTCTTGTACATCTCTTTCTCTCACATGTATATTAGCTGACACAGTCTGTCCATCACAGTGCTGGCTGGGACTATATATCTATTTCTCTCACATGTATATTAGCTGACACAGTCTGTCCATCACAGTGCTGGCTGGGACTATATATCTTTCTCTCACATGTATATTAGCTGACACGGTCTGTCCATCAGTGCTGGCTGGGACTATATCTCTTTCTCTCACATGGATATTAGCTGCCACGGTCTGTCCATCACAACGGTCTGTCCATCACAGTGCTGGCTGGGACTATATATCTTTCTCTCACATGTATATTAGCTGACACGGTCTGTCCATCAGTGCTGGCTGGGACTATATATCTTTCTCTCACATGTATATTAGCTGACATGGTCTGTCCATCACAGTGCTGGCTGGGACTATATATCTTTCTCTCACATGTATATTAGCTGACATGGTCTGTCCATCACAGTGCTGGCTGGGACTATATATCTTTCTCTCACATGTATATTAGCTGACATGGTCTGTCCATCACAGTGCTGGCTGGGACTATATCTCTTTCTCTCACATGTATATTAGCTGACACGGTCTGTCCATCACAGTGCTGGCTGGGACTATATCTCATTCTCTCACATGTATATTAGCTGCCACGGTCTGTCCATCACAGTGCTGGCTGGGACTATATCTCTTTCTCTCACATGTATATTAGCTGACACAGTCTGTCCATCACAGTACTATTGGACTTATATCTCTTTCTTTCACACACATCACCTGATACTGTCCATTACACATGCTTGCTGTTTCTCTCTCTCAAATATACACATTACTCGACAGTCTGTCCAGCAGATATTGTCTCTCTCTCTCACATACACACACACATTACCTGACATGATATGTCCATCACACATGGTCTCTCACAGAACTGACACACTTGATCTCACACACGCTAAGGACTCTTGCTTTCCATTCTTCTCCAACAGACAGAGAGATAGAGTACAAGAAGACAACAAAGGAGGTTACCCGAAGTTTCCTGTACTGCTCGGCTTGTTCTGGGGGGATCAGTGGTGTCATTGGCTTGATTTCTTCCTTTTTCTCTTCCTCTTTTTTAGGAGGGGGTGGTGGTTTGGGAGTGGGTGGCTTGGGGGGAGGCAATGGAGGAGGTGGCTCCACGACGTCGGTGATGTGACTGGCTGGGACTGGTGTAGAAGTGGTTGGAGGCAATGATGGAGTGGATGGAACAAAGTTGGGCGGGGGCTGGCTGAGGTTGGGTAGTGGACTACAGAAGTTGGAGTCTCCAGAGTTAGAAGGCAGTATTCCTGGTCGTGGAGGCATGTACTGGTCCTCCCTGGGAGCTGGGCCCGGAGGAGGGGGTCCCATGCGGGGTCTGAGTCCACCTGGGGGTTGAGAGCCTTGTCTAGGCATTGGTGACTGCATACGTGTGGGGGGTCCAAGTCTGGGACGTGGTCCTCCTGGCCCTCCGTGTCCTGCCTGTCCCATCATGCCTGGCCCAGGTGGTCCTCTCATCCCTTGTGGTCGCATCGGTCCTGGTGGGCCATACGGTGAGCCCCTGGGTGGGCCGTATGGTGAGCCCCTGGGTGGACCCCTCATCACAGGAGGTCCCAATGGTCCTCCTGGGCCTCCTTGTGGTCTGTGACCTCGAGGCCCCATGGGTGATCTGGGCCCTCTAGAACCCACTGGTCCATTAGGACCCATCCGAGATGACGGGCCCCCCATGCCGTGCCTGGGAGGTCCATAACTGCGCTCATTTGACGTGAACATCTGAGGAGGGCCTCGGGGGCCTTGGGGTGGAGGCCTTCTGGGATAATATGTATTTGGACCAGGATGTCGTTGGTGCATGTGACCTGGGTGAGGTTCATTTCCAAAGCCATAGTCATCATTTCTCTCGTCATACATGTAATCGTAATCGCCGCCGTAGAACTCGTAGCCAGCATCCTCGCTGAAGGAGTGGTCCAAGTCTGGGTGGTAACCCATATTGTTGTAATGTGGTTCATAGCGCGGCTGCTCTCTCTGCAAACCGTGCTCGGAATGCTCGCCAAAATGATTGCTTGACCTCGCCGGTGGCCCTGCGTAGTGTTCAGGGTTCCCAGCTTCCATCCGAGCAGCAATCATTCTAGAATTGGCGTTATTCTGCGGCCGAGGAGGTAGAGACATGTTGGCATTCGCCTCCAGAGAAGCCTCGTTACTCCCCTTACTCTCAAATTTGTTCCTGTCTCCCATATTTGGAAGAAAAACATTTTGTCCACCATTGACCTTTTTGGTTTTCTCAGGAGAAGATGAGGTGATAGTGTTGGGATGTTTGTTATCAATGGAATTGCCCAGAGAAGGGATGTTGACAGCAGCAGCTCCACTGTTACCTTTGCCAGCGGTAGTGGCGGCGCCAGTGACAGGAGCCACTATTAAAGTTGTCACTGATGAGGGCAGAACCAGGGGAGACAACAGGTGCTGGATGATGTCCAGCCAGTGTGGATTGCGGGACTTGGTGGGTTTATATCGTGATCGGGATCTGGAGTAGCTTTTGGAGGAGGCCAGTCTGCTGGCAGAGACAGGTGATTGTGGAGTGCTGCCATGGCACCGGCCACATCTCGGCCAGGATCCAGGCTGGTGCAGGCAGTGGCAGCTGTAGCGGTCGCCATCTTCTGATAACCACGTGTCACAAGCATATTCATCAGGATTATCAGAGCCACAAGAATGGCTTCTGCAAGAGTCTGCAGGAGAGTGGGATCTCGACCGTGATCGAGATGACCAAGCTGAGGAGCTGTTTGATCTCAACCTGTAATGACGACGGCCCGCAGATCTGCCAACCATGTGTTCAGATGTGCTGAATGTTTTCTTCATCCTGATACCTCGGCTGTAAGATCTGGCCTTGCTATTTGCTCTCTTAGTGTTATGTGACCCAGTTCTGATGTTACCATGGTGATAGCCATCATCATATGCCAGCACATGTTTAGCTACACGACTGCCAGGATAGACGCCTGGATTCCACGGGGACTGAATCTTTGGTTGGCGTCCCGGTTGAAAGACATAGTTCTTCTCAGTGAACAATCTCTTGATGACAGTATCTGCTAGAGAACTGAAGGTCCTGCACCTACTAGCACAACTGGTACTGCGAGCTTCTTCACACAACACTTCCATCTTAGCCCACAAGTCTGGCTGAGCTTCAGAACTCTGCTGTGTGGATGCCTCACTAGCAGACCTGGCTCCCCCCACAGAAACACCATCTCTATCTGAGGCCTCACTAGCAGACATGGCTCCCCCCACACAAACACCATCTCTATCTGAGGCCTCACTAGCAGACCTGGCTCCCCCCACACAAACACCATCTCTATCTGAGGCCTCACTAGCAGACCTGGCTCCCCCCACACAAACACCATCTCTATCTGAGGCCTCACTAGCAGACCTGGCTCCCCCCACACAAACACCATCTCTATCTGAGGCCTCACTAGCAGACCTGGCTCCCCCCACACAAACACCATCTCTATCTGAGGCCTCACTAGCAGACATGGCTCCCCCCACACAAACACCATCTCTATCTGAGGCCTCACTAGCAGACCTGGCTCCCCCCACACAAACACCATCTCTATCTGAGGCTGCATGTGGCTGTGAAGACCCAGGAGGCTGATGGTCATCTTGTTCTCGGAGGTTCACACATACGTCATCTGTGTGCACAGACCCAGGAGGCTGGTCATCTTGTTCTCGGAGGTTCACACATACGTCATCTGTGTGCACAGACCCAGGAGGCTGGTCATCTTGTTCTCGGAGGTTCACACATACGTCATCTGTGTGCACAGACCCAGGAGGCTGGTCATCTTGTTCTCGGAGGTTCACACATACGTCATCTGTGTGCACAGACCCAGGAGGCTGGTCATCTTGTTCTCGGAGGTTCACACATACGTCGTCTGTGTGCATGTTCTGTGGCCAGGTCTTTTCCTCAAATGTATCATTCACTTTTCTGTGTCCTGATTGAATTAATCGTTTAAGTGACAGCTTTCTAGACAGCTTATGTTCAACCTCACACTCTCCTGGGAAAATATCAAAAGTTGAGCTGTTGTTGAAGTTATAGTTGTCTTCCACTCTGGCTTGTTTAGGTATACCAGGACTTTTGGTCACATCCAACAGACAGATGGCAGACTGGTCCAGTTTGCGTTTCCTACTCTCCTTGGAACAACTGTTGCCAGTAGGCTGCACTGTTACCTCAATGTTCTGGTGTTCGTGTTCACACTGTGAATTCTGCAGTAGCTTTCTATCTGTACGACTGCTCACTCCCTCCGATCCTGTCTGCTGTGCTTCTTGGGATCCAGGGGCACATGTAGTCTCCAACTTTGTAACACATGCTTCTTGGGATCCAGGGGCACATGTAGTCTCCAACTCTGTAACATGGACCTCCTGCAGCTTGTTATTTGCTGCCTTCATCCCACACGGTTCACCAGCACTTCCCAGTTGACACCAGCTGACCACTGCACATGTCGGGGTCTCGGCTGACTGATCAATATCTCCATCTGAATTCTGGCAAGAGCCACAGTTAGCGCTAATCTGTAGCAAAGGTAAACTACCACTGGTGGCTGATGTAGCAGAAGATGTTGCTGCTGAAGCCAGTGGTGCAGTGTTGCCATCCTCAAATCTGAAAAACAAGAAACTCTTGACTTCAGCACAACACAGATCTCAGTGTGACAAGATCATCTCTCAACACACTACAAGTCTCATAATTCAGCACACTACAAGTCTCATAATTCAGCACACTACAAGTCTCATAATTCAGCACACTACAAGTCTCATAATTCAGCACACTACAAGTCTCATAATTCAGCACACTACAAGTCTCATAATTCAGCACACTACAAGTCTCATAATTCAGCACACTACAAGTCTCATAATTCAGCACACTACAAGTCTCATAATTCAGCACACTACAAGTCTCATAATTCAGCACACTACAAGTCTCATAATTCAGCACACTACAAGTCTCATAATTCAGCACACTACAAGTCTCATAATTCAGCACACTACAAGTCTCATTTCTCACCACACCACAAGTCTCATTTCTCACCACAAGTCTCATCTCTCACCACACTACAAGTCTCATAATTCAGCACACTTCAAATCTCATAATTCAGCACACTATAAGTCTCACAATTCAGCACACTTCAAGTCTCATAACACACTACAAGTCTCATAATTCAGCACACTACAAGTCTCATAATTCAGCACACCACAAGTCTCATCTCTCACCACACCACAAGTCTCATTTCTCACCACACAACAAGTCTCATCTCTCACCACACTACAAGTCATCTCTCATCACACTACTAATCTAATTTCTCACCACACTACAAGTCTTCTCTCTCACCACACTACAAGTCTCATCTCTCACCACACTACAAGTCTCATCTCTCACTTATCTACAAGTCTCATCTCTAACTTATCTACAAGTCTCATCTCTCACCACACTACAAGTCTCATCTCTTACCACACTACAAGTCTCATCTCTCACTTATCTACAAGTCTCATCTCTAACTTATCTACAAGTCTCATCTCTCACCACACTACAAGTCTCATCTCTTACCACACTACAAGTCTCATCTCTCACCACACTACAAGTCTCATCTCTCACCACACTACAAGTCTCATCTCTCACCACACTACAAGTCTCATCTCTCACCACACTACAAGTCTCATCTCTCACCACACTACAAGTCTCATCTCTCACCACACTACAAGTCTCTCTCACTTAACTACAAGTCTCATCTCTCACCACACTACAAGTCTCATCTCTCACCAAACTAAAAGTCTCATCTCTCACCACACTACAAAGTCTCATCTCTCACCACACTACAAAGTCTCATCTCTCACCACACTACAAGTCTCATCTCTCACCACACTACAAGTCTCATCTCTCACCACACTACAAGTCTCATCTCTCACCACACTACAAGTCTCATCTCTCACCACACTACAAGTCTCATCTCTCACCACACTGCAAGTCTCATCTCTCACCACACTGCAAGTCTCATCTCTCACCACACTACAAGTCTCATCTCTCACCACACTACAAGTCTCATCTCTCACCACACTAAAAGTCTCATCTCTCACCACACTACAAAGTCTCATCTCTCACCACACTACAAAGTCTCATCTCTCACCACACTACAAGTCTCATCTCTCGTGACTACAAAGGTGACACAACGGACAAAGAAATGCAAGTGAAGCAAACAACTGTCACCTGTCTATGCTGGATGTATCAAACACGGGCCAGGCTGTATTCAAACCTCCCAAACCATTCTGTGCAGGAGACAAATGGAAGAAAAAAATCATTATAGCAAGACTCCTCTCACATGCAATCTAGGAAGGACAAAAGGCATTTCATCATTCATCTGTTTGCCCATCTGGGCAGCCACACAACTCCTGCTCCAATCCAAAGCCCATGCTAAGTGACATATGGCACTGTCTGTTCAACATGACACCATGAAACCTTGTTTGGCAGCAACATTATCTCCCCGGCAGCAATGTAGTCAGTGCACAGACTCACCCTTACAATGCTACAGGGTTCAAGCCCCACTAGCGGCCGGACACAGCCATATCAGGCCTCAGCTCCTGTGTTTCTTATAAAGACTTGCATACAGTGAACTCAGGAATCTTGTGGATGCAGACACTGAGTGTGGTCAGCCATCTGAAACGGCTGTCATCGTTCTGGTATGTGACACATGCCTGGGGTCATTGACATTAAGGTGTGAGTGTCCGTACAAACAGTTCACGAGCTGAAAGGGCATTCACCGGAAAGATAATATAAGAAGATAAACGGGGAAGGGTGTAAGGCAGAGGGGCTGCAAGAAGGGGCAGACAGTTTGAGCGATGAGATAGGGTTTGTGTGAAGCATTGTGAGGGATGCATAGAAGGATTATAAGTGAGTGGAATAGATTGACTGGGGACAGTGGACGTTGAGACCGAGAGAGGGTCAGATCGGTTTTGAGGAGTTGAAGTGGAGATCCTGAGAGGGTCGGATCGTTTCAGGGAGTCGAGTGTGGAGACTCGACCAGTGTATGTCAACTGTCGGAGTAATTCGAATAGTGAGGGAGTTAAGTAGAGAACTCCCTGCTGTGTATTTCAATGGGAGTAATTCGAATAGTGACGGAGTTAAGTAGAGAACTCCGTGCTGTGTGTTTCAATGAGAGTAATTCGAATAGTGACGGAGTTGAGTAGAGAACTCCATGCTGTGTGTTTTAGTGAAAGTAATTCGGAGGCGAAGTATTAAAGACTGAGCCTAGTTGTCAGCAGCGAGAGTGGTTGGGACTACGTGTACTGTGCCCGTGCCTATGCAATGTATGGATATAAATATATAATGAACGTTCCTGAGGAATAATGTCGTATCCAGATGTTCAAATTAAAGTATTGTGTGCGCAATCCGGGTTTTGGTTTTGATGCATCGTGGTTAATCAGTTGTTCAACATAACATTTACACGGACATACCCTAGACACAACTATAGCCACTCCATCTGTCACTCTATCATCATTCACTTTGTGACAGTATGAATGAAGAGGGAATCGTTGAGTTAATGGCTACCTGAACAAACTGTGACTCTGTCTTGTCTGAGGACAGGACACACCGACTGATTCCACAATTTGCATAAATGGAGGTTGGAGGAATCATATCTGACTGTCATTTGTCCCTTATGCACAATGTCAATAATTGTATTCCATAAAGCGATAAATGACCACTTGTGCAGGTAATGTCCGACCAAATGAGTTGCCATGAATGCCAAGGCAACCTTGAGAGCTAGAACTATACAAATATTACACAGAAAAAGGCATCAGGTCAATAGCCAAGCAATGCCAACTTGCATATGTGGTCCTGTTGCAGACACTTGGACAAATCCTGATTATCTGAAACAGCCAGAGAAACCGTGGAAAGACAAACTTTGTTGTTGCGGTTTGCTGAGAAGACATAACATCTCAATGTTCTCTGTCACATGTGGCTGTTCCAGTAAAGCTCAGCTGGCTGGTATCTACTCTATCTTATGAGACTAGCAACCACATGAGGATGCACACACAACATCACCCTACGTGTGGCCTGCACTGTCATCTTGCTAGGTCAGAACACCATCTACCACAGCTCTATGTCCACAGCACAACAGAAATAAGATCAGTCTGATTAATCTACAGGTTAGGGTAATCTACAGGTTAGGGCAATCTACAGATTGGGATAATCTACAGGTTAGGGCAAACTGTAAGTTTGGAAAATCTACATGTTAGGGCAATCTACAGATTGGGGTAATCTACAGGTTAGGGCAATCTACAGATTGGGGTAATCTACAGGTTAGGGCAATCTACAGATTGGGGTAATCTACAGGTTAGGGCAATCTACAGATTGGGATAATCTACAGGTTAGGGCAAACTGTAAGTTTGGAAAATCTACATGTTAGGGCAATCTACAGATTGGGGTAATCTACAGTTTGGGGTAATCTACAGTTTAGGGTAATCTACAGGTTAGGGCAATCTACAGATTGGGGTAATCTACAGGTTAGGGTAAACTGTAAGTTTGGAAAATCTACATGTTAGGGCAATCTACAGATTGGGGTAATCTACATGTTAGGGCAATCTACAGGTTAGGGCAATCTACAGATTGGGGTAATCTACAGATTGGGGTAATCTACAGGTTAGGGCAATCTACAGATTGGGGTAATCTACAGGTTAGGGCAATCTACAGATTGGGGTAATCTACAGGTTAGGGCAATCTACAGATTGGGGTAATCTACAGGTTAGGGCAATCTACAGATTGGGGTAATCTACAGGTTAGGGCAATCTACAGATTGGGGTAATCTACAGGTTAGGGTAAACTGTAAGTTTGGAAAATCTACATGTTAGGGCAATCTACAGGTTAGGGCAATCTACAGATTGGGGTAATCTACAGGTTAGGGCAATCTACAGATTGGGGTAATCTACCTGTTAGGGCAATCTACAGATTGGGGTAATCTACCTGTTAGGGCAATCTACAGATTGGGGTAATCTACAGGTTAGGGCAATCTACAGATTGGGGTAATCTACAGGTTAGGGCAATCTACAGATTGGGATAATCTACAGGTTAGGGCAAACTGTAAGTTTGGAAAATCTACATGTTAGGGCAATCTACAGATTGGGGTAATCTACAGGTTAGGGCAATCTACAGATTGGGGTAATCTACAGGTTAGGGCAATCTACAGATTGGGGTAATCTACAGGTTAGGGTAAACTGTAAGTTTGGAAAATCTACATGTTAGGGCAATCTACAGATTGGGGTAATCTACATGTTAGGGCAATCTACAGGTTAGGGCAATCTACAGATTGGGGTAATCTACAGGTTAGGGCAATCTACAGATTGGGGTAATCTACAGGTTAGGGCAATCTACAGATTGGGGTAATCTACAGGTTAGGGCAATCTACAGATTGGGGTAATCTACAGATTGGGGTAATCTACAGGTTAGGGCAATCTACAGGTTAGGGCAATCTACAGATTGGGGTAATCTACAGGTTAGGGCAATCTACAGATTGGGGTAATCTACAGGTTAGGGCAATCTACAGATTGGGGTAATCTACAGGTTAGGGCAATCTACAGATTGGGGTAATCTACATGTTAGGGCAATCTACAGATTCGGGTAATCTACAGGTTAGGGCAATCTACAGATTGGGGTAGTCTACAGGTTAGGGCAATCTACAGGTTAGGGCAATCTACAGATTGGGGTAATCTACAGGTTAGGGCAATCTACAGATTGGGGTAATCTACAGGTTGGGGTAATCTACAGGTTAGGGCAATCTACAGATTGGGGTAATCTACAGGTTAGGGCAATCTACAGGTTAGGGCAATCTACAGGTTAGGGCAATCTACAGATTGGGGCAATCTACAGGTTAGGGCAATCTACAGATTGGGGTAATCTACAGGTTAGGGCAATCTACAGGTTAGGGCAATCTACAGGTTAGGGCAATCTACAGGTTAGGGTAATCTGCAGGTTAGGGCAAACTACAGATTGGGGTAATCTACAGGTTAGGGCAATCTACAGATTGGGGTAATCTACAGGTTAGGGCAATCTACAGGTTAGGGCAAACTACAGGTTAGGGCAATCTACAGATTGGGGTAATCTGCAGGTTAGGGCAAACTACAGATTGGGGTAATCTACAGGTTAGAGCAATCTACAGATTGGGGTAATCTACAGGTTAGGGCAATCTACAGGTTAGGGCAAACTACAGGTTAGGGCAATCTACAGATTGGGGTAATCTGCAGGTTAGGGCAAACTACAGATTGGGGTAATCTACAGGTTAGGGCAATCTACAGATTGGGGTAATCTGCAGGTTATGGCAAACTGTAAGTTTGGAAAATCTACATGTTAGGGCAATCTACAGATTGGGATAATATACAGGACAGGGTAATCTACAGGTTAAAGCAAACTGTAAGTTTGGAAGATCTACAGGTTAGGGGAATCTACAGATTAGGGCAAACTATAAGTTTGGAAGATCTACAGGTTATGGCAATCTATAAATTGGGATAATCTACAGGTTAGGGTAAACTAAGTTTGGAAAATCTACATGTTAGGGCAATCTACAGGTTAGAGTAATCTACAGGTTAGGGGGAACTACAGATTAGGGTAAACTGTAAGTTTGGAAAATCTACAGGTTAGGGAAATCTACAGATTGGGGTAATCTGCAGATTAAGGTAAACTGTAAGTTTGGAAAATCTACTGCCATTTAACTGCCATTTACTGCCAATATAGTACCTTGCGGTGTATGGCAGAGGGGTCTTTGAGCCTGAGGAATAAAGGCCGCCTGGCTAGTGCAGTCGCCGCGAACTGTGCAGGTTCGGATTTTCTTTTTGCCCCCGACAGAAAAAAATCCGACACCTTACCGAGGGATCGAACCCGGGCCTCCCGAATGAGAGTCCGGCGTTCTAGCCTCTCGGCCAGCCGCTCCTACAAGTCCTACAAGAAAATCTACAAGTTAGGGAAATCTACAGATTGGGGTAATCTGCAGATTAAGGTAAACTGTAAGTTTGGAAAATCTACAGGTTAAGGTAATCTACAGGTTAGAGCAAGCAAAAAAAAAAAAAACACTCATACAGACAATCTATAACTTAGACCACATTACAGGTTTACAGGTTATGGAAAGCAACAGGTTATGAAAATCTACAAGCTAGAATAGCCTACAAGTTAGGGTATGCTACAAGAAGGAAAATCTACAAGTTGGAAAACATCTACAAGTCAGGATTATCTATCATCATTGGCACCTTGCCATCTTGACAGACGATAGTTTGTAAGGGATGGAGTTACTGACTCTCCATAGCACAAAGCCTGGGCTAAAATATAGAGATCATGTGTTGCCCATGCAGCATGATCCCTCTCTCGGCCTGCCTAGTTCACTCCAGAGGAAAGGTAACACCAATACATCTGGAAAAAGACAAGCTGCAGAAGCTGCAGGATCAGCAAAGCAATGCTCTAACTGTCCGCCTGTCGGAGCTTCGATCCTAGACCAGCTGCCAACCAAGGTTTAGGGCCTGGTCTGCCCTGCCATGACACTTTGTCTTTAGGTTGCATTTCCTCGCACCAGGGTAAGGAGGATTATCTACAAGTTGGAAAAAACCTACAAACTAGGAAAATCTACAAGTTGGGGAAAAAAAAGCTACAAACTAGCAAGATCTATAAGCTGAAAAAATCTACAAGCTAGGAAAATTTACAAGTTGGAAAAAAATCTACAAGTTTGGAAAATCTACAAATTGGAATAATCTATGGGTCAGGGCAAGCTAAAAGTTTAAAAAATCTACAAAGTCATGAAAAGTTGATGATGTGAGTCTATAGCAGAGTTTGGTGGACACTGCTACAATTTACAACAAAGCGGTCACATGTGCATCTGTCTGGTAAAGCACTGACTGCTGGCCCGTGCACTGGTGCTGTAGGATGCCCAGCCTGTAGTGCTGCAGCCACTGGCAGGTAGTCCAGTGCAGTCTTGGGCAGCCCAGGTTGTCTAGCCCCCAACACAAACTGCCCAGCTCAAATCTCTGACAGTATGCAGCTGTCTGCAGTCCCCACACAGTACCCAGTATGGTATAGCGTCAGCAGACTAGGTCAGGACTAGGTCCCTTGTTCATGTTCAAACCTGGCTTTCACTGAGGCAAGGCAATCACGGATGATGTGGAGACAGAGGGACTGAACTGTTCCCTTCAGCTATTCTCTACAGACAGACTAGTGGCTCTCAATTACAGGAAACTGACAGCTGCTAAAGTTGCACAAGGAAAAACTGACAGCAGAGGGGAAAGAAGTGGAGAGACCCATGAGAGTACATCAGACAGTCAAAGCAAACAAGGCCAGGACAGAGTTAGTAGTGGACCAGTGATCAAGAACTGAGTCCAGTATTCCACAGGTAAAGGGGCAGACACATGAAGGAGCACACCAACAGAAGGTCCAGTATTCCACAGGTAAAGGGGCAGACACATGAAGGAGCACACCAACAGAAGGTCCAGTATTCCACAGGTAAAGGGGCAGACACATGAAGGAGCACACCAACAGAAGGTCCAGTATTCCACAGGTAAAGGGGCAGACACATGAAGGAGCACACCAACAGAAGGCTACAAACTAAACTCACCAGGTGGTCTGAGCTGTGATCACTGCCGGGCCCAGCCCCATCTGTCCTGTGTCGCTGACCATCTGCCCCTGTAACAGAACCAAGGCCAACACATGCATGACCAGTTCAGCTAGCCAGTCCACTTCTCCAGACTTTCATTTCTCACAATTCACATGACTAAGTTACACTGTTACAAATCATTCTTATCTCCACACAACCAGTCTCCCAACACAAACATGTCAGCTACTCTGTCTCAACCTAATCTCCACACAACCAGTCTCCCAACACAAACACATCATCTGCTCTGTCTCAACCCAATCTCCACACAACCAGTCTCCCAACACAAACACATCAACTGTGCTCTGTCTCAACCCAATCTCCACACAACCAGTCTCTCAACACAAACACGTCAACTGCTCTGCCTCAACCCAATCGCCACACAACCAGTCTTCCAACACAAACACGTCAGCTGCTTTCCCTAACCCAATCTCCACACAACCAGTCTCCCAACACAAACACGTCAACTGCTCTGTCTCAACCCAGTCTTCACACAACCAGTCTCCCAACACAAACACATCAACTGCTCTATCTCAACCCAATCTCCACACAACCAGTCTCCCAACACAAACACATCAACTGTGCTCTGTCTCAACCCAATCTCCACACAACCAGTCTCTCAACACAAACACGTCAACTGCTCTGCCTCAACCCAATCGCCACACAACCAGTCTCCCAACACAAACACGTCAGCTGCTTTCCCTAACCCAATCTCCACACAACCAGTCTCCCAACACAAACACGTCAGCTGCTTTCCCTAACCCAATCTCCACACAACCAGTCTCTCAACACAAACACGTCAACTGCTCTGCCTCAACCCAATCGCCACACAACCAGTCTCCCAACACAAACATGTCAGCTGCTTTCCCTAACCCAATCTCCACACAACCAGTCTCCCAACACAAACACGTCAACTGCTCTGTCTCAACCCAGTCTTCACACAACCAGTCTCCCAACACAAACACGTCAACTGCTCTATCTCAACCCAATCTCCACACAACCAGTCTCCCAACACAAACACATCAACTGTGCTCTGTCTCAACCCAATCTCCACACAACCAGTCTCTCAACACAAACACGTCAACTGCTCTGCCTCAACCCAATCGCCACACAACCAGTCTCCCAACACAAACACGTCAGCTGCTTTCCCTAACCCAATCTCCACACAACCAGTCTCCCAACACAAACACGTCAACTGCTCTATCTCAACCCAATCTCCGCACAACCAGTCTCCCAACACAAACACAACTTCTGTCTCAACCCAATCTCCACACAACCAGTCTCCCAACATAAACATGTCAGCTGCTCTGTCTCAACCCAATCTCCACACAACCAGTCTCCCAACACAAACATGTCAACTGCTCTATCTCAACCCTATCTCCACACAACCAGTCTCCCAACACAAACATGTCAACTGCTCTATCTCAACCCTATCTCCACACAACCAGTCTCCCAACACAAACACAACTTCTGTCTCAACCCAATCTCCACACAACCAGTCTCCCAACACAAACATGTCAGCTGCTCTGCTTCAATCTACAAATTAGGATAATCTACAAGACTCACAGAAGTGGACGGACTATTAAAAAAAAAAAAAAAAAAAAACTAGGGGTACTAAATGGGATTGTAAGGTAACTCTACACTCAGTCTAAACTTACTCTAAAACCAGGATATCAGACTGTTGACTATGCCTAACTTGGACACACAGATATACAACATACCCACACAGATATACAACATGCACCCACAGATACACAACATACACACACAGATATACAACATACCTACACATATATACAATATGCACACAGATATACAACATACCTACACATATATACAACATACCCACATAGATATACAACATACACCCACAGATATACAACATACCCACACAGTTATACAACTACCTACACAGATATACAATATACACACAGATATACAACATACCCACATAGATATACAATATACACACAGATATACAACATACCCACACAGACAGCCACTGTTGACTATGCCTCACTTGGATACACTGTGGGCACATGCCACAGATACACAACGTTGTGGGCACATGCCACAGATACACAATGTAAACATTATTTAACCTGTGACAGCTAAACTCCCTGTCAAATCACACAAGGAAACAACATGACAAACTATGCAAGAGGATCACAGGGTTAAATACAATCTGCTGCTGTGGCAAACCCATCCACCCACACCACCACCACCCACACCACCACCCACCCCCACACCCACCCACACACAAATACATTGCACTACCCAAACCAAAGCCAAGACAAGAATTCTGGATCAAATGTCAACAATTCTAGGATTAACTCATTGTCCAAGCACATCCACACAATACATTGCTATCATACAACGAACAGTAAACTAGGGCAAATCATTCACACTCAACAGTGGCACTTGTTTCCACAATACAAACACAAACAGAACATTGCGAGGATGACATGGTCAAGACTGGGCAACTGCTGCCTCCCAGAACATAGCCACGTGGAAGCCACATGTCAATGCTGCATTCAATCAATTCAATATATGATCTAGTCAATTCCCTCTAACACAGCCCAGTGAAGCAACATGTCCAGTTTAGTTGAAACACATAAAATAGTATAGTACCTTCCTGCTCTTTTAAAACATACCCACATAAGGACATTTTAATTAAATTATTAAAACAGATGACATGCCAATATGGAAACCAAATGTAAACTTTGGATCAAATTGTTAAAATACTATGGTGACATTCCCTTATGAGAACCACATGTAAACTTTGGATCAAATTGTTAAAATACTACGGTGACATACCCTTAAGAGAATCAAATGTAAACTTTGGATCAAATTGTTAAAATACTAAGGTGACATACTCTTATGAGAACCCAAATGTAAAATGTGGGTCGAATCATTAAACTACTAAGGTGGCATATCCTTATGGAAAGAATATATACATTTTGGATCAAACTGTTGAAATACTAAGGTATCATACATACCCTTATGAAATGACATGCCCATATGGAAACCAAATGTAAACTTTGTATCAAATTGTTAAAATACTAGTGACCTACCCTTATGGGAACCACATGTAAACTTTGGATCAAATTGTTAAAACACTATGGTGACATTCCTTTATGAGAGCCAAATGTAAACTTTGGATCAAATTGTTAAATACTACGGTGACATTCCCTTTAAAAAACTAAATGTAACATTTGGATCAAATTGTTAAAACAGTAAGGTGACATACCCTTAAGTAAATCCACTTTATCAAACTAAGTAAAATACCCTTATGAAAACCAGCATCAAACTGTTAAAATACCAAGGTAACATGTACTTATGTAAACTTTGTATAAAACTATTAAAATACTAAGGAATCATACCCTTATGGAAACCAAAAGTAAACTTCAGATTAAATTGCTAAAATACTAAAATGACATACCATTATGTAAAGAATACAAATATTTTGGATCAAACTGTTGAAATACTAAGGTGTTGTCATACCCTTATGAAAATAATATACATTTTGGATCAAACTTGAAATATTATGAAAACGAAATGTTAACTTTGGATCAAGTCGTTAAAATATTATAGTGACATACCTTTATGGAAAAAATATATACATTCTGGATCAAATCGTTAAAATACAAAGGTGACATACTCTTAAGAAAACCAAATGTAAACTTTGGATCAAATTGTTAAAGTACTAAGGTGACATACCCACGTGGAAACAATGTTAAAACACAACAAAATGTTAACTTTGGATGAAATCGTTAAAACACTACAGTAATTCCCTGTCTGCAACATACCCACACAGAAACAAAATGTGAACAGAATGTTAACAATCTGGTGCAGTGGTTAAATGATGGTATCAAGCCGATTATGATGTTTATACAGTCCGGGAGGCAACAAGAGCACATCACATGCTGTCACATACAACGTACTGTTCATCAACAACAGACATGTTTTCACATCACCATTCCCAAAGGAGCACACTCGCTGGATTTGAACATTGATGACGACTGCAGGCATTGCGCCTCAACTCTAACTACGTATATTCTACCAGCATACGCTGACGTTTACACAACACTATGTTTATTTTAGCATAAGACTAGAAACTGCTTCCCAAATATGTCTCAATACTATGTGACTTAACTACCTCTATTTCTGACTAAGACAACTGTTGCATGAACCCACTGTCCCAGGCAGTCATCACATGAACTAACTGTCCCAGGCAGTCATCACATGAACTAACTCCCAGGCAGTCATCACATGAACTAACTGGCCCAGGCAGTTGTCACATGAACTAACTCCCAGGCAGTTGTTACATGAACTAACTCCCAGGCAGTTGTTACATGAACTAACTCCCAGGCAGTTGTTACATGAACTAACTCCCAGGCAGTTGTTACATGAACTAACTGTCCCAGGCAGTCATCACATGAACTAACTCCCAGGCAGTCATCACATGAACTAACTGGCCCAGGCAGTTGTCACATGAACTAACTCCCAGGCAGTTGTTACATGAACTAACTCCCAGGCAGTTGTTACATGAACTAACTCCCAGGCAGTTGTTACATGAACTAACTCCCAGGCAGTTGTTACATGAACTAACTGTCCCAGGCAGTCATCACATGAACTAACTGTCCCAGGCAGTCATCACATGAACTAACTCCCAGGCAGTCATCACATGAACTAACTGGCCCAGGCAGTTGTCACATGAACTAACTCCCAGGCAGTTGTTACATGAACTAACTCCCAGGCAGTTGTTACATGAACTAACTCCCAGGCAGTTGTTACATGAACTAACTCCCAGGCAGTTGTTACATGAACTAACTGTCCCAGGCAGTCATCACATGAACTAACTCCCAGGCAGTCATCACATGAACTAACTGGCCCAGGCAGTTGTCACATGAACTAACTCCCAGGCAGTTGTCACATGAACTGTCCCAGGCAGTTGTCACATGAACTAACTCCCAGGCAGTTGTCACATGAACTAACTCCCAGGCAGTTGTTACATGAACTAACTGTCCCAGGCAGTTGTTACATGAACTAACTCCCAGGCAGTTGTCACATGAACTGTCCCAGGCAGTTGTCACATGAACTAACTCCCAGGCAGTTGTCACATGAACTAACTGTCCCAGGCAGTTGTCACATGAACTAACTCCCAGGCAGTTGTCACATGAACTAACTCCCAGGCAGTTGTCACATGAACTAACTCCCAGGCAGTTGTCACATGAACTGTCCCAGGCAGTTGTCACATGAACTAACTCCCAGGCAGTTGTCACATGAACTGTCCCAGGCAGTTGTCACATGAACTAACTCCCAGGCAGTTGTTACAGGAACTAACTCCCAGGCAGTTGTCACATGAACTAACTCCCAGGCAGTTGTCACATGAACTAACTGTCCCAGGCAGTTGTCACATGAACTGTCCCAGGCAGTTGTCACATGAACTAACTCCCAGGCAGTTGTCACATGAACTGTCCCAGGCAGTTGTCACATGAACTAACTCCCAGGCAGTTGTCACATGAACTGTCACATGAACCCACTGTCCTAGGCAGTTGTTACATGAACTAACTGTCCCAGGCGGTCATCACATAGACCAACTGTCCCAGGCAGTGGCCACATGAACCCACTCTGTCCCATTATGAGTGCCCTTCCACTGCCGACAGATATGATTTTAACACCCTTCCAGCATGTGTGAGATGCAAGTAGCAACTGCTCTACTGTCATCTCCTGAACACAACAAAGTGGCTTGTCTACATATGTCAATCCCAAGCACTGTACAGCATGTGTATTGTAAATGAAAGGCAATAACACACAAAAATGAGAAGCCGGATATGAAAGCAAAGGTAGTCAAATATGAAGATTCTACCTCAAGTTAAAAGCATATACAATTCCGTTTGCTAGAGTAAACAAACAAAAAACCAAACGAACAAAGAAAAGAAAAGCAAAAATGCATACCAATATTTGTGTGTGGATGAGGAGAAACAGTGGTCAGCTATCTAAAAGCGAATGTTGAAAATACATTGAGGTGGCTGACAGCACTCTCACCTGCTGGACTACTACTGCCGCAGCTTCCACATACCTCCAGCAGGTTAAACAATGGCTGCTGTCTGTGCTGGGAGTCGGAGGAAGCTGCCCAGGCAGGCAGCAGTGACAGATCAGTATGTTGCAGGCTCTGGGCAGAACATCACAGGTCACCACGATGGTCTGGTCACATCCAATGGACATCCCTAGTGCACCTCTGCGCAGGTGCCAGACACATGAGTGCAGGTTGGCCTCCTCTAGACAGATTCCATCCAAGATGACCGGCATCTACCTGTGGGGGGCCAGGTTGCCTGTGCCTACCAATGGTGCCAGAGCATGGCCCCCCAGCAGACTGTGTGGCGAGCACAGCCAGCACCCATCTCTCACCCTGGTCCAAGGAGACTGGGTGTCCCATCCCACTAGCCCAGAGCTCAGGGGCACCTGTCAGGTCCCATCCCACTAGCCCAGAGCTCAGGGGCACGTGTGAGGTCCCGTCCCACTAGCCCAGAGCTCAGGGGCACGTGTGAGGTCCCGTCCCACTAGCCCAGAGCTCAGGGGCACCTGTCAGGTCCCGTCCCACTAGCCCAGAGCTCAGGGGCACCTGTCAGGTCCCATCCCACTAGCCCAGAGCTCAGGGGCACGCGTGAGGTCCCGTCCCACTAGCCCAGAGCTCAGGGGCACCTGTCAGGTCATGAGACACCAAGGGTTGTTGGACACACACCCAGTCAAGCTGAGACAGAACCTGGTGGCCTCCAGGCCTGAGACAGACATCCATGCCTCTCTAGCCAATACAAGACTGGCTGCAGTAGTTTCTGACCTCTGTATCCGCAGACATGGTTGAGCCCATCCACTGAGGCCCCTCCTTCAAACAACAACCAGATGACAGCAGCAGTCTATAGGAAGCCTGATCCGATCATCTCGGTCACTTAGTTATAGCTATTTGTCTACCCTGCTCTAGCCAGATATCTGCAAGTCATTTATCAGCCACCCTTACATGATCCCAACCATACTAATGTTATTGGTTTATGATTGATAGCACACATGTTGTCAGTTTATACACAGTATGTCACTGACTACATTAATGTGACACCCCCCAGCCCAGTGAACAAGGAACCTGGACAGCCCACAGTTCTAACACTAACAACTAGGACATGACACTGAGGCCAAGAAACAACCAGCAACAATGTACACATGTACACAATCTACAAACAAGGCCACAGACACAGGTACACGTTACAGGCACTATGGTAGTTGCACATCACCTCCCAGCAGCAGTCTCATCAGGCCCAGACCCTGTATTCTTAAAACATGGAGACGAGGACAGGGACACATCAAGCAGCCTTACAAAACTATTATCTTCACCCAGCTGTCCGCTGGTCAACTAACATGGGCTTCTAGAGCAGCCAACTCCAGAATGCAGGTATGTGAATAGTCTCTTCCCACAAGTAACTGAATACTGACAACCACAGCAGCCAGCCACCATGGACCAGCCTGGAGACAGTGTACGGGATGTGGCGCCTGTCTGTCTGGATGTCACCACTGTAGATCAGCTCACCTGACCCATTGCCTGCAGGACATCCTGGTCACGCCTGGAGCTGGTCTTCCTAGCTGTCCATGTCATGCTCTCCAACAACCAGTTTGTATGACACAAATGTATTTCAGTGCGTATGATATGTTAGGCCACCATGTTAGCACAGGACAACTGTCTTCACTTGCGTACACACAGTTCCAGTTATGAGAAGCACAAGGTGAAATCAGAACACAGCCCCCAGCTGAAGGAGACCAGGCAGACATTGTCATAATGGACAAGATGACATACAAACAGTCAGGATAACATGATAGACACCAGCAGTGATGGACAGAAACAATACCTGCAGCAAGTGTGCTGGAGTTTTGATCCCAATGTTGAAGGTTTGAATCTCTCTCTCTCTCTCTCTCTCTCTCTCTCTCTCTCTCTCTCTCACACACACATGCACGCACACACACACACACAAAACAAACAAAAACCTCCGCCAGCTCCACTCAACTAGCTCTGCAGGTGGGATGCTGAGCCAGCCACACATCACAGACATCACATGGACTCATGTATGCTCTGGTTATTTTCTTCCAGCTTCTCTGATAAAGTCACCTCAATGTTTTATTTAAGTTAGTCTGTTCCTCTTCTATCCTGGGGCAGAGAGTTCAACCTCGACTAGTCTGTCCTCAACTGCCCTGGGGTGATGGCATCTCTTACAGTTTGTGTTATTCTGGCATACTCCCTCCCTCCCTCTCACATATAGTCCGGGCAGTTTAGAGCAGGGAGGTTCCACAAACCCCAGACTGACTGTTATATCTCATCAATAAAGTTAAACTGTACTGATAACTAGCCAGCAACTGCCAGAGACAACGTTTCATTCATGTTCATGTGTTACTAGAGATCTGTGTAGATGCATTCATGTCAACCACAACCATTATGAGATTATATGTGACCCGAGTTTGAAGTGTACAACATCAATAATTTCTCACATCAACAGCACCAGACTACAGGATAGATTTATTTACTCAAGTATGTCATGTACAACTACATCCCATAATTTCCCACGCATCAACTGTAGCAGACTACTGGTGGCTACATACTGTAGCAGACTACTGGTGGCTACATACATGGTCTCTGTCTGGCCAGGTCAGTTAACTAGCATAAATAACCAGTAAAACATCACTAGTGCCCCTCAACCCCCCACCCCAATTAAAATACCATCAATTTCTAGTGAGAATATTCTGTCCAGGCACCAACCAGTGCCCCGCCCCTCAGCCCCCCCCCCCCCCCCCTAATGATTTCAGTTAAATGAACTACACAACAAAAAAATCATGTGAGTAAAAGAAGCAGGCCCATCAACATCTATAAACAATGAACAAAGTTTGCAAGCATGCACAAGCTACAACCTGGAGACCAGGTTGTGGAGTAAATATGACCAATAAAGAATATTTGATGTTAACAATAGCAAGATAAAAACTGGTCAGAAAACAAAACGGTACACCGGATGCAGGATCTATCTGCTGTAGTGTGTCTACAAGATAGATATATACTGCCAGAGCAGGTTACACTTCAACCATTCACATACATACATAAGATGGAAGAAATCTGCAAGAAAACATGACACCAACATCTAATGGCTCACCGTCACAAAATGTTTATGTCAATGACAATATTCTCAAATATGATACCCCTCCCCCCAACTCTTACTCGTTTTTGTTTTTTAAAATAAGATTTTACCATAAATAACATTAGCAAGTGTTTATAATTCAAAATGTATTTCTGAAATGCAAAGACTGAATATCTGTGTTGTCTTCTAGTGTGTGTCTAGCAATATTCTAGCGATGATAGATTCAGTGAGAACATTGTACACTAGAAATGTACATCTCATCACATGAGGATGATAGATTCAGTGAGAACATTGTACACTAGAAATGTACATCTCATTACATGAACCCATAGCCAACGAGAGTCGACGGATATACTACCACGTGTTGGCCACACTGCGTTCCCTCCAATAACATGCGATGTCAGACTGAAGTTACAGACATAATACCATCACATGGTAGTCATACAATCAAACCCAGAAAAAGTAATTATCTGATATAGTAGAGACTGAAATCTATTCATACAAGTTCCCTTCAAATACATTGAGTTCACTAGACTCGTCAATGATACACTGTAGGAGATGATTCCCAGTTCTGGTAGAGATACTGTACACATCAACTTCTATCTGACTCATTCCCAGCCAGTAAGACTTTGAGAACAAACTTAGCCTTTAAAATCCCAATCTTGTCCCCGTGTGTGGCCAGGTCACCAAAATCTGCACCTAACACCCCCCGACCCGACGATGCCTCACTGGCATGCCAATTGCATTATTTTATTGAGAGTACACGTGTGTGGGCAAGCATACAGAATTCAATAAATAAAGCTGTTAATGAGTTAACAAATGAAAGTAACTAACATTAGGCCCTTGTGTGAAAATATTGGCATACACAAAGATACTGAAACTGTACTGCAAGATGGCAAAATACTACTCCAGCCCCATATAAGCAAGGTAGACAGAATTCAGGTGAGTCATCTACACAGTCCAATGTGGTGGGCTACCGACATTACCAGCTGAATGTTACACTATGTGAGGCTTGGTCCAACCATTATCCCAGCATTACCAGCTGAATGTTACACTATGTGAGGCTTGGTCCAACCATTATCCCAACATTACCAGCTGAACTATACAATCATGACCCAACCATTATCCCAACATTACCAGCTTAATGTTACACTCAATCATTATCCTAAAATACTAACATTATACAAGCTTAAAGTTTCACTCTGTGAGACATGGCCAAACCTTAATCCTAACATTACCAGCTGAATGTTTCTCTGTAAGACATGGCCAAACCTTAATCCTAACATTACCAGCTGAATGTTACTCTGTGAAACATACCCAATCATTATCCAAAAATTACCAGCTGAATGTTACACTATGTGAAACATGGCCCAATAATTATCTCAGTTAAATGTTACACTATGTGAGATATACCCAATAATTATCCTAACATTACCAGCTGAATGTTACACTATGTGAAACATGGCCCAATAATTATCTCAGTTAAATGTTACACTATGTGAGATATACCCAATAATTATCCTAACATTACCAGCTGAATGTTACACTATGTGAAACATGGCCCAATAATTATCTCAGTTAAATGTTACACTATGTGAGATATACCCAATAATTATCCTAACATTACCAGCTGAATGTTACACTATGTGAAACATGGCCCAATAATTATCTCAGTTAAATGTTACACTATGTGAGATATACCCAATAATTATCCTAACATTACCAGCTGAATGTTACACTAAATGGCACATGACCCATTAATTAGCGCAGTTGAATGTTACACCATGTGAGACATACCCAATCATTATCCTAACATTACCAGCTGAATATTACACCATGTGAGACGTACCCAATCATTATCCTAATATTATCAGCTGAATGTTACATTATGTGAGACGTACCCAATCATTATCCTAACATTACCAGCTGAATGTTACACTATGTGAGACATACCCAATCATTATCCTAACATTACCAGCTGAATGTTACACCATGTGAGACATACCCAATCATTATCCTAACATTACCTGCTGAATGTTACACCATGTGAGACATACCCAATCATTATCCTAACATTACCAGCTGAATGTTACACCATGTGAGACGTACCCAATCATTATCCTCACATTACCTGCTGAATGTTACACCATGTGAGACGTACCCAATCATTATCCTCACATTACCTGCTGAATGTTACACTATGTGAGATGTACCCAATCATTATCTTAACATTACCAGCTGAATGTTACACTATGTGAGGCATGACCCAATCATTATCTCAGCTGAATGTTACACTATGTGAGGCATGACCCAATCATTATCTCAGCTGAATGTTACACTATGTGAGGCATGACCCAATCATTATCTCAGCTGAATGTTACACTATGTGAGACATACCTAATCATTATCCTAACATTACCAGATGAATGTTACACTATGTGAGGCATGACCCAATCATTATCTCAGCTGAATGTTACACTATGTTTGGCATGGCCCAATCATTATCTCAGCTGAATGTTACACTGAGGCATGGCCCAATCATGATCTCAGCTGAATGTTACACTATGTGGGACATGGCCCAATCATGATCTCAGCATTACCAGCTGAAGCTCACACAATGTGGGACATGGCCCAATCATGATCTCAGCTAAACCTCACACAATGTGGGACATGGCCCAATCATGATCTCAGCTGAACCTCACACAATGTGGGACATGGCCCAATCATGATCTCATCTGAATGTTACACTATGTGGGACATGGCCCAATCATGATCTCAGCTGAACCTCACACAATGTGGGACATGGCCCAATCATGATCTCAGCTGAACCTCACATAATGTGGGACATGGCCCAATCATGATCTCATCTGAATGTTACACTATGTGGGACATGGCCCAATCATGATCTCAGCTGAACCTCACACAATGTGGGACATGGCCCAATCATGATCTCAGCTGAACCTCACACAATGTGGGACATGGCCCAATCATGATCTCATCTGAATGTTACACTATGTGGGACATGGCCCAATCATGATCTCAGCTGAACCTCACACAATGTGGGACATGGCCCAATCATGATCTCAGCTGAACCTCACACAATGTGGGACATGGCCCAATCATGATCTCAGCTGAACCTCACACAATGTGGGACATGGCCCAATCATGATCTCAGCTGAACCTCACACAATGTGGGACATGGCCCAATCATGATCTCAGCTGAACCTCACACAATGTGGGACATGGCCCAATCATGATCTCAGCTGAACCTCACACTATGTGGGACATGGCCCAATCATGATCTCAGCTGAACCTCACACAATGTGGGACATGGCCCAATCATGATCTCAGCTGAACCTCACACAATGTGGGACATGGCCCAATCATGATCTCAGCTGAACCTCACACTATGTGGGACATGGCCCAATCATGATCTCAGCTGAACCTCACACAATGTGGGACATCACAAATGATACAGTTCTGTTGTTAATACATTTTGTGACAGAAATCTCGTAACTTAGAAGCTGCTCTCATCCACAGGACTGTCTAAATAGTACAGTTCAGAGATTTCTTTCAATTTAACTCGGAGATTTCCTTTAACTGATCTTAGATATGTCCCACAACTTACATCGGATGTTCACTGTAAAACCACACCCTACTATTTACATAAAGAGATTTCCTACAACTTTACCTACAATTTACATTAGATACACAAACCTAATACCCAACTTACAATATATTTCAACAATTTGCATTAGATACATTCCTACAACTTACATTAGATATACTCTCCCAACTTACAACATATTCCTACAACTTACATTAGATATATTCCTACAACTTACATTAGATATGCTCCCCAAACTTACAATATATTCCTACAACTTAAATAAGATATACTCTCCCAACTTACAACATATTCCTACAACTTACATTAGATATATTCCTACAACTTACATTAGATATGCTCCCCAAACTTACAATATATTCCTACAACTTACATTAGATATATTCCTACAACTTACATTAGATATGCTCCCCAAACTTACAATATATTCCTACAACTTAAATAAGATATACTCTCCCAACTTACAACATATTCCTACAACTTACATTAGATATATTCCTACAACTTACATTAGATATGCTCCCCAAACTTACAATATATTCCTACAACTTACATTAGATATATTCCTACAACTTACATTAGATATGCTCCCCAAACTTACAATATATTCCTACAACTTACATTAGATATGCTCCCCAACCATACAATATATTCCTACAACATACATAAGACATATTTCTAAACCTTACATTAGATATTTCTACAACTTACACATTATATATATTCCTACAACTTACACATTAAATATATTCCTACAATTTACATTAGATATATTCCTACAACTTACATTACATATACAACTTACATCAGATATATTCTTACAACTTACAACATAACAGACACCCTACGCTTTACACTATCTCCTGTAATTACACTAGATATCCTACAGTTGCATGATATGTTCTACAATATAGATTGGATTCTCTTAAGACTCACAGGGATCATGATCTACATCTCGGATGTTCTACATAGACTCACAGGGATCATGATCTACATATCGGATGTTCTACAACTTGATCAGACTATTACTGGTATTGTATGTAGATGCTGCCTATACCGTACAGCCATGGAGAGCTACAACCTTGCAGTCATGGTTGGTCAGTGGCTGACATATCTATACTGTACAGCCAGGGTTGGTCAGTGGCTGACATATCTATACTGTACAGCCAGGGTTGGTCAGTGGCTGACATATCTATACTGTACAGCCAGGGTTGGTCAGTGGCTGACATATCTATACTGTACAGCCAGGGTTGGTCAGTGGCTGACATATCTATACTGTACAGCCAGGGTTGGTCAGTGGCTGACATATCTATACTGTACAGCCAGGGTTGGTCAGTGGCTGACATATCTATACTGTACAGCCAGGGTTGGTCAGTGGCTGACATATCTATACTGTACAGCCAGGGTTGGTCAATGGCTGACATATCTATACTGTACAGCCAGGGTTGGTCAGTGGCTGACATATCTATACTGTACAGCCAGGGTTGGTCAGTGGCTGACATATCTATACTGTACAGCCAGGGTTGGTCAATGGCTGACATATCTATACTGTACAGCCAGGGTTGGTCAGTGGCTGACATATCTATACTGTACAGCCAGGGTTGGTCAGTGGCTGACATATCTATACTGTACAGCCAGGGTTGGTCAGTGGCTGACATATCTATACTGTACAGCCAGGGTTGGTCAGTGGCTGACATATCTATACTGTACAGCCAGGGTTGGTCAGTGGATGACATATCTATACTGTACAGCCAGGGTTGGTCAGTGGCTGACATATCTATACTGTACAGCCAGGGTTGGTCAGTGGCTGACATATCTATACTGTACAGCCAGGGTCGGTCAGTGGCTGACATATCTATACTGTACAGCCAGGGTTGGTCAGTGGCTGACATATCTATACTGTACAGCCAGGGTTGGTCAGTGGCTGACATATCTATACTGTACAGCCAGGGTTGGTCAGTGGCTGACATATCTATACTGATACAGCCAGGGTTGGTCAATGGCTGACATATCTATACTGTACAGCCAGGGTTGGTCAGTGGCTGACATATCTATACTGTACAGCCAGGGTTGGTCAGTGGCTGACATATCTATACTGTACAGCCAGGGTTGGTCAGTGGCTGACATATCTATACTGTACAGCCAGGGTTGGTCAGTGGCTGACATATCTATACTGTACAGCCAGGGTTGGTCAGTGGCTGACATATCTATACTGTACAGCCAGGGTTGGTCAGTGGCTGACATATCTATACTGTACAGCCAGGGTTGGTCAGTGGCTGACATATCTATACTGTACAGCCAGGATTGGTCAGTGGCTGACATATCTATACTGTACAGCCAGGGTTGGTCAGTGGCTGACATATCTATACTGTACAGCCAGGGTTGGTCAGTGGCTGACATATCTATACTGTACAGCCAGGGTTGGTCAGTGGCTGACATCTATACTGTACAGCCAGGGTTGGTCAGTGGCTGACATATCTATACTGTACAGCCAGGGTTGGTCAGTGGCTGACATATCTATACTGTACAGCCAGGGTTGGTCAGTGGCTGACATATCTATACTGTACAGCCAGGGTTGGTCAGTGGCTGACATATCTATACTGTACAGCCATGGTTGGTCAGTGGCTGACATATCTATACTGTACAGCCAGGATTGGTCAGTGGCTGACATATCTATACTGTACAGCCAGGATTGGTCAGTGGCTGACATATCTATACCGTACAGCCAGGATTGGTCAGTGGCTGACATATCTATACTGTACAGCCAGGATTGGTCAGTGGCTGACATATCTATACTGTACAGCCAGGGTTGGTCAGTGGCTGACATATCTATACTGTACAGCCAGGGTTGGTCAGTGGCTGACATATCTATACTGTACAGCCAGGGTTGGTCAGTGGCTGACATATCTATACTGTACAGCCAGGGTTGGTCAGTGGCTGACATATCTATACTGTACAGCCAGGGTTGGTCAGTGGCTGACATATCTATACTGCACAGCCAGGGTTGGTCAGTGGCTGACATATCTATACTGCACAGCCAGGGTTGGTCAGTGGCTGACACATCTATACTGTACAGCCAGTGTTGGTCAGTGGCTGACATATCTATACTGTACAGACATGGTTGGTCAGTGGCTGACATATCTATACTGTACAGACATGGTTGGTCAGTGGCTGACATATCTATACTGTACAGCCAGGGTTGGTCAGTGGCTGACATATCTATACTGTACAGCCAGGGTTGGTCAGTGGCTGACATATCTATACTGTACAGCCAGGGTTGGTCAGTGGCTGACATATCTATACTGTACAGCCAGGGTTGGTCAGTGGCTGACATATCTATACTGTACAGCCAGGGTTGGTCAGTGGCTGACATATCTATACTGTACAGCCAGGGTTGGTCAGTGGCTGACATATCTATACTGTACAGCCAGGGTTGGTCAGTGGCTGACATATCTATACTGTACAGCCAGGGTTGGTCAGTGGCTGACATATCTATACTGTACAGCCAGGGTTGGTCAGTGGCTGACATATCTATACTGTACAGCCAGGGTTGGTCAGTGGCTGACATATCTATACTGTACAGCCAGGGTTGGTCAGTGGCTGACATATCTATACTGTACAGCCAGGGTTGGTCAGTGGCTGACATATCTATACTGTACAGCCAGGGTTGGTCAGTGGCTGACATATCTATACTGTACAGCCAGGGTTGGTCAATGGCTGACATATCTATACTGTACAGCCAGGGTTGGTCAGTGGCTGACATATCTATACTGTACAGCCAGGGTTGGTCAGTGGCTGACATATCTATACTGTACAGCCAGGGTTGGTCAGTGGCTGACATATCTATACTGTACAGCCAGGGTTGGTCAGTGGCTGACATATCTATACTGTACAGCCAGGGTTGGTCAGTGGCTGACATATCTATACTGTACAGCCAGGGTCGGTCAGTGGCTGACATATCTATACTGTACAGCCAGGGTTGGTCAGTGGCTGACATATCTATACTGTACAGCCAGGGTTGGTCAGTGGCTGACATATCTATACTGTACAGCCAGGGTCGGTCAGTGGCTGACATATCTATACTGTACAGCCAGGGTTGGTCAGTGGCTGACATATCTATACTGATACAGCCAGAGTTGGTCAGTGGCTGACATATCTATACTGTACAGCCAGGGTTGGTCAATGGCTGACATATCTATACTGTACAGCCAGGGTTGGTCAGTGGCTGACATATCTATACTGTACAGCCAGGGTTGGTCAGTGGCTGACATATCTATACTGTACAGCCAGGGTTGGTCAGTGGCTGACATATCTATACTGTACAGCCAGGGTTGGTCAGTGGCTGACATATCTATACTGTACAGCCAGGGTTGGTCAGTGGCTGACATACCTATACTGTACAGCCAGGGTTGGTCAGTGGCTGACATACCTATACTGTACAGCCAGGGTTGGTCAGTGGCTGACATATCTATACTGTACAGCCAGGGTTGGTCAGTGGCTGACATATCTATACTGTACAGCCAGGGTTGGTCAGTGGCTGACATATCTATACTGTACAGCCAGGGTTGGTCAGTGGCTGACATATCTATACTGTACAGCCAGGGTTGGTCAGTGGCTGACATATCTATACTGTACAGCCAGGGTTGGTCAGTGGCTGATGTATCTATACTGTACAGCCAGGGTTGGTCAATGGCTGATGTATCTATACTGTACAGCCAGGGTTGGTCAGTGGCTGACATATCTATACTGTACAGCCAGGGTTGGTCAGTGGCTGACACGCTGCCTATACTGTACAGCCAGGGTTGGTCAGTGGCTGATGTATCTATACTGTACAGCCAGGGTTGGTCAGTGGCTGATGTATCTATACTGTACAGCCAGGGTTGGTCAATGGCTGACATATCTATACTGTACAGCCAGGGTTGGTCAATGGCTGACATATCTATACTGTACAGCCAGGGTTGGTCAATGGCTGACATATCTATACTGTACAGCCAGGGTTGGTCAGAGGCTGACATATCTATACTGTACAGCCAGGGTTGGTCAGTGGCTGACATATCTATACTGTACAGCCAGGGTTGGTCAGTAGCTGACCTGCTGGCCACGTGTTGGACTGCCTATGGAGGTGAGATGTGTTCAAGATTGGCCGAGCTGCTACGCTGAGACAGCCTACAATGGCACCCGGACATGTTCAGGCAAGTCAAGGCCACCGAGCACACCACTGACTGGTTGAACAATTACAGGACTACCACCATACACCCAGCCAGCTGGACAGTGTACTTCACTGGACTCGTTTCAGCAGAGACTCTATGACTAACACCCACTGTCTACCCTAATCATTGTTCCAGCAGAGACTCCATGACTAACACCCACTGTCTACCCTAATCATTGTTCTAGCAGACTCCATGACTAACACCCACTGTCTACCCTAATCATTGTTCTAGCAGACTCTATGACTAACACCCACTGTCTACCCTAATCATTGTTCTAGCAGACTCTATGACTAACACCCACTGTCTACCCTAATCATTGTTCTAGCAGACTCTATGACTAACACCCACTGTCTACCCTAATCATTGTTCCAGCAGACTCTATGACTAACACCCACTGCCTACCCTAATCATTGTTCCAGCAGAGACTCCATGACTAACACCCACTGCCTACCCTAATCATTGTTCCAGCAATGACTAACACCCACTGCCTACCCTAATCATTGTTCCAGCAGACTCTATGACTAACACCCACTGTCTACCCTAATCATTGTTCCAGCAGACTCTATGACTAACACCTGCCTACCCTAATCATTGTTCTAGCAGACTCCATGACTAACACCCACTGCCTACCCTAATCATTGTTCCAGCAATGACTAACACCCACTGCCTACCCTAATCATTGTTCCAGCAGACTCTATGACTAACACCCACTGTCTACCCTAATCATTGTTCCAGCAGACTCTATGACTAACACCTGCCTACCCTAATCATTGTTCTAGCAGACTCCATGACTAACACCCACTGCCTACCCTAATCATTGTTCCAGCAGACTCTATGACTAACACCCACTGCCTACCCTAATCATTGTTCTAGCAGACTCCATGACTAACACCCACTGCCTACCCTAATCATTGTTCTAGCAGACTCCATGACTAACACCTACTGCCTACCCTAATCATTGTTCTAGCAGACTCCATGACTAACACCCACTGCCTACCCTAATCATTGTTCTAGCAGACTCCATGACTAACACCTACTGCCTACCCTAATCATTGTTCCAGCAGACTCTATGACTAACACCTGTCTACCCTTATCATTGTTCCAGCAGAGACTCCATAACTAACACCCACTGCCTACCCTAATCATTGTTCTAGCAGACTCCATGACTAACACCCACTGCCTACCCTAATCATTGTTCCAGCAGACTCCATGACTAACACCTACTGCCTACCCTAATCATTGTTCTAGCAGACTCCATGACTAAAACGTACTGCCTACCCTAATCATTGTTCTAGCAGACTCCATGACTAAAATGTACTGCCTACCCTAATCATTGTTCTAGCAGACTCCATGACTAAAATGTACTGCCTACCCTAATCATTGTTCTAGCAGACTCCATGACTAAAATGTACTGCCTACCCTAATCATTGTTCTAGCAGACTCCATGACTAAAATGTACTGCCTACCCTAATCATTGTTCTAGCACAGACTCCATGACTAACACCCACTGCCTACCCTAATCATATCTATTGAAATAACAGCAGTTACACCAGTCTAGAGGGACCTAACTGTAAACATAAGCAATGTGTAAAATACAAGGTCAGCTATATTAAGTTTAACATGGTATTAATCCAAAATCTGGCTAGTCAATTCATTAGGCATTTGTAGTTTTGGAAATAAAACTGGAATAAATGAGAACAGTGAATGACACCAAGTTACAAGATGTGTGAGTTGCTACTAAGCCAGGATTGGCTGGTGTAATACAAAAATTATTGCTGATGGCAACCGGGCATACTCACTACACTCATCCATAGATAACCGGTGGATCCTGAAATTTTCATCCGAGAATCATCCATGTTAGATATTTATCCGAGAATCATCCATGCTAGGTATTATCTCCATCTATCACACAGACTGTAAAACCATTGTTGTTCATGTGTTTACACATCAGGGAAAAGGAACACACATGGACATAAGACAGGCAGGTACAGAGAACAGACGAACAGAGGCAGGTAGACAGAACAGAAGAAGACAATGCATATTTTATATAGAATAAATGACAGACACTAATGTACAGAAGACTCCAAGAAAGAACACGGAGATAGGTTTACAAAAGAGAAACAGATGAATAGTATATAAATATGAAAACAATAAATAAGGCTATCCAGAGAGACATATACATGTATGAACAAGAATAAGAGCAAGGAAACGCACAAAGTCAGATTTGCAATATTCAGAACATACAACATAGTTGCTGCTCAATACAGACAAGCTAGTACTTCAAATATCAATACAGAGACATGACAGCCAGTCCGGTAGGCCAGCAACTGTATGCCTCAGCATGTCTACACAGCATCCCTCAAATGTCCAATAAAATCAGAAACAATGTACAGCACGAAGGAGAGCTTAGCTGCTGTAGCAATCTGTGCGTCAGGTGAGCTCACAGCCCGTAGTGCTTGTTCCTGTAACACAACATATGAAAACCACAGATTCTCTGCAACAGAACACACATCCAATTAAGATGAAACCAGGTATGTACAGGTTAGTGAGTTTTCTGAAGGAAAATATGGGTACCTTCATCTTGTGCGGCCACACCAGTTACCGCTGCCGCTGTGCGTGTCCTGGCAGGCCCCATGCTGAGTCTGATCTTGTACCGCCACTCACAATGGTCACATGCCCAGCAAGCTGCAGCACGTATGCTCAATGATCTGCAAATGTGTTGTAGCCACAGCCCAAGATCTGAAAGCAAGAGACACAGCCATCAACAGATGTGTCACACTACCATGATTGTCTCCAAGCTCAGGGCAGCACATTTATCTAGCAATGACCATTGGCTGGAATGATGATGTCTAATTGTCCCCACTTTCCTCCAACAGAATACACAATCGAACACATAAGTGGGGTTTGGGGTTGGTGTTAACTGCAGCTAAATAGTACAGATACCCAGTCAGGCACTCAGCGTCCCCACACCAACCTTGGGTTACCATGAGCAGGGGTTGCTGTTGATTAACTCATACATGACAGGCATAGTGATCACAGAGACTATCAGAGCACACTTCTACAGTGATGAATAATGTGAGAGACTATCAGGGCACACTTCTACAGTGATGACTACATGCTTCGTGTGAGAGGCTGTCTACAATCACTGATTTACACAGAGACTAAGGCACAGTTCTACAGTGATGACTAGATGGTTCGTGTGAGAGGCTGTCTACAATCACTGATTTACACAGAGACTATCAGGGCACACTTCTACAGTGATGACTAATGTGAGAGGCTGTCTACAATCACTGATTTACACAGCGACTATCAGGGCACACTTCTACTGTGATGACTACATGCTTCGTGTGAGAGGCTGTCTACAATCACTGATTTACACAGCGACTATCAGGGCACACTTCTACTGTGATGACTACATGCTTCGTGTGAGAGGCTGTCTACAATCACTGATTTACACAGCGACTACCAGGGCACACTTCTATAGTGATGACTACATGCTTCGTGTGAGAGGATGTCTACAATCACTGATTTACACAGAGACTAAGGCACAGTTCTACAGTGATGACTAGATGGTTCGTGTGAAAGGCTGTCAACAATCACTGATTTACAGAGAGACTATCAGGGCACACTTCTACAGTGATGACTAATGTGAGAGGCTGTGTACAATCACTGATTTACACAGAGACTACCAGGGCACACTTCTATAGTGATGACTACATGCTTCGTGTGAGAGGCTGTCTACAATCACTGATTTACACTGAGAATATCAGGGCACACTTCTACAGTGATGACTAATGTGAGAGGCTGTCTACAATCACCGATTTACACAGCGATTATCAGAGCTCACTTCTACAGTGATGACTACATGCTTCGTGTGAGAGGCTGTCTACAATCATCGATTTACACGACGACTATCAGAGCACACGTCTACAGTGATGACTAATGTGAGAGGCTGTCTACAATCACTGATTTACACAGAGACTATCAGGGCACACTTCCAAGATGATGACTGGATGGCTCGTGTGAGAGGCTGTCTACAATCATCGATTTACACAGAGACTATCAGGGCACACTTCTACAGTGATGACTACATGCTTCGTGTGAGAGGCTGTCTACAATCACTGATTTACACAGCGACTATCAGAGCACACTTCTACAGTGATGACTAATGTGAGAGGCTGTCTACAATCATTGATTTACACAGAGACTATCAGGGCACACTTCTACAGTGATGACTAATTTGAGAGGCTGTCTACAATCATTGATTTACACAGAGACTATCAGGGCACACTTCTACAGTGATGACTGGATGGCTCGTGTGAGAGGCTGTCTACAATCACTAATTTACACAGAGACTATCAGAGCACACTTCTACAGTGATGACTAATGTGAGAGGCTGTCTACAATCACTGATTTACACAGAGACTATCAGGGCACACTTCTACAGTGATGACTAATGTGAGAGGCTGTCTACAATCACTGATTTACACAGACTATCAGGGCACACTTCTACAGTGATGACTACATGCTTCGTGTGAGAGGCTGTCTACAATCACTAATTTACACAGAGACTATCAGGGCACACTTCTACAGTGATGACTAATGTGAGAGGCTGTCTACAATCACTGATTTACACAGAGACTATCAGGGCACACTTCTACAGTGATGACTAATGTGAGAGGCTGTCTACAATCACTGATTTTTTTTTTTTTTTTTTTTTTTTTTTTTTACATTGGCACCTTGCCGTCTTGACAGACGATAGTTTGTGCTTTAAAAAGGCATAATAACTTTTAACTATGGCGGTAGCGAGTGTGACTGATAAGGCCAATTTGCGCTGTAAATGTCCGTTCACAGTGGGTGCATGTGAACACGTGGTCATTTCCACCATCATGCACCATCTTACGTCTCACACGCTCGGTGTGTGACTTTTCTGCAATAATTTTCTCCTTTGACTTTATTCCATTTCTGATATTTGCCCTCCATGCAACACGTTCAGTGGCGACTTGCTCCCAATGTGCATTATCAATGCCTGTATCAATCATGTCCCGCTTACACACATCTTTGTATCGTAGTAGAGGCCGACCCTGAGATCTCTTACCCATCTGTAATTCACCAAAAAAGATATCCTTTGGTATTCTACCATCATCCATCCGCCTAAGATGTCCTATCCATCTAAGTCTACGAAGACTGAGCATGGAATAAACTGTCACACAACCTGATCTTTCCAATACTTCAGTATTTGTGATTTTGTCTTGCCACTTAATACCAAGAATTCTTCGCAGACACCGCATATGAAAGCTGTTTAAATTGTTCTCTTGGTGTGAGTAAGTTGTCCAGGTTTCACTGCCATAGAGAAGAGTACTAAGGACACAGGCTTGATAGACAAGGACTTTTGTTTTGGCAGTAAGCTTCCTGTTCTCCCAGACTCTTTTTCTTAACCTGTTCATTGTTGTTGCTGCCTTACCAATCCGGATGTTGATTTCCTGATCTAGGGATAATTTGCTATTTACCACCGATCCTAGATATGTAAAATGATCTACTATCTCTAGTTCGGCGTCGTCAATAAAGATTGATGGTACCCCATGTGCACCTTGTGACATAATCTGTGTCTTCTTTTTGCTAATTGTTAAACCAAATTCAGAACAAGCATTGGAGAATGCAGATAGTAGACATTGCAATTCTTCCTCAGAGTGGGTCGTAACTGCAGCATCATCTGCAAAAAGCAACTCTCTGATCAGTACCCTCCTAATTTTGGTCTTAGCCTTCAATCTCTGAGCATTGTAGAGGCCGCCATCTGAACGTGAGTGAATGTATATACCACCATCCTGATCACGAAATGCATATTTCAGTAGAAGTGAAAAGTATATTCCAAAGAGGGTGGGAGCTAGTACACAACCTTGCTTAACTCCACTCTTGATTTCAAATTCTTCAGAAGTTGCACCATCAAACTTGATTATACCCTTCATGCCTGTGTGGAACGATTCCACAATAGACAGAAGAGTTGGTGGGCAGCCAATCTTCTTTAGTGCCTTGAACAGACCCTCACGACTGACCAAATCAAATGCCTTTGTGAGGTCGATGAAGGCAATAAACAGTGGTTGATTCTGTTCACGGCATTTTTCTTGCATTTGTCGCAATGAGAATATCATATCAGTGGTAGACCGGTTCTGTCGAAAGCCACACTGTGATTCGGGGTAGACTTGATCTCCTAGGACTTGAAGTCTGCGCAGAACAATTCTGGCAAATACTTTTCCAACAATACACAGAAGTGAGATACCCCTATAGTTGTTGCAGTCGCTCCGATCGCCCTTGTTCTTGTACAGTGTTATGATGCTTGAATCTTTGAAATCCTGTGGGACTTGTCCTTCACGCCAGCATAGCTCTATTAGCTGGTGGATCTGTATAGTGAGTGTGTCTTGCCCACTCCTGATAACCTCTATTGGAATCCCATCCTTACCTGGAGCCTTGCCAGATGCAAGTTCATTTATAGCACACTTAACTTCTGTTATGGTGGGAAGTGTGTCCAGGTGGTCAAGAGTTGGTAGAGCCTCTATGGCGTTGAGGGCATTATCCGCTAGTTTGGTCTCACTTGAGTAAAGCTCCAAATAGTGCTCTACCCATCTGTCCATCTGCTGTTTCTTATCAGTGATGACTTCTCCAGTCAAGGTTTTCAATGGTGCACTTCTTTTGATCACTGGACCACAGGCTTTCTTTATTCCTTCATACATGCTTCTTATGTCTCCCTTATCACTTGCGATTTGAATGGACTCACATAACTTGATCCAATAATCATTTGCACACTGCCTGGCAGCCTTTTGCACATCCTTCCTAGCTTGCCTTAGCTCACTCAGAGTGTTACGCGTTGGTCTTTCCTTGTTTCTTAAGAGAGCTTTCTTCTTCTTATCAATCAAGGGCTGCAGAGTCTCGCTGTTGGCCGCAAACCAGTCCTGCCTCTTATGATCCACAGTGCCGTAAACCTTTACGGCAGTTTTACAAAGAGTTTCCTTAAGTTTATTCCATTTATCATTTACTGTAAAATTTTCTGGTGTATCAGTGAAAGCGTCTTCAAGTTGCTGTTGAAACTGAAAGCACTTTTCAGGATCATGAGTGTTAATAATATTAATCCTGGGGCTAGATTTGTGTTTAGCTGTGTAGATTCTCTTTGGTCTCAGTCTAACCCTTGCAACAACCAAAGAATGATCCGTATCACAGTCAGCACTGTGGTAACTACGAGTCAATGATATATGGTTCAGATGTTGTCTCCGTGTGATGATGAAGTCCAGCTGGTGCCAATGGCCGGATCTTGGATGTTTCCATGTGACCTTATGCATCTCTTTTGTTTTAAAAAAAGAGTTTGTAATACATAGGTCATTACTGGTGCAATGCTCCAGCAGCCTTTGCCCATTTTCATTCATGCGACCGATGTCGTATTTTCCAAGGCACACTGGCCATGAACTCGAGTCCTTGCCCACACGAGAATTGAAATCACCGAGCATATAAATGTAGTCGGATTTTGGAACTGCCTTGATCACAGAGTCTAACTCCTCATAGAACAAATCCTTCACATCATCAGAGGAATCGAGTGTCGGTGCATATGCAGTAATAATGGTGGCAAACCCACAAGAGGTTGCCAAGCGCAGGGATAATAGTCTTTCATTTCCTCCTGCTGGAATTTCAATCATTCCCAGTAGCGAATTCTTTACTGCAAAGCCCACACCGTGTTGCCTTTTTTCTGCCTGCCCTTTACCCTTCCAGAAAAAGGTGTAGTTGTTTTCCCTGAGTGACCCTTCCTCAGCGAGGCGAGTCTCCTGCAGGCCAGCAATATCAATGTTAAGACGATTGAGTTCGGCATCAATCACAGCCGTTTTTCTCACATCGTCAATATTGGTCAAGTCAGTGGAAAATCCTGGACACATGGTTCTCACGTTCCAGGTTGCAAGCCGTAGCTTGAGGTTTCTATTTATATTTTTGTTTGTACCTGGTGCATTGGTTTTACAGCCTGCGATTCAGATTTTGTCCTAGCCCCAAGCACCCATTGAAGCAGGCAGGCTGTGGCGGATCAGCACCCAATTGGCTGGGGGCTGCCCAGCTTGAGGCGGGCGGTTGCTGATCAGTGACACCTATAGGTGTCTCCCACCGTCAGAGGCAACGCGTGGCGCCCCATGTCTACGCCAACTGACAAGGACTTATAACCCGTAACAGTTGCCTCTCGCTTTGATTCCGAGACCAGTTAAGACCAGGGATGGAGTTATTGCCTCTCCATAGCACAAAGCCTGGGCTAAAATATAGAGATCATGTGTTGCCCATGCAGCATGATCCCTCTCTCGGCCTGCCTAGTTCACTCCAGAGGAAAGGTAACACCCCTACATCTGGAACAAGACAAGCTGCAGAAGCTGCCGGATCAGCAAAGCAATGCTCTAACTGTCCGCCTGTCGGAGCTTCGATCCTAGACCAGTCGCCAACCAAGGCTTAGGGCCTGGTCTGCCCTGCCATGACAATTTTGTCTTTAGCTTGCATTTCCTCGCACCAGGGTAAGGCTTGTACCCTCCCAATTGCGCTCTTCCGCCCGAAGCCGTTGGCACAATGTGGGGTGTCGGGTTTGGTAAGCGCCGCCCAACGTTCGGCGCTAACAGAAACCAGGTAGTACCGTCTACTGTTATACGGTAGCTCAGTCATATCTGACTAAGACCTGACATCACTGATTTACACAGAGACTATCAGGGCACTCTTCTACAGTGATGACTAATGTGAGAGGCTGTCTACAATCACTAATTTACACAGAGACTATCAGGGCACACTTCTACAGTGATGACTAATGTGAGAGGCTGTCTACAATCACTAATTTACACAGAGACTATCAGGGCACACTTCTACAGTGATGACTAATGTGAGAGGCTGTCTACAATCACTGATTTACACAGAGACTATCAGGGCACACTTCTACAGTGATGACTAATGTGAGAGGCTGTCTACAATCACTGATTTACACAGAGACTATCAGGGCACACTTCTACAGTGATGACTGGATGGCTCGTGTGAGAGGCTGTCTACAATCACTAATTTACACAGAGACTATCAGGGCACACTTCTACAGTGATGACTACATGCTTCGTGTGAGAGGCTGTCTACAATCACTGATTTACACAGAGACTATCAGAGCACACTTCTACAGTGATGACTAATGTGAGAGGCTGTCTACAATCACTAATTTACACAGAGACTATCAGGGCACACTTCTACAGTGATGACTAATGTGAGAGGCTGTCTACAATCACTGATTTACACAGAGACTATCAGGGCACACTTCTACAGTGGTGACTAATGTGAGAGGCTGTCTACAATCACTGATTTACACAGAGACTATCAGGGCACACTTCTACAGTGATGACTGGATGGCTCGTGTGAGAGGCTGTCTACAATCACTAATTTACACAGAGACTATCAGGGCACACTTCTACAGTGATGACTACATGCTTTGTGTGAGAGGCTGTCTACAATCACTGATTTACACAGAGACTATCAGAGCACACTTCTACAGTGATGACTAATGTGAGAGGCTGTCTACAATCACTGATTTACACAGAGACTATCAGGGCACACTTCTACAGTGATGACTACATGCTTCGTGTGAGAGGCTGTCTACAATCATCTATTTACACAGCAACTATCAGAGCACACTTCTATAGTGTTGACTACATGCTTCGGATGAGAGGCTGTCTACAATAATTGATTTACACAGCGACTATCAGGGCACACTTCTGCAGTGTTGATTAATGTGAGAGGCTGTCTACAATCACTGATTTACACAGAGACTATCAGGGCACACTTCTACAGTGATGACTAATGTGAGAGGCTGTCTACAATCACTGATTTACACAGAGACTATCAGGGCACACTTCTACAGTGATGACTGGATGGCTCGTGTGAGAGGCTGTCTACAATCACTAATTTACACAGAGACTATCAGGGCACACTTCTACAGTGATGACTACATGCTTCGTGTGAGAGGCTGTCTACAATCACTGATTTACACAGAGACTATCAGAGCACACTTCTACAGTGATGACTAATGTGAGAGGCTGTCTACAATCACTGATTTACACAGAGACTATCAGGGCACACTTCTACAGTGATGACTACATGCTTCGTGTGAGAGGCTGTCTACAATCATCTATTTACACAGCAACTATCAGAGCACACTTCTATAGTGTTGACTACATGCTTCGGATGAGAGGCTGTCTACAATAATTGATTTACACAGCGACTATCAGGGCACACTTCTGCAGTGATGATTAATGTGAGAGGCTGTCTACAATCACTGATTTACAGAGACTATCAGGGCACACTTCTACAGTGATGACTACATGCTTTGTGTGAGAGGCTGTCTATAATCACTGATTTACACAGAGACTATCAGGGCACACGTCTACAGTGATGACTACATGCTTCGTGCGAGAGGCTGTCTACATTGGCACCTTTCCGTCTTGACAGACGATAGTTTGGTACATTGTGCTTCAAAAAGGCTTAATAACTACGACCCATGGCGGTGGCGAGTGTGGCTGGTAAGGCCAATTCTTGCTGCAAATGTTTGCCCACAGTAGGTGCATGTGAAAACATGGTCACTTCCACCATTTTGCACCATCTTACGTCTCTCACGCTCTGTGTGTGCTTTATCTGCAATCATTTTCTCCTTTGTCTTTATTCCATTTCTGATAGTTGCCCTCCATGCAACACGTTCAGCGGCGACGTGCTCCCATTGTGCATTATCAATGCCTGTATCAATCATGTCCCGCTTACACATATCTTTGTATCGTAGTAGAGGCCGACCCTGAGATCTCCTACCCGTCTGTAATTCACCAAAAAAGATGTCCTTTGGTATTCTACCATCATCCATCCTCCTAACGTGTCCTATCCATCTAAGTCTACGAAGACTGAGCATGGAATACACCGTCACACAACCTGATCTTTCCAATACTTCAGTATTTGTGATTTTGTCTTGCCACTTAATACCAAGTATTCTTCGCAGACACCGCATATGAAAGCTGTTTAAACGTTTCTCTTGGCGTGAGTAAGTTGTCCGGGTTTCACTGCCATAAAGAAGAGTACCAAGGACACAGGCTTGGTAGACGAGGACTTTTTTTTGGCAGTAAGCTTCCTGTTCTCCCAGACTCTTTTTGCTAACATGTTCATTGTTGTTGCTGCCTTGCCAATCCTGATGTTGATTTCCTGATCGAGGGATAATTTGCTATTTACCTCTGATCCAAGATATGTAAAATGGTCTACTATCTCCAGTTCGGCATCGTCAATAAAGATTGATGGTACACCATGTGCACCTTGTGACATAATCTGTGTCTTCTTTTTGTTAATTGTTAAACCAAATTCAGAACAAGCATTGGAGAATGCAGATAGTAGATGTTGTAATTCTTCCTCAGAGTGGGTTGTAATAGCAGCAGCATCCGCAAAAAGCAACTCTCTGATTAGTACCCTGCTAATTTTGGTCTTGGCCTTCAATCTCTGAGCATTATAGAGGCCACCATCTGAGCGTGAGTGAATGTATATACCGTCATCCTGATCACGAAAGGCATATTTCAGTAGAAGTGAAAAGTATATCCCAATGAGGGTGGGGGCTAGTACACAACCTTGCTTAACTCCACTCTTGATTTCAAACTCTTCTGAAGTTGAGCCATCAAACTTGATTATACCCTTCATGCCTGTGTGGAACGATTCCACAATGGGCAGAAGAGTTGGTGGACAGCCAATCTTCTTTAGTGCTTTGAACAGACCCTCACGACTGACCAAATCGAATGCATTTGTGAGGTCGATGAAGGCAATAAACAGTGGCTGATTTTGTTCCCGGCATTTTTCTTGCATCTGTCGCAATGAGAATATCATATCAATGGTAGACCGGTTCTGACGGAAGCCGCACTGTGATTCGGGGTAGACTTGATCTCCCAGGACTTGAAGTCTGCACAGGACAATTCTGGCAAATACTTTCCCAACAATACACAGAAGTGAGATACCCCTTTAGTTGCAGTCGCTCCGATCTCCCTTGTTCTTGTACAGTGTTATGATGCTTGAATCTTTGAAATCCTGTGGGACTTGTCCTTCTCGCCAGCATAGCTCTATTAGCTGGTGGATCTGTAGAGCGATTGTGTCTTGCCCACTCCTGATCACCTCTTTTGGAATCCCATCCTTACCTGGAGCCTTGCCAAATGCAAGCTCATTTATAGCACACTTAACTTCTGTTATAGTGGGAAGTGTGTCCAGATGGTCAAGAGTTGGCAGGGCCTCTATGGCGTAGAGGGCATCATCCGCCAGCTTGGTCTCACTTGAGTAAAGCTCTAAATAGTGCTCGACCCATCTATCCATCTGCTGTTTCTTATCAGTGATGATTTCTCCAGTCAAGGTTTTCAGCGGTGCACTTCTTTTGATCATTGGACCACAGGCTTTCTTTATCCCTTCATACATGCTTCTGATATTTCCCTTATCACTTGTGATTTGAATGGACTTACATAACTTGATCCAATAGTCATTTGCACACTGCCTGGCAGCCTTTTGTACATCCTTCCTCGCTTGCTTCAGCTCACTCAGAGTGTTGCGCGTTGGTCTTTCCTTGTTTCTTAAGAGAGCTGTCTTCTTTTTATCAATCAAGGGCTGCAGTATCTGGCTGTTTGCCGCAAACCAGTCCTGCCTCTTATGATCCACAGTGCCGTAAACCCCTACCGCTGTTTTATAAATAGTTTCCTTAAGTTTACTCCATTTATCATTTACTATACAATTTTCTGATGTATCATTGAAAGCGTCCTCAAGTTGCTGTTGAAATTCAAAGCACTTTCCAGGATCGTGAGTGTTAATAATATTAATCCTGGGGCTAGACTTGTGTTTAGCTGTGTAGATTCTCTTTAGTCTCAGTCTAACCCTTGCAACAACCAAAGAATGATCTGTATCACAGTCAGCACTGTGGTAATTTCGAGTTAATGATATATGGTTCAGATGTTGTCTCCGTGTGATAATGAAGTTCAGCTGATGCCAATGGCCAGATCTTGGATGTTTCCATGTGACCTTATGCATCTCTTTTGTTTTAAAAAAGGAGTTTGTAATACATAGGTCATTTCTAGTGCAATGCTCCAGCAGCCTTTGCCCATTATCATTCATGCGACCGATGTTATATTTTCCAAGGCACACTGGCCATGAACTCGAGTCCTTGCCCACACGAGCATTGAAATCACCGAGCATATAAATGTAGTCGGATTTTGGAACTGCCTTGATCGCAGAGTCTAGCTGCTCATAGAACGTATCTTTCACATCATCAGAGAAAGTGAGTGTCGGTGCATATGCAGTGAGAATGGTGGCAAATCCACAAGAGGTTGCCAAGCGCAGAGATAATAATCTTTCATTACCTCCAGCTGGGATATCAATCATTCCCAGTAGCGAATTCTTCACTGCAAAGCCCACACCGTGTTGCCTTTTTTCTGCCTGCCCTCTTCCCTTCCAAAAAAAGGTGTAATTGTTTTCCCTGAGTGACCCTTCCTCAGCGAGGTGAGTCTCCTGCAGGCCAGCAATATCAATGTTAAGACGATTGAGTTCAGCATCAATCACAGCCGTTTTTCTCACATCGTCAATATTTGTCAAGTCAGTGGAAAATCCTGGACACATGGTTCTCACGTTCCAGGTTGCAAGCCGTAGCTTGAGGTTTCTATTATTCTTTTTATTAGTACCTGGTGCATTGGTTTTACAGCCTGTGATTCAGATTTTGTCCTAGCCCCAAGCACCCATTGAAGCAGGCAGGCTGTGGCGGATCAGCACCCAATTGGCCGGGGGTTGCCCAGCTTGAGGCGGGCGGTAGCTGATCAGTGACACCTGTAGGTGTCTCCCACCGTCAGAGGCAACGCGTGGCGCCCCATGTCTACGCCAACTGACAAGGACTTATAACCCGTAACAGTTGTCTCTCGCTTTGATTCCGAGACCGGTTAAGACCAGGGATTGAGTTATTGCCTCTCCATAGCACAAAGCCTGGGCTAAAATAAAGAAACCATGTGTTGCCCATGCAGCATGATCCCTCTCTCGGCCTGCCTAGTTCACTCCAGAGGAAAGTTAACACCTATACATCTGGAACAAGACAAGCTGCAGAAGCTGCCGGATCAGCAAAGCAATGCTCTAACTGTCCGCCTGTCGGAGCTTCGATCCTAGACCAGCTGCCAACCAAGGCTTAGGGCCTGGTCTGCCCTGCCATGACATTTTATCTTTGGGTTGCATTTCCTCGCACCAGGATAAGGCTAGTACCCTCCCAATTGCGCTCTTCCGCCCGAAGCCGTTGGCACAATGTGGGGTGTCGGGTTTGGTAAGCGCCGCCCAACATTCGGCGCTGACAGAAAGCAGGTAGTACCGTCTACTGTCATACGGTAGCTCAGTCATATCTGACTAAGACCTGACTCCTAAGAGGCTGTCTACAATCACTGATTTACACAGAGACTATCAAGGCACAGTTCTACAGTGATGACTACATGCTTCGTGTGAGAGGCTGTCTACAATGACTGATTTATACAGAGACTATCAGGGCACACTTCTACAGTGATGACTAGATGTGAGAGACTGTCTACAATACTGATTTACACACAGACTATCAGGGCACACTTCTACAGTGATGACTAGATGTGAGAGGCTGTGTACAATTACTGATTTACACAGAGACTACCAGGGCACACTTCTATAGTGATGACTACATGCTTCGTGTGAGAGGCTGTCTACAATCACTGATTTACACAGACAGGAGGCAAGGGCCCTGACCCAACATGGACTTCTTGCAGTCAGAAGACACGCCTACTGGGCCAGGGCCTGTGCCTGGACTGATGTGCTAGTCAGCTGGTACACTATACACAAGACCCACATCTGCCTCAGACAACTACATATCCTGTCATTCAACCAACTACAGCAAACTACTGAAACACACACTTGATGCTGTCATACACACACACACATACATACAACAGCAGCAGACAGCTGAAACACACACATGATGCTGGCATACAGCACAACCAACTACAGCTGAAACACACACATGATGCTGTCATACACACATCCACATACAGCTAATAAAACAGGCAGTTTTGTGAAGTGCCACTTGGACTCACTTCAAATATTACAATCAGATAAGGCACACACCTGTACTGACACCTGGTAAGTTCCAGACAAATTAGCCCCATCTCTGTGTGGAATACTGGGGATGATACGAGACCTGTCTAGACAAAGGGCCCCATCTCTGTGTGGAATACTGGGGATGATACGAGACCTGTCTAGACAAAGGGCCCCATCTCTGTGTGGAATACTGGGGATGATACGAGACCTGTCTAGACAAAGGAGCCCCATCTCTGTGTGGAATACTGGGGATGATACAAGACCTGTCCAGACAAAGGAGCCCCATCTCTGTGTGGAATACTGGGGATGATACTAGACCTGTCTAGACAAAGGGCCCCATCTCTGTGTGGAATACTGGGGATGATACGAGACCTGTCTAGACAAAGAAGCCCCATCTGTGTGGAATACTGGGGATGATACTAGACCTGCCCAGACAAAGGAGCCCCATCTCTGTGTGGAATACTAGGGATGATACTAGACCTGCCCCATCTGTGTGTGGAATACTGGGGATGATACGAGACCTGTCTAGACAAAGGAGCCTCATCTCTGTGTGGAATACTGGGGATGATACGAGACCCCATCTCTGTGTGGAATACTGGGGATGATACTAGACCTGTCTAGACAAAGGAGCACCCATCTCTGTGTGGAATACTGGGGATGATACTAGACCTACCCCATCTGTGTGGAATACTGGGGATGATACTAGACCTGTCCAGACAAAGGAGCCCCCATCTCTGTGTGGAATACTGGGGATGATACTAGACCTGCCCCATCTCTGTGTGGAATACTGGGGATGATACTAGACCTGCCCCATCTCTGTGTGGAATACTGGGGATGATACTAGACCTGTCCCATCTCTGTGTGGAATACTGAGGATGATACTAGACCTGTCCCATCTCTGTGTGGAATACTGGGGATGATACTAGACCTGTCCCATCTCTGTGTGGAATACTGGGGATGATACGAGACCTGTATTTCCATGACCAAGCAGTACTCAATGGCTTACATGGTCTCCCATAACATTCTCTGATGTAGCTTGGTTTACCTCGGCTATTAGTTATTGATCGCGTAAAAGTGTTGCCTCTAGGGCCAAAAGGCAAGCAAAGTAGCTAGCAAGCTGCTACAGCTGCGAGCTAACATCACATCAATAGCAATCATTCTCTGTCTCTAAACAGTACCAGGCCTTGTAACACCTAGTAGACGAGGTGAGCACAGGACTACTGTCAGAGTAGACAAGTATTTGAAGGGGCTGAGTGGTCTCAATGTATGGTGTCCGCCTCGATTGCTGGAGGTCCCGGGTTCAGGCCCCGGTGAGGACCGGGATTTATTTTAAAAATCCACCTGGACTTCCAGTAATAAAATTTCCCCTGGTCTCTGGGTAGTGAGATCGGACGCCCGTGTGTATTGTTGCGCACGTAAAAAATCCCTTGGCAGTTGGAAATCAAAAAAGAGTAGCCCAACGGCACTGCCCGGGCAAAATTTCGAATTAAAAATCTACCCAAAGTATTTCAGGATCCTCGCCGATGCAACGGAGTTCGTGCATTGAGCTGAGTTTCTCCAGATTCAGGTTTGAGTAAGGAGGAAAACGGAGCACTTATGGGTTAAACCGTGTGCCGTGATGTTGATCCAACGAATAAACTAAACTAATTTGAAGCCACTCAGTTACGGAAGTCCTTGAGGAAGGGAATGAAACCACAAAGCATGAATAGTGACAGAAATATCCAAGAAAATAGAAGACAGGAAAATAAAACAAATATGTAATTAACAACAAAACCAGAGTTGCTAAGGTCAAAGCCCAAGACAAGAAAACTACACAGATGCTAACAAAGAAGTTAGGAAGCACACAAGGGTAGATAAAAGATAATATTTAGGTGTCCTAGCAAGACAGGCAGAAGATGCAGTTGCAAAAGGAATCCCCAGAGATATTTATAGCACTGCAAGGAAATCAGTAGACAAATATAATCAACCAAATATTAATGGGAAAGTTCTCACCAACATTAAAGATCAAATGAACAAATGGGTTGAATACTTGAGTGCTCAGATCCCCTCCTCAGTAAATCTTGCTGCGTATAGCAGCTAACGACACCACTTCTGTGTTGGTTTATTCATATTCTTTGGCTTCCTGCACAGTAATCTATCTAACATACTAAAATCTAATCTATCTAACAAACTGCTATGTACAAGGTCTTACAAGTACTAACTAACAGTATTATTTAATAATAATTTTGTTAAAATTAACTACTACTTAAAACTGAAGAGTAGCAATAAACAGTTAAGTCAGCAGCAACTAACTACTAATTACAATTATTTATTGTAAAAAGTATCCCTTACAGGGCCTCATTAGATGATATAATAAAAATATTAAACACTATGAACTCAAATATAGAACTGGCTCTGCAAGTATGGAAGCCTCCTTGGATGGCGGATATGTCCATGGTCTGCCCCTGCCTTCCCTTGAAGGATGACCAGGATGTCTTTGGCTGTTCTAAATGGGCCAGCTGGGATGGGGGATAACACAACAGTGAGAGTCAAACATCCTACGAAACCCCCGGGGAAGGTTAACATGGTCAACAAATGCCCGCAGAAGTCGGATGTGTCAGCCTAACTGCGCAAGAACGCAGCTCTGCTTTAAACAGGCACAACGTAATCACGTCCAGAATAAAAAAAAATCTCTGGATGAACACAGAAGAAGAAATATAGAACTGAGAAAATCAAAATACGTAGCAATAATATGTGACAGTTATATGTGGAAATATGTGCGTACAATAAATAATTTGGTACCGTTATTTATTATGTAGAGTTATTGAGTGTGTGGTGGACTGCTAGACTGATCGATGGATGCAATAAATGTTTCTGGGCCCGGAGGCCCTCACTGTCATCAGAGTGTATACCTATATCAGTTACATGTAGAAATATGTACGTACAAGATATAGATATACACTCCGACGACAGTGAGAGCCCTCTGGGCCCAGAAACATTTATTGCATCCATCGATCTGTCTAGCAGTCCATCACACACTCAATAAGTGTACATATCGCCCCGGAACGAGCATAATCTCCTAATGAGGCCCTGTAAGGGATACTTTTTACACTAAATAATTTAGGACTGTTATTCAAAGGGATTGGGTGCCGCTAAATAATATATCATTAGATTGCAATATATCATTAGATTGCATACAATGTTACTTAGTTGCATATCCTGTAACGTAGCAGTCAACCCCAACATTTTCTGGCTGTTCGTGATTCCTGGGCAAGTTTATGTTCAGTAGGTTGCCACTGCTTTCTGAACGACCAAAAACTACAAAATACATTCCCGTACATGACATTACTACCCCTGCAACACCTACTAGTTGCAGATTGTGAGGATAAGTGTATACATTCAAGCATGACGACTCTCTAGTCACAATTTGATGAGTTTCAGGTGTGTTTTTTTTAAACAAATGGAGTTATTTCGGTAACTTTGTTGTTACCAATGCAGAATAAGAAAGATCCTTTTTTTTTTTTGGTTCCAGTTCGGCACTATCACAGCTTTCTTACAACTAGCACATGCAACAAAACAAAATAATTCTTTACACACACACAAAACAGTTATCTTTATGCATACAACAGTATAAACAACAAAGCAAAGCCACGGTTGGCCGAGCCTGATCCCAACCGTGGACAGACGGCGTCCATTTCATCTCGGCCCCACCATATTATTATTACTTGACTTACCACATTCAATCAAACAATTATACGGTATTGACTTCTCAGACACTGTGCTATGTATAAATTCTTGCTCAAGGCTTTCAATCCCAAACTATAGATGCCAAAATCGACCAAAGAAATGCAAAACGGCTGAAAGTTTGTGGATTTTCGGACTCTAGTCGAGAAGCTGCGCACGGACAAGGTCGCCGGCCATGTTTAGTGTACACAATCAGCTCGAACGCTGATTGGTTGATTCCTGATAGATGCAGACGTGACCTTGCGCCACTTCCGGTACCCAGGTGTACCTCGGGATGAATACATTCATGGGTATTGGTGGGCGGGGACGGAGGGGAAACAGGTTAATGGCGAGGAGACAGCTGTTGGAGGCCATACCTGATAACGTGCACATCTTATCGGGTCTATCGTTGACGACGATACTATATTTAATGTGATCGTGCATAATATTCATTACCATAACTCTGAAGAGGGTATACGAACTGACGTCAGCAATATGTCAAAGCCATTATTTCCGGACTAAGGCGTGTCGAGATGAGGGTAGTCTTATTAGATTAAAAACACGAGTCTGTCAGGAAATGCAGGCAAGTGCACCGGGGACTGAAAGGAACTTAGAAAATGAAGTACAGACGGGTTTCATACAGGGCACATAAATCAGGATCCATATCTCCAATTCCAGAATCATATCTGAGAAATGCAGAGAGAACAATGTAGCTCTTCGTGTTTGATATATGGACAATGACTGTGTTCAGCATCAGAAACTGCGCACCATCGTGAGAGGTATCGGGTTTCCTGCATAGCTGATTCACTTAATTGAATCATTATATTACCAGCAACAAGCAGCTGCCAGAGTAGCTGCTGAAATACCAGACTGGTTCGAAGTGTAAAGTGCTGTAAGACGATTGTATATCTCCATATTCGTTCAACATCTGTACATAAATCTGTAGTGAGACCGTAAAAAAAAATGAGTTAGAATCAGTCATAATAGGTGGAAATGTCAGAACTCAGATACACAAAATATTTCATTTAGACAAAACATTTATCTTGCTGGTACACAACTCTTTTGTTTGTCCATCAAAAATGATGATGACCATTCATTTCATCCAGTGGGGTGAAAGTATGGAGCCATGAGTTCTAAGATGGCTGATAAGGCCTATTTTGGGTCGAAATATTCTTTGACAATGTGGGCAACGAATGCTTGACGTTCCAGGAGGAGGATCTCCTGCAGTGGTTTTTCTGTCCAGTTTTTTCTTCACAGCTCTTGCAGTCCTGGTTGCTTCACAAGTGACTGCACCCTTGCGTAATGACGTGACCCACGAATTGTGGTCTTTGGCAGCAGTCTCCCAAGTGTCATGATGAATTCCAAAAGCTTTTAGTGAGATCTTCAGTGTCTTTAAAGCGTTTCATCTGGCCGCCTTGTGAGTGTTTACCACAACGCAGCTCGCCGTAAAATATTCGTTTATGGAGCCCGTGATCTGGCATGCGAGTTAAGTGACCAGCCCAGCGAATCTGATTTTTCATTAGTAGAGTGTGGATACTGGGCATGGACGCTCTTTCTAGAACTTCAGTGTCTGGGATCTTGTCTTGCCATTTAATCTTCAATAGCTTCTTAAGGCAGATTGTGTTGAAGTGGTTTAATTTCCTAACGTGTCGCTGATAAACAGTCCAGGTTTCACAAGCATATAGCAGTGTGGATAATACAACTGCTTTATAGACTTTCAGCTTTGTTTGCAGGCTTATTCCATTTCTGTCCCATACATTCTTGTACAGTCTGCCAAAGGCCGCGCTGGCCTTGGAGATTCTTGCATTCACTTCATCATCAATTGTGGGAGCTTGTGACACAGTGCTGCCAAGATAGGTGAATTTGTCCACAACACTTAGACTATGACCATTCACTTTGATATTCTGCACGGTGTGATTAATCGCTGGAGCTGGCTGGTACACAACTACAGTCTTCTCCAAATTGATATTGAGCCCAAAGTTGGCACAGGCATATGAGAAAGCTGAAACATTGTGTTGCATGTCTGCCTCTGAGTTGGCATATAGAGCGCAATCGTCAGCAAACAGGAGCTCTTTGACTGTGTCGCTGTTAGTTTTGGTTTTAGCTTTCAGCTTTCTGAGATTCAATAACTTTCCATCTATGCGGTAGTTGATGTCTATTCCAATGTCGTCATTCTCGAAGGCATTCATCAGCATAGCTGAAAACATGAGGCTGAACAGTGTTGGTGCCAGGACACATCCTTGCTTCACTCCATTGGTGACAAGAAAGGGCTCAGACAGTTCACCAGTTTCCTGTACTCCTCCCTCCATACCATCTTGAAATAGCCGCACTATTTGGACAAACTTTCGTGGACAGCCATATTTCGCCATAATCTTCCACAGTCCTTCTCTGCTGACTGTATCAAAAGCCTTGGTAAAGTCAATGAAAGTAGAGAACATTTCGCAGTTCTGTTCCTGACATTTCTCTTGTAGCTGCCTTGCAGCGAAAATCATGTCAACAGTTCCTCGTTCTTTTCTGAAGCCACACTGACTCTTAGGAAGAAGACCTTGGTCGAGATGGGCTGTGAGGCGATTGAGAAGAATTCTGGCGAGTATCTTCCCTGCAATTGAAAGCAAGGAGGTGCCTCGGTGGTTGTCACAGGATTGGCGGTTTCCTTTACGTTTGTATAGGTGGACTATTGATATGTCCGTATAATCGTGTGGCATGGTCTCGTTCACCCATATGTTTGTAAAGACTTGATGAAGCTGCTCTGTTAGGACCGGCCCACCTGCCTTGTATATCTCTGCAGGGATGGAGTCAGGACCAGGTGCCTTACCGTTAGAAAGTTGTTGGAAGGCCTTGTTTACTTCCACTATGTTTGGCAGGTCATTAAGATTATCATATGTGGGGACTTCAGGAAGGCAGTTGATGGTTTCATCATCGAAGGAGGAGGTTGCATTTAAGATGTTGCTGAAATTCTCTGGCCAGCGTTGAAGACTTTCTTTCTTATCGGTGTCCCCCATCTGCACTGAGGAGGGGAGCTATGCCTGGTGATGTAAGACCATAGACCGCTTTCAGTGAGTCGTAGAAGTTTTTCATATCATGTCTGTCAGCAAAGCCCTGAATTTCATCAGCTTTGTTGCTCATCCAGGAGTCCCGCATGTGCTGAAGTTGCTGCTGCACTACTCTCCGGATGTTATTGAAGGCATCTTATTTTGATGTTGACTTAGGGCCATTCAAGTATGCCTTGTGGAGAAGATGTTTCTCAGCCAGCAATTGGTTGATGTCTTCGGAATTCTCATAAAACCAGTGTCTCTCGGGGGGGGGGGGGGGGAAACCAGGATTTCCATAGCAATGTTGTAAATTATGTCCTTTAGGGCTCTCCACTCTGTTTCCGCATCCTGTTTAGCTCTGGCATTGGGCTTGAGGCGGTCTTCAAGCATATTTTCAAACGACAGCTGCATTTTTTTTTTTTTTTTTTTTTTTGCTGTTTAGGCGGGTGACATTTACTTTTTTTTTTGTTTTGCACTTTTACCCCTTGAGGGCGCCGTGGTGGTTTGATGTGTATGTTTATTTTTGACATAATGAGATGATGGTCTGCCCAACATTCGGCACCATGTATGGATTTTGTCACCCGAACGATTTGTCTATCACTCCTCCTGACGATGACGTAGTCAATGAGGTGCCTGTGGTTCGAGCGAAGGTGCATCCACGATGTTCTATTTCTCATGGGAAGACGGACAATTGTGTTGGTAATCAGGAGATCGTGTTCGGCACAGGTCTGAAGAAGGAGTCGTCCATTGCTGTCACAATTTCCAACTTCGTGCTTTCCAATAATGTCACTCCAAGAGGTGGTGTCCGTGCCTACTCTGGCATTGAAGTCCCCAAGGATTATAAGTTTGTCTCCTTTGGGAACAGATGTTAATACATTGTGCAGATCTTCATAGAACTTGTTTTTGATGTCATCTTCATTGGTCATGGTTGGTGCGTAGGCACTCACGATGGTTGCATGCTTCCTTCCATTCAGCAGGGGCAACTTAATGTCTAAATAATAAAACACACGTATGGATGGGCGAGCTTGTTTTCATCGGTCGAGTGGCGGCGTCCATTTCGTCAGCCCCTCACTCCTTGACCTGAGGACGTATATTACAAGTACCTCTGAGGTCGGAGTGGGTTTACCTGATGGCGACGGACACTGGTAATTGGGAAAGAACAAAACTCCACACGCAAATCCCAGTCCAGTGCACTAGAAGTATTAACACATGTATAGGCTACGGATAAGTTCAAAGCCAGCCAGCGATTACAAAAAAAAGAATACCAGGTGGCCATTACTGTTCATATCCAACCACTCTTACTGCCTTTCTCTTAAACAGTGCACGGGAATAGGAACAACGGATTCTGTCTGTCAGGTCAAACACTGAAGATTACAATCTTTCTCTGCCTGTCAGGACAAACACTGAAGATTACAATCTTTCTCTGCCTGTCAGGACAAACACTGAAGATTACAATCTTTCTCTGCCTGTCAGGACAAACACTGAAGATTACAATCTTTCTCTGCCTGTCAGGACAAACACTGAAGATTGCAATCTTACTCTGTCTTTCTCTGACTGTCAGGACAAACACTGAAGATTACAATCTTACTCTGTCTTTCTCTGACTGTCAGGACAAACACTGAAGATTACAATCTTTCTCTGTCTTTCAGGACAAACACTGAAGATTACAATCTTTCTCTGAGCTTACAAGAAAAATAGGCTGGGGTGCTATTTCACTGGCCAGCCTTCCATTCAATCCATTCTTCTTCTTTCATTCGCTTGAAATTTGTCTATAACTGCAATGTTATTTCTTGTATGAAAAGTTCCCATTGCTGCAATGTTGTCTCTTTTATGAAATTTGCCTATTGCTGCAATGTTGTCTCTTGTGTAACATTTGTCTATATCTGCAATGTTGTCTCATGTATTAAATTTGCCTATATCTGCAATGTTGTCTTAAATGAAATGTATCTATAACTGTAATGTTGTCTCTTGTATGAATTAACTGTTCTTATTAGTTCACTCAGTGGTCCACAGGGTTTATTTTCCACTGTAATTTCTCTAAGCCAGAAAGTTTGCCTAGATGTCATATTTTGGGCAGTCTTGGAGTATGTGATCTGCTGTCTGCGACGCCAATTCACAAGTGGACATGGCCGATTCACCAATCTTGAATTTTGTAAACACGTGGTTGCGTAATCTATCGTGTCCCTTTTCTGAGACGCAGAATAATGATTTGTTCTGGACTGTCCATAAAGTGGTAGTCGTCTTGAGCAGGTTTTGGTGGCTTTCTGACTGATTTGATCATTCTTTTCTTTTGGTGGTATGTAACGGGCACATCAGGCTGTTCTTCTTTTGCTCCTTCCTTAGCCAATCGATCAGATCTCTCGTTTCCGGGTACTCCACAGTGGGATGGTATCCACTGTATGGTGACCTTATGCTGACTGCTATGTTCAGAAAGTAGTGTCCTTAGTACTGGCAATTTCCCAGACAGGAGCGCCTCGAGTACTGATTTTGCTTCCGCCAATAGCACCACAGGTTGTGTACCATGGCTGGTATTTAGTGATGTCTCTGTCGACCCAGTCTAAAATAGGTAACCACAATTGTCCTGGGAGGTCAAGTCTGCCGGTGTGACACTGACATGACCTATCGGGCACAGATCGGACTTGACCACCTGGGGCTTGCAGCATATCTCAAATACATGTTGGATGTAAGTAATGCCTGGATGTAGACAATGCCTGGATGTAGGCAATATTAGATGTAAGTAATACCTGGATGTAGACAATGCCTGGATGTAGGCAATGTTGGATGTAAGTAATGCCTGGATGTAGACAATGCCTGGATGTAGACAATGTTGGATGTAAGTAATGCCTGGATGTAGACAATGCCTGGATGTAGGCAATGTTGGATGTAAGTAATGCCTGGATGTAGGCAATGTTGGGTGTAGGCAATGTTGGATGTAGGCAATGTTAGATGTAGACAATGCCTGGATGTAGGCAATGTTAGATGTAAGTAATGCCTGGATGTAGACAATGCCTGGATATAGACAATGTTGGATGTAAGTAATGCCTGGATGTAGGCAATGTTGGATGTAGGCAATGTTAGATGTAGACAATGCCTGGATGTAGGCAATGTTGGATGTAAGTAATGCCTGGATGTAGACCATGCCTGGATGAAGGTAATGTTGGATGTAAGTAATGCCTGGATGTAGACAATGCCTGGATGTAGACAATGTTGGATGTAGGCAATGTTGGATGTAAGTAATGCCTGGATGTAGACAATGTCCTGATGTAGGCAATGTTGGATGTAAGTAATGCCTGGATGTAGGCAATGTTGGATGTAGGCAATGTTAGATGAAGACAATGCCTGGATGTAGGCAATGTTGGATGTAGACAATGTTGGATGTAGGCAATGTTGGATGTAAGTAATGCCTGGATGTAGACAATGCCCTGATGTAGGCAATGTTGGATGTAAGTAATGTCTGGATGTAGACAATGCCTGGATGTAGACAATGCCTGGATGTAGACAATGTTGGATGTAAGTAATGCCTGAATGTAGACAATGCCTGGATGTAGGCAATGCCTGGATGTAGGCAATGTTGGATGTAGGCAATGTTAGATGTAGACAATGCCTGGATGTAGACAATGCCTGGATGTAGCCAATGTTGGATGTAAGTAATGCCTGGATGTAGACAATGCCTGGATGTAGGCAATGTTGGATGTAGGCAATGTTGGATGTAGGCAATATTAGATGTAGACAATGTCTGGATGTAGGCAATGTTAGATGTAAGTAATGCCTGGATGCAGACAATGTTGGATGTAAGTAATGCCTGGATGTAGACACTGCCTGGATGTAGACAATGCCTGGATGTTGGCAATGTTGGATGTAGACAATGCCTGGATGTAGGCAATGTTGGATGTAAGTAATGCCTGGATGTAGATAATGCCTGGATGTAGACAATGCCTGGATGTAGGCAATGTTGGATGTAAGTAATGCCTGGATGTAGACAATGGTGGATGTAGGCAATGTTAGATGTAGACAATGTTGGATGTAGACAATGCCTGGATGTAGACAATGTTGGATGTAAGTAATGCCTGGATGTAGGCAATGTTGGATGTAGGCAATGTTAGATGTAGACAATGCCTGGATGTAGTCAATGTTGGATGTAATTAATGCCTGGATGTAGACAATGCCTGGATGTAGGCAATGTTGGATGTAGGCAATGTTGGATGTAGGCAATATTAGATGTAGACAATGTCTGGATGTAGGCAATGTTGGATTAAGTAATGCCTGGATGCAGACAATGTTGGGTGTAAGTAATGCCTGGATGTAGACAATGCCTGGATGTAGACAATGCCTGGATGTAGACAATGCCTGGATGTTGGCAATGTTGGATGTAGACAATGTTGGATGTAGACAATGCCTGGATGTAGGCAATGTTGGATGTAAGTAATGCCTGGATGTAGATAATGCCTGGGTGTAGACAATGCCTGGATGTAGGCAATGTTGGATGTAAGTAATGCCTGGATGTAGGCAATGTTGGATGTAGGCAATGTTAGATGTAGACAATGTTGGATGTAGGCAATGCCTGGATGTAGGCAATGCCTGGATGTAGACAATGTTGGATGTAGGCAATGTTAGATGTAGACAATGCCTGGATGTAGACAATGTTGGATGTAAGTAATGCCTGGATGTAGACAATGCCTGGATGTAGACAATGCCTGGATGTAGACAATGCCTGGACATAGACAATGTTAGATGTAGACAATGTTGAATGTAAGTAATGCCTGGATGTAGACAATGCCTGGATGTAGACAATGTTAGCTCGTTAGTTAGTTAGTATGTTAGTTAGGTAGTTAGTCACAGTTCCAACATCACGGCAGCGGGTCGTCCCCATTATGCTACGTTCCTCTGCCAGTGAATATCACATGAAATGTTCCTCACTGCCCTATGTAAAAAGTGGAATAGACACGGGTCTCGACAAGCCAACAGCCTGCACAGATACACTGTGCATATCCCGCCGTCAGAATGCCAACACAAAAGTCCTCCACGGAAAACACAGTTCATTGTCGATAGACGCAGCAGTCACTAGAAAACCAGCAGCCACACATTACTGATCCATTCATCCATCATGTGCCATGCGGATAAGCGTGGGGGGGGGGGGGTCATGTTTTGCCATCTCACTTAATCACTAGAGTTGTGAATCAGCTCTGTGTTCCTGTCTCGACCATGCCATGTGGCTAAACCATCCAGGTATTGACTTCTTGGTCTTCTCCTTGGTCTCTTCCCTTCGATCTCGCCAGTTGACATCAAGTTCTCAAGTCATTTCTTCTCATAACATGTTAAAAATATTTTGACTGTCTACATCTGATGTCTCTAATCAGTATACGATCTTCATTTGTTTCTTGTAGGACTTGTTCATTGGTTTTTCTGTCTGTCCATGGTATTCTTTGCATTTTCCTCAGAAACCACAATTCCACGGCCATCAGATGTTTTTCAGCTTGTCTGCTCATTGTCCACGCCTCACATCCATATAAAAGTACAAGTTCTATGCAGCACTTCAACACTCTTTTTCTCGTTTCAATTCATATCTTTTTATTGGTCAGTATGTTTTTCATCTTGCAAAAGGCTACCTTCGCAATGGCAATTCTTGTTCTAATTTCTTCAAGGCATCTCCCATCAGATGTTATGACTATTCCGAGATAGCTGTACCGATTCACTTGTTTAAGAATATACCCATTTACTTGTATATTACATTGTGGTATTTCTTACTTCTTAGTGACGACCATAATCTGTGTCTTCTTACAATTCAATTCTTCTTCTTCTTCTTCTGCGATCATCCGGAGTTTTTTTTTTCGGATGTGATTGCGTTGTGCCTGTTTACATCAGAGCTGCGTTCTTGCGCCGTTAGGCCGACACATCCGACTTCTGCGGGCATTTGTTGACCGGGTTAACCTTCCCGGGGATTTCTTAGGACGTTTGACTCTCACTGTTGTGGTGTTATCCCCCATCCCAGCTGGCCCATATAGAACAGCCAAAGATCCTGGTCAGCCCTCAAGGGAAGGCAGGGGCAGACCATGGGCATTCCCCGCCATCCAAGGAGGCTTCCATACTTGCAGAGCCGATACATAGCGCTCTGGTACTGGGCTCACCCAAGAAATCGTCACGTCCTGCACATGGCTGCTTAGCCTCACTTCCGTATATTGGGCCTTCCATTCACCATAGGCTGTTCTTCCGGAAACCAGAAGTATGCAGTCTGCAGATGACATCCACACAGTGAGCTTTCGATTCGGACTTTCCATGTAATGGATTTGCTATCCAAGCAATATTCCATTTCGTGCCACTAGGACACTTTTCCACCTTTTATGAAGCCCACACAGTGGGCTTTTGATTCAGACTTTCCACGTAATGGATTTGCTATCCAAGCAATATTCCATTTCATGCCACTAGGACACTTTTCCACCTTTTATGAAGCCCACACAATGGACTTTTGATTCGGACTTTCCACGTAATGGATTTGCTATCCAAGCAATATTCCATTTCATGCCTCTGGGTCTTCATGCACCTTTAAATGTCAACCTGTATGTAGTTAAAGTAAGCTGCGGTCAACTTGAGCTTGTTGATATCTCCATAGAGCTTGTCCTCAAATGAAGCAGGTGTGGGCCAAAATATCTTTCTCTGTTCTGCATACGTTGGGCAATCCTGCAGCAAATGTTTTGCTGTCATTTTTCCAGTTCTACAATTACATTCATCGGTATCTTCTATCTTTAGTTTATTGAACAAGTGGTATTTCAGCCTGTTATGTCCTGTGCGGAGTCTGAAGATTGCTACTTGTTCTCTTCGGTCGAGTTTGTAATATGCATCATCCTTCTGATGGCCTGGATGCTCTGATTCCCATTTGGTTCTATAAGTGCTTTTTATCAACCTCTTTGCCTCATTATAGGTTATGTCTATGTCAGGCTGTGGTAGTCGTCCGCCCTCTTTTGCCAGTCTGTCAGCCTCTTCGTTTCCAGGTATACTGCAATGTGATGGGATCCACTGTATTACAACTTTTTTGGATTTCTGGCATAGACCATGGAGTGTTGCTCTTAGGTCAGCTAGTTCTGTGCTGTTATTGCTCTTCAGTATTGAGACAGCTGACTTTGCATCTGTGAAGATAGCTATTTGCTTCTCTTTATTTTCCTCCATCAGGAGCATTTCTGCTGCAGTTTTCAGAGCCTCTACCTCCGCTTTGAAGTTACTTGAAAATTTTCCAGTTGCCATTGAATGTGTTTTTTTCACTCCATTTTTTAAATTTAGGAGAATTCCTCCTCCTCCATTCTCTATTGAATTTTTGGCTGATCCATCTGTATATGCATGGGTCCAATTCCTGCTTGGGTAATGTTCTTTTATGTAGTTTAGGGTTATTTCTCTTCTTTCGGTTTCATGCTGAGTGTTCTTTTTCTCAATACCAGGAATGTTTTCTATCATCTCAGGCAGTTGCTGCTGTCTCCAAGCTGGGAACTTGTGTGCATTGTAAATGGGCTTAAGTGTTGATATGTTAAGTATAGGATCTGCCCTAATCCTTCGTTTTGCAGTTTCTACAAAGTTGCTACGCTTCAGTCTTCCCTTTCCAAAACCATTAAATCTGTTGTACATAGGGTGGTCTGTCAATCTTCTGAATTTTTCTGCTTGTTGCTGGGCTCTGCTATCTCTTCTATCCTGCATTGGTTGTAAACAAGTGATCTTTTCTAGTTCATTAATAGGCGTTGTCTTCAGGCTTCCAGTTATGATTCGCATTCCTTGGTTTTGGACTCTACTTATTTTGTTAAAGTTTGACTTAGCTGCTGTTGCCCAAGCTGCAATGCCATATTCCAGTACTGGCCTCACCCGTCCAGTATATAACTTCTTGAGAACTTTCTCATCTGCTCCCCATGTTGTACCAGCAAGCTTTTTCATGATTGCCATTCTCTGCCTTGCTCTTGTTCGATTTTTCTCAACCTGTGTCTTCCATGTCAGGCGACGATCAAAGGTGACTCCTAGATAGTTTGGATTTTCTTCATGGCGCAATATTTTTCCATTCAATACCAGCTTAGGTTGCTGAGTTTTATTTGAGAGGGAGAACACTGTGCATGTTGTTTTCTCCTCACTTATCTTCACTAGTCATGATTTTGACCAGTCCTCTAGCGCTAATAAGGCTTGCTGTATTCTGCTGTTAGCTGTACTAATATATTCTTCAGATGTCCATATGGCTAGGTCATCTGCAAAGGAGGATGTGTATACTCTGGCTGGAAAATTTTCTGTGATGTCATTTATATATGCTAGGAATAATGTTGGTGAAAGAACTCCTCCTTGGGGGACACCTTGCTCCAACAGCATCATTTTGCTTGTTTGTCCTTGTACTTTTGTCCTGGCAGTTCTGTTCTCAAGGTAGTGGCTGATCCATTTATACATTTTTCCACAAACATGCATGTTTTGCAGTTTTACTTTCAGTCCTTCCTTCCATACTTTTATCAAATGCTTTTTCTAAATCTATCCAGACTGCTAGTGTGTGCTTTTTCTCTTGGAAGGCATCCTCTATTTCCTGAGCTATATAGGTTATTTGATCTTCAGTGGATCTGTACTTTCTGAATCCTGCTTGGTGTGGTGTTAAGAGTTTGTTTTCTTCCAGATGCCATGTTAGCCTGCCATTGATAATGCGTTCCATTAATTTTCCTACACAGCTAAGTAGACTGATAGGTCGATAGCCATTTGGTTCTTCCAGGTCTTTTCCTTTCTTTGGGACTGGTATTAGTATAGCTTCCTTCCATGCCTGTGGGACTATTCCTCTCTTCCAGCTGTTATTTAGGACTGCTAGTAGTTTCTTCTTTGCCTTGGTGCCTAGTCCTATTAGCATTTCATTTGTGATTCCATCCTTTCCTGGTGATTTCTTCTTTTTTAGGGTATTCATTGCCTGTTCCATTTCTTCCATTGTTAGATTTGCCATCATATATTCTGCTGCTGTCTCTGTATTTCTATGATGTATCTGTTTGTCTTTGATTGCTTTCTTCTGTTCGGTTGTAATATCAATGTGGTTTGCATTTGCATAGTGTTCCATTAGTGCATTTGCAGCCTTTTTTCCTGTAAGCAAGGCATTTCCTTGTTTAATTGTTATTTGTTTGTTTCTAGGTCCTTCATTGTTGATGGCTTTCACTAGTTTCCATAGTTTGTTTCCATCCCTGTCAAAATTCAGGTTTTCTGTTTTTTCCCTCCAACAATCTCTTATTGTTTGATTTACTGTTCTTTTATATTTTGCTGAGATGGCTTTGAGAGAGATGTTCGCTTCAATTGTTTGTTCTTTCTCTGCTGTCTTCCTGGCATCTTCAACTTTGTCCTCCAAACTTTGTAGTTCTTCAGTCCAGTATGGTTTGTAATTTTTCCTCGCTCCTCTAGGAATGGACTCAGTGGCTGCCTGTATTATCGCTCTGTTTAGACTTTCCACCATTTGCTTTATGTTGCCATATCGTGTATTTATGTTTTCACAATATTTGTCTGTTAGTATGGCAAATCTGTCCCAATCTGCTCGTTTGTAATTCCAGCGGGGCAAGGGCTTTTGCTCCTGTGGAACATACTCCATATTCATTTCAAGCTTGATTGGTCTGTGGTCACTACCTGCTAATTGGTCCAGCACATGGCGATCGATTTTGTGGAGGATGTCTCCTGTGCAGAAAGCTAAGTCTGGAGTAGAAGTGGTAAGCCATCTTCTGGAGTAGAAGCTCGGTGTGTCATCCGCTTTGTTGAGTAGATGGAGATTTGAGTCTATTTCCCAGTCCTCCAATCCATCTCCTCTTTTGTCAGTATCTGGGTATCCCCATCTTTCTGAACGGCTATTAAAGTCTCCGACAATAATGCAGTTTGTGTCAGTTATTTTCATGTTTGAGAGTGTAAGGTCCTTATCTGCTGGGCTATACAGATTGTAGATTCTTATTTTCACGTCCTTTATCATTATATCAACACCTATAATTTCCGTTTGGTTGTCAGAGATCACAGATACTTCGCTGCAAGGTATTGTATTTCGTGTAAGTATTAGAACTCCTCCTTTGTGTCCTTCGCGGTCGAAACGTGTGGCCTGATATCCTCTGACTGAGAATTTGTGATTGGCGTTGAGGTGTGTCTCTTGAATGCATGCCACATCTATTCTATCGTTATGAAGACGCTGTGTTAGGGAGTCTTTCTTCTTGTAAACTCCTTCGGCATTCCACTGTAGTATGTTGAGTGTCCGGGGTATTTGGTCAATAGCTCTTAACCTACTCCTCTGTGCCTTGACTCCACAGCACAGGGGAAGGTGACCACCAGTAGTCATGGGTGGACCCCCTCGGGGCAGGGGGCCCGGCACTATCGCCGCCTGATGGGACTTTACGGGATTAGCACCATATCGATTAATTTTGATTTGTGACATCATGAATTAAGTTACGTTGCACTGCTTTGTCAAGCCTGTGGCTCAGTACATCCGATTTCGACAAGCATTTATTCGGGATGCTTTCCCTAGCCTTTGACTGTCCCCAGTCTACCTACAAGGCAGCAGGTTTTACGTTGCACTGCTTTGTCAAGCCTGTGGCTCAGTACATCCGATTTCGACAAGCATGTATTCGGGGTGCTTTCCCTAGCCTTTGACTGTCCCCAGTCTACCTACAAGGCAGCAGGTTTGTGTGTCTCTTCGTCTGGTCCCTCTCCCTTGACCTGTCCGACATGGGTGGCCCTACCAGTAGCTGTGCTACCGTCGGCATAGCTCTTGGGGTCATTGGGACGCACAAGCCCCTCTACCTCGTCACGGTGGACACACAGCAGAGGGGCAATTCAATTCTAACCCTAGTTGTTCACTCTGTGCAACAACCGCATCGACTAAATGTTGCAAGTCCTGTTCATTGTCTGCAATCAAGATTGTATCATCTGCTATCTAATGTTATTGATGTATCATCCCCAATGTTGATTCCTTCCATATCTTGTATATTTCTGAAAATATTTTCACTGTACAGGGAAAAAAGATCTGGAGACATTACATATCCCTGTCTCACATTTCTCTTAATTGGCAGCTTAAAAACAAAAAAAAACTATTCTATAGTTACATTATCAAAATGGACACTTCTAGTGGATGAACTGATAACTTGATGTGGAACAAGATAACAATGGACACTTGTAGTGGATGAACTGATAACTTGATGTGGAACAAGATAACAATGGACACTTCTAGTGGATGAACTGATAACTTGATGTGGAACAAGATAACAATGGACACTTGTAGTGGATGAACTGATAACCTGATGTGGAACAAGATAACAATGGACACTTGTAGTGGATGAACTGATAACTTGATGTGGAACAAGATAACAATGGACACTTCTAGTGGATGAACTGATAACTTGATGTGGAACAAGATAACAATGGACACTTGTAGTGGATGAACTGATAACTTGATGTGGAACAAGATAACAATGGACACTTCTGATGGATGAACTGATAACTTGATGTGGAACCAGATAACAATGGACACTTCTAGTGGATGAACTGATAACTTGATGTGGAACAAGAAAACAATGGACACTTCTAGTGGATGAACTGATAACTTGATGTGGAACAAGATAACAATGGACACTTCTAGTGGATGAACTGATAACTTGATGTGAAACAAGATAACAATGGACACTTTTAGTGGATGAACTGATAACTTGATGTGGAACAAGATAACAATGGACACTTGTAGTAGATGAACTTATAACTTGATGTGGAACAAGATAACAATGGACACTTCTAGTGGATGAACTGATAACTTGATGTGGAACAAGATAACAATGGACACTTCTAGTTGATGAACTGATAATTTGATGTGGAACAAGATAACATTGGACACTTGTAGTGGATGAACTGATAACTTGATGTGGAACAAGATAACAATGGACATTTCTAGTGGATGAACTGATACCTTGATGTGGAACAAGATGACAATGGACACGTGTAGTGGATGAACTGATAACTTGATGTGGAACAAGTTAACAATGGACATTTCTAGTGGATGAACTGATAACTTGATGTGGAACAAGATAACAATGGACACTTCTAGTGGATGAACTGATAACTTGATGTGGAACAAGATAACAATGGACACTTCTAGTGGATGAACTGATAACTTGATGTGGAACAAGATAACAATGGATATTTCTAGTGGATGAACTGATAACTTGATGTGGAACAAGATAACAATGGACACTTCTAGTGGATGAACTGATAACTTGATGTGGAACAAGATAACAATGGACACTTTTAGTGGATGAACTGATAACTTGATGTGGAACATGATAACAATGGACACTTTTAGTGGATGAACTGATAACTTGATGTGGAACAAGATAACAATGGACACTTCTAGTGGATGAACTGATAACTTGATGTGGAACAAGATAACAATGGACACTTCTAGTGGATGAACTGATAACTTGATGTGGAACAAGATAACAATGGACACTTTTAGTGGATGAACTGATAACTTGATGTGGAACAAGAAAATGGACACTTTTAGTGGATGAACTGATAACTTGATGTGGAACATGATAACAATGGACACTTTTAGTGGATGAACTGATAACTTGATGTGGAACAAGATAACAATGGACATTTCTAGTGGATGAACTGATAACTTGATGTGGAACAAGATAACGATGGACACATCTAGTGGATGAACTGATAACTTGATGTGGAACAAGATAACAATGGACACTTGTAGTGGATGAACTGATAACTTGATGTGGAACAAGATAACAATGGACACATCTAGTGGATGAACTGATAACTTGATGTGGAACAAGATAACAATGGACACTTCTAGTGGATGAACTGATAACTTGATGTGGAACAAGATAACAATGGACACTTGTAGTGGATGAACTGATAACTTGATGTGGAACAAGATAACAATGGACACTTCTAGTGGATGAACTGATAACTTGATGTGGAACAAGATAACAATGGACGCTTGTAGTGGATGAACTGATAACTTGATGTGGAACAAGATAACAATGGACACTTGTAGTGGATGAACTGATAACTTGATGTGGAACAAGATAACAATGGACACTTCTAGTGGATGAACTGATAACTTGATGTGGAACAAGATAACAATGGACACTTCTAATGGATGAACTGATAACTTGATGTGGAACAAGATAACAATGGACACTTCTAATGGATGAACTGATAACTTGATGTGGAACAAGATAACAATGGACACTTCTAGTGGATGAACTGATAACTTGATGTGGAACAAGATAACAATGGACACTTGTAGTGGATGAACTGATAACTTGATGTGGAACAAGATAACAATGGACACTTGTAGTGGATGAACTGATAACTTGATGTGGAACAAGATAACAATGGACACTTCTAGTGGATGAACTGATAACTTGATGTGGAACAAGATAACAATGGACACTTCTAGTGGGTGAACTGATAACTTGATGTGGAACAAGATAACAATGGACACTTCTAGTGGGTGAACTGATAACTTGATGTGGAACAAGATAACAATGGACACTTGTAGTGGATGAACTGATAACTTGATGTGGAACAAGATAACAATGGACACTTGTAGTGGATGAACTGATAACTTGATGTGGAACAAGATAACAATGGACACTTCAAGTGGATGAACTTATAACTTGATGTGGGACAAGATAACAATGGACATTTCTAGTGGATGAACTGATAACTTGATGTGGAACAAGATAACAATGGACACTTGTAGTGGATGAACTTATAACTTGATGTGGAACAAGATAACAATGGACACTTGTAGTGGATGAACTGATAACTTGATGTGGAACAAGATAACAATGGACACCAATGGATGAAATTGTAACTTTATGTGGGAATACAAGATAACAATGAACACTAATAGATGAACTTATAACTTGATGTGGAACAAGATAACAATGGACACTAATGATAACTTGATGTGGAACAAGATAACAATGGACACATTAGCATTCAGCTATCACAACTCTTTAATGTTACATTCAACTAACACATTTCAATTATGCTACATTAAGCTAACACAGCTCCTTAAAGTTGCATTCAACTAACACAGCTCCTTAATGTTGCATTCAACTAACACATCTCAATTATGCTACATTCAGCTAACACAGCTCCATAAAGTTGCATTCAACTAACACAGCTCCTTAATGTTGCATTCAGCTAAGACAACTCCTTAATGTTACATTCAGCTAACACAGCTCCTTAATGTTGCATTCAGCTATCACAGTTCCAATGTGGGAGACACCTGCTCAATTTGTTTCTGAATGAGTGACAGACCTCAGACATTACACACTAAATAAGTGACAGATCTCAGACATTACACACTGGATGAGTGACAGATCTCAGACATTACACACTGAATAAGTGACAGACCTCAGACATTACACACTGAATAAGTGACAGATCTCAGACATTACACACTGAATGAGTGACAGACCTCAGACATTACACACTGGATGAGTGACAGATCTCAGACATTACACACTGGATGAGTGACAGATCTCAGACACAGACTTGCTGAAGGGCAGCTGGGTGCAGGGAAGGAACCATGCTCCTCCAGGACCCGGACAGCAAGACGATGATGACAACTGTCACTCTGATATATTGACACATTCTGTGGACGCTGAAGTCTGAACTCTCTGTTCTGGAAATGTACAACTAACATACCGAGTGTACATTATCTGTGCATTGAGACTTTCTAGAAGGTCACAGATCAAGTTCATGGTGAAGGTTGTTGACTGGCAAATGACAAAGTTCTGATTTCAAATGTCCATCTGGGATGGGAAAGTCAAAGACGATTGGTTTGTTGTAAGGTTTGTATTGTAGAGTGCAGTTGGAGCCGTTGATAAAGATTGTCTGACCATCGGAGGTTACTCCGTAACCTGTTGAGATTGTTGCAGTAGAAGTGATATTTTGATAAACATAAACACAACAAATGAAACAAAACAGCTAAAATGTTTATTGAAACAAGCAAAGTTGTTGGGGTTAAATGTTCAAATAATTCCATGAAGATTATGCTCTCTCTCTCTGCCCCTCTCTCTCTGTGTGAGTGTGTGTGTGTGAGAGAATGTGTGTGTGTGAGAGAGAGTGTGTGTGTGTGTGTGCATGTGTGTGAGTCTGCATACATGTGTGTGTGTGTGTGTGTGTGTGTGTGTGAGAGAGAGAGAGAGAGAGAGAGAGAGAGAGAGAGAGAGAGAGAGAGAGAGAGAGAGAGACACTTACACAATGATACAGCTTTTACATATACTAGCTTGCAGCATTATATGACCTATGCTGTAATGACATTATGTAGTCATTTATCTAATGACATTATGTAGACATTTATCTAATGACATTATGTAGACATTTATCTAATGACATTATGTAGACATTTATCTAATGACATTATGTAGTCATTTATCTAATGGCCTTATGTAGTCATTTATCTAATTCTTCTTCTTCTTTCGTTCGCTTGAAATATGTCTATAACTGCAATGCTGTCTCTTGTATGAATTGAACTGTCTTTTTCAGTTCACACAGCGGTCCATAGAGTTTATCTTCCACTGTCGTCTCTCTAGGCCAGAAGGTTTGCCTAGATATGTTATATTTTGGGCAGTCTTGGAGTATGTGCTCTGCTGTCTGCGACGCCAATCCACATGTACACATGGCTGTTTCACCAATCTTGAATTTTGTATACATGTGGTTGCGTAATCTATTGTGCCCTGTTCTGAGGCGCAGAATAATGACTTGTTCTGGTCTATCCATAACGTGGTAGTCATCTTGAGCAGGTTTTGGTGGCTTTCTGACTGATTTGATCATTCTTTTCTTTTGGTGGTATGTTACAGGCACATCAGGCTGTTCTTCTTTGGCTCCTTCCTTAGCCAATTGATCAGCTCTGTCGTTCCCGGGTACTCCACAGTGGGATGGTATCCACTGTATGGTGACCTTATGCTGACTGCTAAGTTCAGAAAGTAGTGTCCTTAGTACTGGCAATTTCCCAGACAGGAGCGCCTCGAGTACTGATTTTGCATCTGTCAATAGCACCACAGGTTGTGTACCATTGCTGGTATTTAGTAATTTCTCTGTTGCTATCTTGATTGCCTCAATTTCAGCATCGTAGTTATGGCAGTACTTTCCTGTCGGTACTCTAGCTGTGTCCCTGGTATTATTTGGGTATTCTATGTACACTCCCGCTCCTCCATTTCGAACAGCATTTTGTGCTGACCCATCTGTGTAGACTCGGATCCAGAGGTCCTGTGGGTATTCTTCATCAAGGAAGCTGAGAGTGGCTGTTCTGCGCTGCACACTGTTCTGATCTTCCTTGTCAAATATTCCTCTCACTTTTGTCTGGATTTGTAATGATAGTCTATGCTCATCTTTCCATGGAGTTCGCTCTGGAATAGTTGTTAGAGGGATACCAACTGTGGGCAGATCGGTGGTTTCTCTGCAGAGTCGTTTGGCCTGGTGGATAAAACTACTTCTTTTCAACCGCCCCATAGCTAGGTTTTCAAATCTGTTCTTCATAGGGTGGCCTGGCAAGCTGAGGAACTTTTCTGCTTGTATTAGCGTTTTCGTATCTCTGCGCTCACTCAGTGCTTGTGTCCTCCCCATCTTCTCCATTTCCACTATAGGGGTTGATCTCATCCCTCCTGTGGTGACTCTAAGTGCTTGATTTTGCACTTTGTCCAGCTCTTGTAGTGTGGTTTTTGCTGCCGAACACCATGCAGTTGACCCGTATTCCAGGTGTGGTCGTATGCTCTGTTGATAAACTTTGCTAAGTATTTTCCCACTGGCTCCCCATGTGGTTCCACTTAGCTTTCTCAGGATGGCTATTTTCCTTCTGGCTTTTGCTACTCCTTTGTTGATGTGCTTTCTCCATGTCAGCCTGCCATCAAATGTTACTCCAAGGTATGTTGGTTCTTTATCTTCTCGTAGGGGTGTTCCATTTATCTGGATGGTCCCTGCCTTTTGTTTTGGAGAGAGGGTAAATAGGGTGGTGCTGCACTTGTCAGTGTTTATGCTGACACACCATCTATTTGCCCATGCAACAAATGTATCTACAGCTCTTTGTAGTAATCTGGTGGCCACTGATGCATGTTCATTTGTGCTCCATAGAACCAGGTCATCGGCATACATTGCGGCTTTAATTCCATACGGTAGATTAGCAACGAGATCATTGATGAAGATTAGAAAGAGCGTGGGGGACAATACTCCGCCCCGGGGAACTCCGTGACGCAGTAGTACGTTCTTGCTCTTTAGTCCGTCTATCTGTACTCGGGCTCTTCTGTTGTGCAAGTATGCTTTCACCCATTTGTACATTCTTCCATTGACTTTGCAGTTTCTCAGTTTATTCATCAGACCTTCTTTCCAGACTTTGTCAAAGGCTTTCTTCAAATCTATCCATGCCGCAAGCACCAGCTTCTTCTCTTGGCATGCATCCTCAATTTCTTGAGAGAGGTAGGTTGTCTGATCTTCCGTAGAGTAGCACTGCCTAAAGCCAGCCTGCTGTGGCACAAGGATGTTTTTACTTTCAATGTACCACTGCAGTCTGTGATTGATGATGCGCTCCAGTGTTTTGCAGAGACAGCTGGTGAGGCTAATTGGTCTGTAGCTAGAGGCAATGGAACTATCTTTCCCTGATTTTAGGAGGGGTATCATGATTGCTTCTCTCCAGGCTTGTGGAACACTGCCTAAGGTCCAACTGTTATTGAAGATCTGCAACAGCTTTGCTTTGGCCTCTGTTCCTAGGTTCCTGATCATTTCATTGGAGATACCATTAGCTCCTGGTGACTTTCTCATTTTCAGTTTTGATATGGCTAGCTCCAGTTCGCTGATTGTGATGGGTGCCTCCAGAACCTCATGTACTATTTCCTTCTGTCCTGTATGTTGCCGTTTCTCTTGAATCTCTTGTTGTTTCTCTGGACTGATTTTGATATTGTTATCTTGTGCGAATGAGTCCGCAAAATGGTCAGCTGCTTGCTTTCTTGTTAAGATGTTTCCATCTTTATGTAGTGCAATTTTTGAGTTTCTCCCTGTGCCCTCATCATTAAGTTGTTTTATTAGCTTCCACAATTTCCTTGTGTCTCTTTCAAAGTTCAGAGACTCTGTTTTCTCCTGCCAGCTTTTCCGTCTAGCCTGCAGCTTGGCCCTTTGAAATTTGGCTTTTGCATGCTGGAATTTATTGTGGTGCTCTTGGCTGGGTGTGGCCTCTGCTTGCTTTCTACATACTTCCACATCATTATGCAACTGTTCCAGTTCACTACTCCAGTAGGGTTTATATTGTTTACGGGCTCCTCTTGGTACTGTTTCTCGCGCTGCCTGTAGTATGCATTTCCCAAACTCTTCAACTACTTTATTTATGTCTTTCTCAGTGTTCAGGTTTCTAACCAGTATGCTGGTGCGATGCTTGTACACTGCCCAGTCTGCTTTCTTGTAGTTCCACCTCGAGAGGGTGCTGCTTTCACTTACAAGCTCATTTTCTACAGTTAGAAAGACTGGTCGATGGTCACTGCCACCTAGTTGTTTCCCAACAATTCGTGTAATGTTCCACTCCAGGTCTGGTGAATGAAAAGCCAGGTCAGGTGTAGTTGTAGAGTGCCATGATCTCGAGTAGAAAGTATGTGGGTCGGACGGCTTGTTAACCAAGATGAATCTATTCTCATCCTGCCAGTCTTCCAGTCTCTCTCCTCTCTGGTCCATGTGATCATAGCCCCAACTCTGCGAGTGGCTGTTGAAATCGCCGCACACAATCATTTTTTCTGTTAATGGTAGTGTGTCCAGTGCCTGTGGACGGTCACTTGGACAGTAGTAATTGATCAGATGTAGGTCTGTATAGCCTGTTTTAAGTTTAAGTGTCTGATACTCAGCCCCTTCCATATAGACTTTGATTTGGGAAGCAGTGATGTTATTTTTTACAAGGGTAAGTATCCCACCTTTTCGCCTGTCCTTTCGGTCAGATCGGTAACACTGGTAGCCTCTGATTTTGAAGGCTATATTTTCGTTGAGGTGAGTTTCTTGCAAGCAACATATGCTTACTTTTTCTTTGTCCAGGATGTTTTCTAATTCTACTTTTTTGTTGCTGACTCCCTCCGCATTCCAGTGCATTATTTTAAGTCTTAGTTTAGTATGGCCAGCTGTTCTATTCTCATGTCCCCTGGCTCCACAGGACATCTGAGAAGGACCTCCAGTAGTTGGGGTTGGACCCTTTCGAGACATAGGGCCCGGCACTGCACCTGCCTGGGGGTCCAAAGCAGGGCGAGCACCATAACGTTTAGCAGCAGTCGACATATTCCATTTTGCGTAATTGCGTGGCATCCTGATTTCTGTGGTGCGCCTCCTGGCTGGTTGCCTCCGTCTTCAGCACCTTTCCTTTGCTAGAGCAGACTGTGGTCTCACTCGAGTTTAGATGTGTACACACGCACACACGTGTCTGCACATGCATGTATGTGTATACACATCTAGAGCACACTGGTTATTTTCCGGCGCCAGATACTCGCCGTCGCCCCTTCTCCTGTTAGTTAAAACAGTTCCGCCACGTGAAGGCCAGGAGTTGGACTTTTGCTGCAGAGGTTATGTATTCACGAGCCATTGGGGTATTTAAGCAATGTTTGGCGCTCACCCCAACACTGCGCCCCGGCTACATACAGCAATTTGGAACCATTTATCTAATGACATTATGTAGCCATTTATCTAATGACATTATGTAGCCATTTATCTAATGGCCTTATGTAGTCATTTATCTAATGACATTATCTAGTCATTTATCTAATGACATTATGTAGACATTTATCTAATGACATTATGTAGCCATTTATCTAATGGCCTTATGTAGTCATTTATCTAATGACATTATGTAGTCATTTATCTAATGACATTATGTAGTCATTTATCTAATGACATTATGTAGCCATTTATCTAATGGCCTTATGAAGTCATTTATCTAATGACATTATGTAGCCATTTATCTAATGACATTATGTAGTCATTTATCTAATGGCATTATGTAGCCATTTATCTAATGACATTATGTAGTCATTTATCTAATGGCATTATGTAGCCATTTATCTAATGGCATTATGTAGTCATTTATCTAATGACATTATGTAGCCATTTATCTAATGACATTATGTAGTCATTTATCTAATGGCATTATGTAGCCATTTATCTAATGACATTATGTAGCCATTTATCTAATGGCCTTATGTAGTCATTTATCTAATGACATTATGTAGCCATTTATCTAATGGCATTATGTAGCCATTTATCTAATGGCATTATGTAGTCATTTATCTAATGACATTACGTAGCCATTTATCTAATGGCATTATGTAGCCATTTATCTAATGACATTATGTAGCCATTTATCTAATGGCCTTATGTAGTCATTTATCTAATGGCCTTATGTAGCCATTTATCTAATGACATTATGTAGCCATTTATCTAATGACATTATGTAGCCATTTATCTAATGGCATTATGTAGTCATTTATCTAATGACATTATGTAGCCATTTATCTAATGGCCTTATGTAGCCATTTATCTAATGGCCTTATGTAGCCATTTATCTAATGACATTATGTAGCCATTTATCTAATGGCATTATGTAGTCATTTATCTAATGGCCTTATGTAGCCATTTATCTAATGACATTATGTAGCCATTTATCTAATGACATTATGTAGCCATTTATCTAATGGCATTATGTAGTCATTTATCTAATGACATTATGTAGCCATTTATCTAATGGCCTTATGTAGCCATTTATCTAATGACATTATGTAGCCATTTATCTAATGACATTATGTAGTCATTTATCTAATGACATTATGTAGCCATTTATCTAATGACATTATTTAGCCACTGATGCAGTGTCATTATGAACCAGATAATGTAAGGATATTAATTACAGTGGTGTCATGTCTTTATGAAGCTGATAATATAATTCAGGTCAGATGTTCAAGAGACAGCACAGATGACAGATGACTCTTTTGCCTTGAAATAGATACTTCAGATACATGTACCAACCTTCACATACATGTACCAACCTTCACATACATACACCAACCTTCACATACATGTACCAACCTTCACATAAATACACCAACCTTCACACATGTACCAACATTCACATATATGCACCAACCTTCACATACATACACCAACCTTCACATACATGTACCAACCTTCATATACATGTACCAACCTTCACATACATGCACCAACCTTCACATACATACACCAACCTTCACATACATGCACCAACCTTCACATAAATGCACGAAACTTCACATACATGCACCAACCTTCACATACATGCACCAAACTTCACATACATGCACCAACCTTCACATACATGCACCAACCTTCACATACATACACCAACCTTCACATACATGCACCAAACTTCACATACATACACCAACCTTCACATACATGCACCAACCTTCACATACATACACCAAACTTCACATACATGCACCAACCTTCACATACATGCACCAACCTTCACATACATGCACCAATCTTCACATACATGTATTAATCTTTACATACATGCACCAACCTTCACATACAAGCACAAACCTTCACATACATGCACAAACCTTCACATACATGCACCAACCTTCACATACAGGCACAAACCTTCACATACATGCACCAACCTTCACATACAGGCCCAAACCTTCACATACATGCACCAACCTTCACATACATACACCAACCTACACATACATGCACCAACCTTCACATATATGTACCAACCTTCACATACACGCACCAACCTTCACATACATGCACCAACCTTCACATACATGCACCAACCTTCACATACACGCACCAACCTTCATGTATATGCCCAAACAAGTGATACTTTGGCTTGACGCGCTGCTGTATAGTATGCAGAAGTTCCACACATCCGGCCCTCATTTTACTAAAGCACAAGTCACCATGTCCTGCAGACATCATCATGTGAAATCTGAGGTTAACATAAAGAGGTTGATCAATGGTCATTTCACGAATACCATTTAGACCCCTGACCTGGGCTGCAGAGACACCTCAGCCACATTAAGTCTCTCCTCTTTGTCTCATGATGAACATATCATTAGTCTGATTTAGTCTTTCCTTTTTCATACTTGAAAACAGATTTACCTGAAAGTCTTTATTTAGCCTTCCTCTTTTTAAGTGAGAAAACAGGTGTACTAGACACAGACCTATAGAACAACATCAGGTACTGGGCAAGATCTATGTCACAATGTCAGGTACTGGACACAGATCTACAGAACAACATCAGGTACTGGACACAGATCTACAGAACAACATCAGGTACTGGAAACAGATCTATAAAATAATGTCAGGTACTGGACACAGATCTATAAAATAATGTCAGGTACTGGATACAGATCTACAGAACATCAGGTACTGGACACAGATCTACAGAACAACATCAGGTACTGGACACAGATCTACAGAACAACATCAGGTACTGGACACAGATCTGTCACAATGTCAGGTACTGGGCACAGATCTATAGAACAACATCAAGTACTGGACACAAATATATACAACGACATATACTGGACATAAATCTATAGAACAATGTCAGGTACTGGACATAAATCTACAGAACAGTATCAGGTACTGGGCACATATCTATATAACAATGTCAGGTACTGGACACAGATCTATAGAACAATGTCAGGTACTGGATACAGATATATAGAACAATGCCAGGTACCGGGCACAGATTTATAGAACAACATCAGGTACTGGACACAGATCTATAGAACAACATTAGGTACTGGGCTCAGATCTATGTCACAATGTCAGGTACTGGGCACAGATCTATAGAACAATGTCAGGTACTGGGTACAGATCTATAGAACAATGTCAGGTACTGGACACAGATTAAATAGAACAACATCAGGTACTGGACACAGATCTACAGAACAGCATCAGGTACTGGACACAGATCTATAGAACAACATTAGGTACTGGGCTCAGATCTATGTCACAATGTCAGGTACTGGGCACAGATCTATGTCATAATGACAGGTACTGGACACAGATCTATTTCACAATGTCAGGTACTAGACACAGATATACAGAAAAATGTCAGATACTGGACACAGATATACAGAACAATGTCAGGTACTGGTCACCGATCTATAGAACGTCAGGTATTGGCACAGATCTATAGAACATTAGGTACTGGGCACAGATCTATGTCACAATGTCAGATAATGGACACAGATCTACAGAACAACATCAGATACTGGACACAGATCTATAGAACAACATCAGGTACTAGACACACATCTACAGAACAATGTCAGGTACTGGACAAGATCTACAGAACAATGTCAGGTACTAGTCCCCAATCTATAGAACGTCTGGTACTGGCACAGATCTATAGAACAATGTCAAGTACTGGACACAGATCTATAGAACAATGTCAGGTACTGGACACAGATCTATAGAACAATGTCAGGTACTGGTCACCGATCTATAGAACAATGTTAGGTACTGGTCACCGATCTATAGAACGTCAGGTATTGGCACAGATCTATAGAACATTAGGTACTGGGCACAGATCTATGTCACAATGTCAGATAATGGACACAGATCTACAGAACAACATCAGATACTGGACACAGATCTATAGAACAACATCAGGTACTAGACACACATCTACAGAACAATGTCAGGTACTGGACAAGATCTACAGAACAATGTCAGGTACTAGTCCCCAATCTATAGAACGTCTGGTACTGGCACAGATCTATAGAACAATGTCAAGTACTGGACACAGATCTATAGAACAATGTCAGGTACTGGACACAGATCTATAGAACAATGTCAGGTACTGGTCACCGATCTACAGAACAATGTCAGGTACTGGACACAGATCTACAGAACAATGTCAGGTACTGGACACCAATCTATAGAACAACATCTGGTACTGGCACAGATATATAGAACAATGTCAGGTACTGGACACAGATCTATAGAACAACATCTGGTACTGGCACAGATCTATAGAACAATGTCAGGTACTGGACACAGATCTATAGAACAATGTCAGGTATTGGGCAGATATATATGTCATAATGTCAGGTACTGGACACAGATCCACAGAACAATGTCAGGTACTGGACACAGATCCACAGAACAATGTCAGGTACTGGACACAGATCTATAGAACAATGTCAGGTATTGGGCAGATATATATGTCATAATGTCAGGTACTGGACACAGATCCACAGAACAATGTCAGGTACTGGACACAGATCTACAGAACAATGTCAGGTACTGGACACAGATCCACAGAACAATGTCAGGTACTGGACACAGATCTATAGAACAATGTCAGGTACTGGACACAGATCTATAGAACAATGTCAGGTATTGGGCAGATATATATGTCATAATGTCATGTACTGGACAGATTTATTCAGAACAATGTGATTTATCTTGTAAGATAAAAGAATAAAAAGGAAAGAAAACATGAAAGCTACACAGACTGCCACTGTGACCTAGTGGGACTGAGTCATGTGCAGTGATCACACATACAGACATGAATGTTGAACATACCAATGGGTGGGCCATGTGTAGTTAGAACACACATACAGACACTGGAGGTTGAACTTACCAACAGGTGGGCCGTGTGTCATCAGTATGTCCGTGTCTTCTGGGATTTGGTTCCATTTGTCCAAACAGTCAGCTCCTCTTCTTAAATTAAATGCCCAACCACAAAACTCTGGTTGCCTGTTTAAATTATTTAAGATCACCTGCTATATTCAGTTGTCCTTGACAATTGATTCTTTCATAAGGCTTTCTAAGGCTTAAAAGCTCTATGTTCTTTCAACAGAGAGATAGTGTCTCCAGACACACTTCCTCTAATGAGATATGATGTGTACTGTACACTTCCCCTAATGAGATGACATGTTATGTACTGCACACTTCCTCTGTCAGAGAGGCACACTGTCTTGAGCACATTTCCTCTGCCAGAGAGGCACACTTTTTTCTTTTTGGCGCTCACTCATTTTGAACTCAAGCGTAGTCCATACACACTATTTTACAGTAGTGATGGACTGAATTTTGCGTGTGGGTTAGTTTTCCATATTAACACTGTCCCTCGCCAGCAGGCGAACCCACTCTGACTTCAGAGGTACTGGTAATTTACGTCCCCAAGTCAAGGATGACAGGTTAACATTTTAGTCCAACTGTCCGGTGTAGGGTATGAACTGCCTACCTCGACATCTGCACAACGGATGTTTAAGAACACGCGTTCTTACCCATTCAGCCAAGCGGACCTGCGGCACACTGTCTTGAGCACACTTCCTCTGTCAGAAAGGTACACTGTCTTGAGTACACTTCCTTTGTCAGAGAGGCACACTGTCTTGAGCATTTGCTCTGGCAAGGCGAGACAAAGCCTTGGTGCTGTCCCAAATAAGGAGAAATATGATCCTAACAGAGGTCAACGTAGGCAAGAGTGCTTGCGCTACACTTCTGGTACTCTGATGCAGGTTTAGGGGCTCCGATCCCAACACCAGCTTTAAGATGGCTCCTATATGTGCTGGCCTTAGAACCACTACTACCGGGAAGGTAAACCCGGTCAACAAATGCCCGCAGAAGTCGGATGTGTCGGCCTAACGGCGCAAGAACGCAGCTCTGCTGTAAACAGGCACAACGCAGTCACATCCGGAAAAAAAATCCGGATGAACGCAGAAGAAGAAGAAGAAGAACCACTACTAGAAGCGATCAGACAAGACACCAACATCACATGCACATTCATACCAAGGGGAGGAGAGCGGAAGTTGCTTGCATATGCAGACGACGCCGTTTTCTTCCCCTCCAACAAAAATTCCATCACAAATATACTCTACACATTTACACACTTTCTAAAAGGGAGTGGGGCCAGGTTAAACATACAAAAATCACACATAATGGATCTCGGAAAGTGGCGAAATAAAGCCAACTTTCCTCCAGACCTAACGGTCACAGACAGCATCAAGGTGTATGGTATTACATTTCCCAACAACTCCAGACAGATACACATGTAGACATGGCAAAATCTCATACAAACAATTATAGACATGCTACACAGATACAAGTACAAGACATCTACAATATTTGGTAGGAGCATCGTTGTCAACACATTCATTATTCCCAAAATTATATATTTAGTTACAATGCTAGACCCTCCAAGACAGACTATCACAGACATCAATAAACACATCAGACGCTCAGAATGTTCTTTGGCAGCACAATCCACTGCATACAGCATAAGACACTCATACAAGACAAGAAACAGGGAGGGAATAGCATCAAAGCGATGAGTATCCAACACATTAGACACAACTTTAATCACCCAGAACAACACCCACTAGCGCTCTACTACATAGAACTGAGACTGCAACACCTTAGGAGAATACAACTTAATTCACCACACTACTTTGGAACTCTACCAGCATTCTACAAGACATGTACACAAGCACTCCGAGGCAGTGAGCACTTAATGCATCAGACAACACACCAAATCTACAAATACCTGGTTAAACAACAAGTACCCACTACAACTTAGAATTAAAAGAGGAAAAAATATTACATCAAGACTACACATGTACATTTACTAATCTCCACAACTCACACCCAAAGCCAGAGAAATTACTTACAGACTGCTCTTCAACATGATGTCTACTACAGAAAGACAAGCCCAGAGGTCCAAAACAATAGTACCATGTCAACTGTGCAGACAAAACACACAGGAAACAGAAGATAACATATACTATATATGCCCAACAGTCACAGTCACACTAGATCAGTGGTTCTCAACCAGTGGGGAATTTTCCCCCACCCACCCAGGGGAAAATTTTAGGGTTTCCAGGGGGGGGGGGGGGGGGGGAATGAAGATTATTTCAAGATCACGTTAATACAAGAACCAATTACTTTATATTGTTTTTCCCTTCATACTTTACAGTTCTGTACATCTCACCCTTCTAAAATTCATTTTATAAAGTAAGTAGACCCACAAATCACATTTTATGTGGACATCTAGACTTGTTTTAGTATGTGCTTCCATTATTACGTATACTGTGTAGGGGGGTGGGGATTTTAGGTAGGAAATACGAAAGGGGGGGGGGGGAATGATGTTCTGAAAATATGGTGAAGGGGGGCCACGGGCCAAATTTTTAGGTAGGAAATATGAAAGGGGGGGGGGGGGGGGAATGATGTTCTGAAAATATGGTGAAGGGGGGCACAGGCCAAAAAAGGTTGAGAACCACTGCACTAGACATTCTAAGACAACTCATTGGTATTTTACCCCCCCCCCCCCCCTCCCCCAAAAGACAGATATGTTCAAACCAATATTTTTAAACACCATACCTAAAACTACGGACAACAAAAACACAAAACTGTTGACTGCATTGGCAGGATACAGGTATCTGGTTTGGACCTGTAGGAATGCAGCAATATACAGATTCAGAACAAACAGCACAAGTATAATGCTGCACACAGTCCAAAACAAAATCACACAAATATTCAAAAACACACAGACAAAACGAAATACACACAGTTCAACAGTATGTATGTTGGTAGTTGTGTATTGTATGCATGTGGGAGTAATATAAATGTGTGTGTATTAGTACATGTATGTATATGAATATATATGCATATGTTTATGTGGATGTATTCCTATATAATATGTATATACTATCATTCTTATTGTTGTAAATAAACTAGGGGTGTACCGGATTTCGGCTCCGGCAAATCCGGAATCCGGCCATTTTTACAAATCCGGCTTCGGCTCCGGCTCCGGTCCAGTTTTGCCGGATTTAGGCCGGATTTGTGTTGCCTAGTCACGTGAATTTTCTGTACATGTTTCATGAGGCCACGTCGAATTTTAGGCAATAGCACAGTAGCACTTCCGGTTTACTATTTCTCGCTGATGTAAATAAGAATTTTAAGAAAAAAACACTCATTTTGAATTTTAATGGTGCATTACTTCATGAGTTTGTGGGACTTGAATATTTATTTTCGTAAATTTCTTTGGTCTTGCCCATAAAATAAAATGGCATCAAAATCTAAGTCATACAGCGCCGTTTGGGATTACTTCAAGGTTAAAGACGATGATTCAGCGAAGGTAATATGTAAGTTGTGTGACAAACAGTTATCGCGTGGACGATCAGATCGCCCCAAAGACTTCTCAACATCATCAATGCAGACCCATTTGCGATCGATGCACAAGAAAAGCTATGACGAAATGATGGAAAAGAAAGCATCACTGAAGGCCAGTGTATTGGCGACCACATCTATGATGAATTTGGGACCGTGTTTGCACAAAGCAAGCAGCAGTACCCAGCAGTCAATTGTGCAGGCATGGGACCGGGCCAAAATTTGGGACATCAACAGTCCCAATGCTAAACGCATTCATGCTGCCGTAGCCGGAATGATAGCCATAGATATGGAGCCTTTTCAAGTAGTGGAACGACCAGGTTTCAGAGAGTTGATGCATACAATGGAAAAAAGGTATGAATTGCCTTCAAGAAAGTACTTTGCTGAACATATCATTCCTGACATGTGTAAACGTCTGAAGGTAAAAATTGCAGCAATGATATCTGACACTGATTACATATCATTCACAACAGATACGTGGACAGCTGAACACACCACTCAGTCATTTATGGGCCTCACTGGCCATTGGTTAACAGACTCCTTCGTTCTCCGCAGTGTAGTCTTCCATTGTACTGCATGTGATGAACATCACACGGCCACAAACTTGCTTGCACATTTTGAAATGATGCTGGATGAGTGGTCAATTGCACGTGAGAAGTGCCATGTTGTTGTGAGAGACAATGCATTCAACATTGCCAAATGCTTTCGTGATGGCAGTTATTCAAGTGTTGGATGTTTTGCACACACACTGCAGCTGTGTGTGCGTGATGTTCTTTTGAGTCAAAAGTATGTTGCTGGCATCATCAGTACTGGAAGAAAATTGGTAGGACATTTCAAACACTCTTCTTCAGCAACCAGTCGTTTGCATGAACTTCAAAATGAATTAAACCTACCACGACATCAGCTTATCCAGGACGTGACAACAAGATGGAACTCAACGTTCTATATGTTACGACGTCTGTTAGAACAACGGCACAGCATCAGCCTGTACTGTGTTGAAAATTTTGAAATTGATTCGGTAACTGGGCTAACGGCACAACAGTGGGCAGTCACGGAGAATGTGGTAGCTACTTTGGCACCATTTGAAGAAATCACACGTGAAATAAGTGCAGCTCAGGCATCAATATCAGTTGTGATCCCATTAGTGAAAACACTCATGCTTTCCTCCAGAAAGAAGGTAGTGATGCTGGGATAAAAACTATGAAAGCAGCCCTGCTTGAAGCTGTTAGCAGCAGATTTGCGGACATTGAATCCAACAGTATGTACACCTGTGCCACACTACTGGATCCTCGATTCAAGCTGTGCTTCTTCTCCGAACGTGGTAGAAGTGATGCACGAGCCCATCTGCTGTTAGCAGCTAACTCCATTATTGATTCAGCAAACACAGTCAGTCCACAGGATCCATCAGCTACTATTAGTAGTAGTAGTACTAGTGTTTTGACTTCTGTGAGCACTGCCACACAGTACGAGTCCAGCCTATGGAGCTGTTTTGACACAATTGTCGAGGAAAATCCCACCACAGATCGTTCTGCAAGTGCCGAAGGCAACAGCATTAACACTGAGGTGACACGGTACCTGTCAGAGCCACTTCAAACTCGACAGTCAGATCCAGTTTCATGGTGGCATGCCAATAAGCAAAGATTTCCAAGCATGGCTAGACTGGCGCAGGCATTTCTTGACCACCACCTACAAGTGTGCCATCGGAAAGGCTGTTCAGTACTGCAGGAGACATTATCACTGACCACCGTAGTAGCCTTTTACCAGAAAATGCGGAGACGTTGATTTTCCTGAAATACAACTCGTCTCTTCTTGACTCTGAGAGTTCAACTTCACAGCCATAATGAAGACTGACTGAAATAGTGAAATTACTAAATGAATGTATTTCAATAAATTCAATCTGTTCAGTGTACTGTTGTTGTGAGTTGTAACTGAGCTGATAATTTGCCAACTGAAAACAATGTGAAAACTAAAAACTGAAACTGAAAACTAACAATTAAAATTACTAAATTAGCATTAAGTGCTTATGTATTATGTTTCATCTTGAACTTATGGAACTTAATATTACTTAATTACTTATTCTACTGTGAATGTAATTATTTTACATTTAAATGATTTAATATGAGTATATGTCATCATTATCATGTCTATAGTAATGAACTGCAGTAATGAACAGTCGAGTGACTCCACTCACCTAAGTCAAGTGATGTAGTATGTTATTTTATTTTTATTTTTTTATTTGTAAATCCGGCTCCGGCTCCGGCTCCGGCCGGATCTCACTTCATAAATCCGGCCAAATCCGGCTCCGGCCGGATTTCAAAAATTTGAATCCGGTACAGCCCTAAAATAAACATTATTACCCATGGGGGAAAAAGAAAAAAAAAATATGCAAGGAGTGCGTGTGTACATACACCATGCCAAAAATATTATATTATGATATATGTATATGAATGTATTTGTTTTATTCGCACACGTGCCACTTAACACTAACAAATGGCAACACTCTGTGATGTATGCAAATAAAAGAAACACACATTACACCTTGTCTCGTAAATACACAATGCTTTGTATGAAATAAAAGTTTTAAAATAAAAATTTTGTCTGGCGTGTAAAGGCCAAAGGTGGTTAAAAAGAAAAAAAAAAAAAAAAAGGTGCAGTAGTAGTTGTTACTGTAAGAGTAGTAGCAACAGTACCACTTCCAATCAGGGATGTCAAGGTACACACATAGCTAACTGTTACAAGGTTTCACATGCACAGAAATACATATGACACAAGATGGTTTATTCACACTTGCCATGGGGATCCATAGATTTTGATTCCACACACTTTGACGTAAGAATCCAACAAATAGATACAGTTGGTCAACAATTCTCGCGATGACGACACTTTAGCTTCCTCTACATAATCTTCATAATTATGTTTCTGTGGAATGAAATAAACAAATAAACAAATAACAAAACAAAAAAAATTTAAAAATAAATAAAAACCTGTGACCATCGGTCAAGATGCTGCTGGCACATACAGTTACAATGAGAACCACAAATGTAGCGATGTTTCAACAAGAGAACTGCAAATGTAGCGATGTTTCAACAAGAGAACCGCAAATGTAGCGATGTTTCAACAATGTTCCTAATCTCGCCCGAAGAGTGTGACTGGACAGTGGTGTTATGTCTGTTCAACAAAAGACTGCTGATCTGTACGTCATGTCAGCAGTGCTTCCCATGTCATGTTTGTGCCAAGAGTGTACAATAAAGCTGTCAGGCGCCTACTACCTGTGTATGGGTACCCCATATCATCACTTACTGTTTGTGTTGTGATGTGTTGTTATCCCGTACTCAGTCAAAACCCACACACACCTCCAGACAACACACACACCGCCAGACAACATGCACACACACCTCCAGAAAACACCAACACACACACATCAAAACACACACACACACACACACAGAGAGAGAGAGAGAGAGAGAGAGAGAGAGAGAGAGAGAGAGAGAGAGAGAGAGAGAGAGATCCAAACAACAGCCACACACACCTCCAGACAATAGCCACATACAGATCCAGACAACACCCATTTTGCATGCAGCACCCTGACAAGGTTCAGATATGAAACATGAAACACTGGGGGAAAATGTCTGAACAAAATACATCTTACCCAACCTGTAATTAAATTCAAAATGGACAAATCTGTGAAATGCATTTTGTTCCCAATTTCCCCCCAAATTGTTTCATATTTCATGTCAGAGCCTGAAGACAAGGATAGGGCGACTGTAGAAACTTGTGACATGCTATGTTGACTGTGTGTTGTGACTATATGAGCCAGGCCTCCTTGTGTGATGCAGCAGCTCTCTCTTATACAGTCATGAGACCATGATCACTTTTGTCCAGCAAGATAAAAGACACAGCAAACTCCACTATGTTTTATACTTGGCATCTCTTGAAAGGACAGAACAACTGATACTGAAGCACTATGACACACAGGCTAACAGACCATACACAAGCTGCTTAGTCAGCACTGAAAAAGACTGGCTGGTCATTGTGACGATACGTCTCAGAATGTATCTCTAATTCCACAAGAAAGAAATAAAAACAAAAGAGGAATGACAAGATATAAAATAAAGATTTCACCGCGCCTCTTGGCATTATCAAATCTATGGCACAATTTTACACTAGTAGACCCACCATCACAAAAAGCAAAGTCGGCTTTCTAGAAACGGTGGGAAAATCTCCATTCGTGATCATCACTATAGCAGAGGTAGAGAACGGAGAGGTGTGACATTGCTACTTCAATTTTATGCCAAAAACCACTGGTTAACAACTAAGTCCAGACTGAGATCAGAATTTCAGCCTGGCTTACAAATCAGCAGTCGTAGAGGGCCACATGCCTAACACCCCTTTGCAACACGAATGTGCTCTGAATTATATATATATTTATGTGAATATATACATATATGTTATGAGATGTGTAGATAGATACTATACATTCACGTTTTGATTCATTCCAGCTCTCATAGGAGCCACAGACAGTCAGCAATCCACTCACATAACAGAGTGGCTGATCCACGTGCAATGACCTATTGGGAAACCTGCAAGCTGTATGTGCAACACGTCTCACTGGGTAGCCTGAGTCTTCGTCAATGGATCCTTGAAAGTTCAGTAAATATTTTCTATATGGACATGCCATTTGCTCATACAACATCCTCAAATACCACAGCAACACCATTAGCTAAAATCATGATTGATTTGTCTCATTTTACTGAATGATAACAACAAGTTAATCAACACAGTGGTAGTATTTTAAACTCATAGTTCTTCCATAATATGTCTAATTATGTCAATGTTTGTGTAGCTCAAGCGTTGATACATACTCATAGTTCTTCCATAATATGTCTAATTATGTCAATGTTTGTGTAGCTCAAGCGTTGATACATACACATAGTTCTTCCATAATATGTCTAATTATGTCAATGTTTGTGTAGCTCAAGCGTTGATACATACTCATAGTTCTTCCATAATATGTCTAATTATGTTAATGTTTGTGTAGCTCAAGCGTTGATACATACTCATAGTTCTTCCATAATATGTCTAATTATGTCAATGTTTGTGTAGCTCAAGCGTTGATACATACTCATAGTTCTTCCATAATATGTCTAATTATGTCAATGTTTGTGTAGCTCAAGCGTTGATACATACTCATAGTTCTTCCATAATATGTCTAATTATGTCAATGTTTGTGTAGCTCAAGCATTGATACATACTCATAGTTCTTCCATAATATGTCTAATTATGTCAATGTTTGTGTAGCTCAAGCGTTGATACATACTCATAGTTCTTCCATAATATGTCTAATTATGTCAATGTTTGTGTAGCTCAAGCGTTGATACATACTCATAGTTCTCCCATAATATGTCTAATTATGTCAATGTTTGTGTAGCTCAAGCGTTGATACATACTCATAGTTCTCCCATAATATGTCTAATTATGTCAATGTTTGTGTAGCTCAAGCGTTGATACATACTCATAGTTCTTCCATAATATGTCTAATTATGTCAATGTTTGTGTATCTCAAGCGTTGATACATACTCATAGTTCTTCCATAATATGTCTAATTATGTCAATGTTTGTGTAGCTCAAGCGTTGATACATACTCATAGTTCTTCCATAATATGTCTAATTATGTCAATGTTTGTGTAGCTCAAGCGTTGATACATACTCATAGTTCTTCCATAATATGTCTAATTATGTCAATGTTTGTGTAGCTCAAGCGTTGATACATACTCATAGTTCTCCCATAATATGTCTAATTATGTCAATGTTTGTGTAGCTCAAGCGTTGATACATACTCATAGTTCTTCCATAATATGTCTAATTATGTCAATGTTTGTGTAGCTCAAGCGTTGATACATACTCATAGTTCTTCCATAATATGTCTAATTATGTCAATGTTTGTGTAGCTCAAGCGTTGATACATACTCATAGTTCTTCCATAATATGTCTAATTATGTCAATGTTTGTGTAGCTCAAGCGTTGATACATACTCATAGTTCTTCCATAATATGTCTAATTATGTCAATGTTTGTGTAGCTCAAGCGTTGATACATACTCATAGTTCTTCCATAATATGTCTAATTATGTCAATGTTTGTGTAGCTCAAGCGTTGATACATTTTTGTACGTCGCAGTTAGTGGGGGTTCAATTATATCTTTCCAGGAGAGGATAAGTTGGGGAGGCAACTTGCCTATGCAACAGTACAGTGAAGCAACAAGCTTATTCTGCACATCTGAATTCCTCTTTCTCACTCCTGCGTGTACCAAAAGCAGCTGACTTCTGCCTGCAGATTCTGACAAAGCTTGCTCGCCCAAGGGGACGGAGCGCGAGTGGGAATGTCCTGAGTGCAGTGATGTCATTTCTTTGCTCAACTCAACTCAATTAAACACAATGACACAATCTATGCACAGACAAATGCTAGGTCTCAGCCAATAGACAGGACAAACACACTGACACAAACATGCACATACAAGCGCTAGGTCTCAGCCAACAGACAGGACAAACACACTGACACAAACATGCACAGACAAACGCTAGGTCTCAGCCAACAGACAGGACAAACACACTGACACAATCATCCACAGACAAATGCTAGGTCTCAGCCAATAGACAGGACAAACACACTGAACATGCACAGACAAATGCTAGGTCTAAGCCAACAGACAGGACAAGAACTCTGACACAAACATGCACAGACAAACGCTAGGTCTCAGCCAACAGACAGGACAAACACACTGACACAATCTATGCACAGATAAATGCTAGGTCTCAGCCAATACACAGGACAAACACACTGACACAAACATGCACAGACAAGACATAGATTATGCCATCAAAACAACACTAGTTAACAGCGCAGATACCTCAACATCGAAGCGGTCTCTCAGTTCGGATCTTTTATGCTGGACCATGTGATCATCCAGCGTCAGGTCATGGTTGCCGGCTATCACAACCTTCACCTTGTGTGGCAGGGAGCCTACAAGAACAACAACTGTCACTAAACTCTGTGACATGACAAAAATACATTTGACTAGGCACATTCTCTGGCTACGCACCGCAGCCTCTTGTGAACATTCCAAGTTTCATGGTCAGTTCTATGGTCATTCAGTTCTTCTTCTTCACCACCACCTTCATGGCATGTATGAGTTCCTCTTTATCTTCATCACCTGTCAGATGGTGCTCCAGTCTCTCTTTATCTTCATCACCTGCTCCATGGTGCTCCACTCTCTCTTTATCGTCATCACCTGCTCCATGGTGCTCCAGTCTCACTTGATCTTCATCACCTGTCACATGGTGCTCCAGTCTCACTTTATCTTCATCACCTGCTCCATGGTGCTCCAGTCTCACTTTATCTTCATCACCTGTCACATGGTGCTCCAGTCTCTCTTTATCTTCATCACCTGTCACATGGTGCTCCAGTCTCTCTTTATCGTCATCACCTGCTCCATGGTGCTCCAGTCTCTCTTTATCTTCATCACCTGTCAGATGGTGCTCCAGTCTCTCTTTATCTTCATCACCTGTCACATGGTGCTCCAGTCTCACTTTATCTTCATCACCTGTCAGATGGTGCTCCAGTCTCTCTTTATCTTCATCACCTGTCACATGGTGCTCCAGTCTCTCTTCATCTTCATCACCTGTCACATGGTGCTCCAGTCTCTCTTGATCTTCATCACCTGTCACATGGTGCTCCAGTCTCTCTTTATCGTCATCACCTGCTCCATGGTGCTCCAGTCTCTCTTTATCTTCATCACCTGTCAGATGGTGCTCCAGTCTCTCTTTATCTTCATCACCTGTCACATGGTGCTCCAGTCTCACTTTATCTTCATCACCTGTCAGATGGTGCTCCAGTCTCTCTTTATCTTCATCACCTGTCACATGGTGCTCCAGTCTCTCTTCATCTTCATCACCTGTCACATGGTGCTCCAGTCTCTCTTTATCTTCATCACCTGTCACATGGTGCTCCAGTCTCACTTTATCTTCATCACCTGCTCCATGGTGCTCCAGTCTCACTTTATCTTCATCACCTGTCACATGGTGCTCCAGTCTCTCTTTATCTTCATCACCTGTCACATGGTGCTCCAGTCTCTCTTTATCATCATCACCTGCTCCATGGTGCTCCAGTCTCTCTTTATCTTCATCACCTGTCAGATGGTGCTCCAGTCTCTCTTTATCTTCATCACCTGTCACATGGTGCTCCAGTCTCACTTTATCTTCATCACCTGTCACATGGTGCTCCAGTCTCACTTTATCTTCATCACCTGTCACATGGTGCTCCAGTCTTTCTTTATCGTCATCACCTGCTCCATGGTGCTCCAGTCTCACTTTATCTTCATCACCTGTCACATGGTGCTCCAGTCTCTCTTTATCTTCATCACCTGTCACATGGTGCTCCAGTCTCACTTGATCTTCATCACCTGTCACATGGTGCTCCAGTCTCTCTTGATCTTCATCACCTGTCACATGGTGCTCCAGTCTCACTTTATCTTCATCACCTGTCACATGGTGCTCCAGTCTCTCTTTATCGTCATCACCTGCTCCATGGTGCTCCAGTCTCACTTTATCTTCATCACCTGTCACATGGTGCTCCAGTCTCACTTTATCTTCATCACCTGTCACATGGTGCTCCAGTCTCTCTTTATCTTCATCACCTGTCACATGGTGCTCCAGTCTCTCTTTATCTTCATCACCTGTCACATGGTGCTCTAGTCTCTCTTTATCTTCATCACCTGTCAGATGGTGCTCCAGTCTCACTTTATCTTCATCACCTGTCACATGGTGCTCCAGTCTCTCTTTACCTTCATCTCCTGCTCCATGGTGCTCCAGTCTCACTTTATCTTCATCACCTGCTCCATGGTGCTCCACTCTCTCTTTATCACATGTCCTATGGTGCTCCAGTCTCTCTTTATCTTTATCACATGTCCTATGATACTCCACTCTCTCTTTATCACATGTCCTACGGTGCTCCACTCTCTATCTTTATCACATGGTGCTCCATTCTCTCTTTATCACATGTCCTATCGTGCTCCACTCTCTCTTTATCTTTATCATATGTCCCATGGTGATTCAGTCTCCCTTTATCTTCATGGTCTGTCCTATGGTGCTCCACTACATGTAACACAACATTTTCTACAGTGAGACCTGTACATGTAACATAGCATGTGTACAAATCTGACAGTAAAATAAGTTACTCTAGGAACAGTTTGAGTTAAGTGCAGCATGCCTACACCTTCCCTCTGTAATCTCAGACTGCTTAAAATGAAAATATGACTTGCCTAAAACAAAAATATGACTTGCCTAAAATGAAAATATGACTTGCCTAAACTGAAAATATGACTTGCCTAAAAAGTCATTGAACTGCTGGATCTCCTGTGGAAAGCCCATCTGTGTGAAGTCCCCAGCATGCAGTAGCACATCACCTGGAGGGACAAAGTTGTCCAGGGCCTCCACCATGCTATGAGTGTCTGATAAACATACAAACCGAACCTTGTCCTCGGAGACTGGAGTGTCGGGGTCTAGCGAGGCAACCTTGTTCACAATCTACAGATACACATGGATAGATCTCATTTTCTTGTGTCACTACATGCAGTATTTGCAGGGTCTTCATTACTCATACATCAATGCCTACATAACTTATTTGTTAGTGCTTATGTGTCTTTGTATCGTATATGTTAGTGACTTGGCATCTTATATGTTAGTGTCTATATATCTCATGCTAGAGCCTACATTAACTTATTTGGTAGTGTGTATGTTTGTTTGTATATGTTAGTGACTGTAACAAAACTCAAGGTGGTTTCCCTCTTTTAACCTATACCCAATCAGGTCACTACTCATATGAATTTTGGGTAAACCCAGTCGAGAATGTCTGTAACAACTTTCTATGTCAATCTCAGGAATTTTCTTCTGTAAACTCACATATTTATGGTAGTAACGAGAGGAATTCATCCAGTCTCGTGAGTTACAAAGTAGAGTTCACTGAATCTTTATTAAGTCGTGAAAGGTACAACTTTTTGAATTTTTTTTAACCTGAAAAACCAAATTTTACACCTATACATACATTATGTTAATCATAAGTCCACGGAGATGAGACAGAATAAGTCACTTCTTCTAACGACTTGATGCCTATTGCACCGTATTTGTTCGCTCATGTTAATGACAAAAGACTACCTATGGCAAGATACACTAATTATGTTATTCATAAACCGATGGTAATTGAATTTAACTTACTTTATAATTGCTAGGAAGACCTAGAAACAAGTATCTGGATGGCTTGGCCTTGTGGCATGGTCGAGACAGAAACACGGAACTGATCCACGACTCTGTTGATCGAGTGAGATGGCAGAACATGACCGCCCACGCTTACCGGCATGGCACATGATGGATGGATGGATAATTGCGTTAAATAAACGGGAAAATTGTTACAGCCAGACTCGAGCGCAGTACCAGTTCAAACCAGGCATTGGGTCAAGGTTAAAGCACGCAAACAGGTGTGACCCAGGTGTGCCTTAGTCCCCCCTAGAATCCATGCCTGTCATTATCCATATTTATCATGTCCCTTTGATAGATCCTGACATACATGAATCTTAAGGTAGGGATTAGTATGGGGATGTACTTAGAGCACCAGTGTGTAGATATGTGGGTTGGCTGATGGGGGATGAATTAGCTGTAATGCCTATCAACGGGTCAGTTAAAAAACTACAATAGTCTATTGATGTCAGGGTCTGTTATATTCTCCACGCCATGACAGTTCTGGTGATGGTTTCAGGATTTCTTTTGGAGTCCATGACAAAAATAATAGTGCTACAGCTTGTTACAACAATGTTCACATGATTTCTTGACGATGTTACTCATTTCTAATTTTACTACCAATTCTATCACAGTTTCAATCACACATTTCTATCTGAAAATAAATCTAATTACCTGTGTAGATTTCAACTGATCCCATGCCTTGGTAGGGTTGTGACTTAGTGCATGAACAGATAATTGCCCACTCATAGAGTGCATGGCTGCAGCTCTGTAGTATTTAGACAACTGAGTGTGCACTACTCTGATATCTAGAATCTGAAAGTAGAAAAAATAATGACAGCTACTTCAGGCAGTATGACAGCACAACTCATCCACCAGACAGTGCGTGTGGTTATCTGAGATATACAAGATTGAGGTGTCAGTTGTCTGTGTATCCTAGCCTAGAAGCAAATCAATGCAGGAGCCAGTCAGTCAAGTGTGAACTAATTAGCATACTACTGGCAATCATGAGTCTGCAATCAGCTGTGTGTTCTTGTCCCAATAATGTCATGTGGTGAGCCATGCAGATATTTCTTTCTTTCTCTCGTCATCACTCTCTCCCCATCAAGTTTACCAGTGGTGACTAAGTTTTCCAGTTTACTTCTCTCGTCATCATTCTCTCCCCATCAAGTTTACCAGTGGTAGCTAAGTTTTCCAGTTTACTTCTCTCGTCATCATTCTCTCCCCATCAAGTTTACCAGAGGTGACTAAGTTTTCCAGTTTACTTCTCTCGTCATCATTCTCTCCCCATCAAGTTTACCAGTGGTGACTAAGTTTTCCAGTTTACTTCTCTCGTCATCACTCTCTCCCCATCAAGTTTACCAGTGGTGACTAAGTTTTCCAGTTTACTTCTCTCGTCATCATTCTCTCCCCATCAAGTTTACCAGTGGTGACTAAGTTTTCCAGTTTACTTCTCTCGTCATCACTCTCTCCCCATCAAGTTTACCAGTGGTGACTAAGTTTTCCAGTTTACTTCTCTCGTCATCATTCTCTCCCCATCAAGTTTACCAGTGGTGACTAAGTTTTCCAGTTTACTTCTCTCGTCATCATTCTCTCCCCATCAAGTTTACCAGTGGTGACTAAGTTTTCCAGTTTACTTCTCTCGTCATCATTCTCTCCCCATCAAGTTTACCAGTGGTGACTAAGTTTTCCAGTTTACTTCTCTCGTCATCATTCTCTCCCCATCAAGTTTACCAGTGGTGACTAAGTTTTCCAGTTTACTTCTCTCGTCATCACTCTCTCCCCATCAAGTTTACCAGTGGTGACTAAGTTTTCCAGTTTACTTCTCTCGTCATCACTCTCTCCCCATCAAGTTTACCAGTGGTGACTAAGTTTTCCAGTTTACTTCTCTCGTCATCATTCTCTCCCCATCAAGTTTACCAGTGGTGACTAAGTTTTCCAGTTTACTTCTCTCGTCATCATTCTCTCCCCATCAAGTTTACCAGTGGTGACTAAGTTTTCCAGTTTACTTCTCTCGTCATCATTCTCTCCCCATCAAGTTTACCAGTGGTGACTAAGTTTTCCAGTTTACTTCTCTCGTCATCACTCTCTCCCCATCAAGTTTACCAGTGGTGACTAAGTTTTCCAGTTTACTTCTCTCGTCATCATTCTCTCCCCATCAAGTTTACCAGTGGTGACTAAGTTTTCCAGTTTACTTCTCTCGTCATCACTCTCTCCCCATCAAGTTTACCAGTGGTGACTAAGTTTTCCAGTTTACTTCTCTCGTCATCACTCTCTCCCCATCAAGTTTACCAGTGGTGACTAAGTTTTCCAGTGTATTTTATCTCACAGTCATAAAGCCATCAATCAGCAGACACTAACTGGTATTCACAGACTGACATCAGTGACCATCTGGAAGAACTAGACGACACAGGAAATACTTACATATAATGTGATTGTTATTCCAAACTATATGTCACCTGTATTTACATATGTGTCTGTTTACACAACTATTGATGAAAAGTCACCTTACTACCTGTCTGTCTGCCTAATTTACCCAAGTGTGTTTATCTTAGTCAATGAGTAATCCTCATTTTCCCATTTGCACATAAAACATGTCCACAGGTGCTCAGGTCTGCGTACACCCATCGGAAGGTGGTGACTAACAATCTCATCCTGTGTTGGTTAATTAGACATCATCTGCTCCACATATGCCGTTCATTTCCAGCAACACCTCATTTTATCCCCAGTTCTAGAAATCAGGCCAAGGATGTGGAATCCGGGTCACCTGCTTAATTCTGATTCTGTATGTATCCATAATAGCATTTGGAACATCAGACCAAGCCATTGCTCTACTGCCGGTCATGGTGGCCTTGCTTGCCAAATTGTGATCTTTCATTTCCCTTGCTCCCACGTGGTCAGGCACAAATATAACAGTGACACACTACAGCCTTGACCTCTGTTCTCCCTGAGTGCATTGCCCAACAGTTCTCCCTGACTGTGTTGCCCAACAGTTCTCCCTGAGTGCATTGGCCAACAATTCTCCCTGACTGTGTTGCCCAACAGTTCACCCTGACTGTTGTCTGACAGTTCTCCCTGACTGCATTGCCCAACAGTTCTCCCTGACCGCTTTCTCCCTTCACAGTGAGCCATGAAAGGTAAAATCACATGTACTTAGCAAATTACGGATGACCACCCATCCATGCAGACTATGTCACCCAAGTGGGATTCTTGCTGACCAATGCTTGTGCTTGTGAAATAAAAGCCACAGGATTTTCCTGGACACAGACTCTATCCAGTGTGATGATGAAGCACAGTTACTCGTGAGACTTTTACTTATCCACTTGTGTGTTGATCCATTGTGCGTGACCATTTAGACAAAGGTAACAACATACATGAAATTAGCAGAATACAATATTTCATTACAGAACAGGTTACACTAATTTTAACGACACCCGGCAGGCGTCAATGACTTACACGAGGGAAATTGAGGATGACAGACTGCCAGCTCTATGTTTCTGTGCAACAATGCTGGTAACCATGGCAACATTTCACTAAATTGTCCACTGATAATTCACCATTATACTACAATATACTCATAACATTACAACAAAACACATTACAACACAATACATTACAACAAGCATAGGTCAATGATTACTTTCATTGCACGCAGATATTTCCATAAGTGCCCCAGTCTCCTTCCAGAGATCTCACAAAGAAAATCTAAGCACAGTGCACAAAATCTGTAGCAACAGAAACAATGATGATCCAGTCATTGACTTGAACACCATTTAATGTCTATAAGCAACCAAAGAATGAATACTCAAGTTACAGAAGCTATGTCAGTAAAAGTAACAATTAGGTTAAATAACATGGACTAATATTCACAACTAACGGAACACCAGCACTCCTGCCTGCCCGTATGCTAGTCATGTGTTCAAATCCCCATTCATGCTGGAATATTTAAGAAATAAAATCAGTTTATACTGCCAGCCTCAAATAGCTGCCAGAAAATGTTCCACTTGTTAAGTAAAGGACTCTTGGGCATGTCTTGAACCGTATTGGTCATATATATGGTGCAGGCCCATGTTCGTATAGACCAGTGGTCAGTCAGTCACAGGGTCATGTAGTCAACATATTTGTATAGACCAGTGGTCAGTCAGTCACAGGGTCATGTAGTCAACATATTTGTATAGACCAGTGGTCATTCAGTCACAGGGTCATGTAGTCAACATATTTGTATAGACCAGTGGTCAGTCAGTCACAGGGTCATGTAGTCAACATATTTGTATAGACCAGTGGTCATTCAGTCACAGGGTCATTTAGTCAACATATTTGTATAGACCAGTGGTCAGTCAGTCACAGGGTCATGTAGTCAACATATTTGTATAGACCAGTGGTCATTCAGTCACAGGGTCATGTAGTCAACACATTTGTATAGATCAGTGGTCAGTCAGTCACAGGGTCATGTAGTCAACACATTTGTATAGACCAGTGGTCAGTCAGTCACAGGGTCATGTAGTCAACATATTTGTATAGACCAGTGATCAGTCAGTCACAGGGTCATGTAGTCAAGATATTTGTATAGACCAGTGGTCATTCAGTCACAGGGTCATGTAGTCAACATATTTGTATAGACCAGTGGTCATTCAGTCACAGGGTCATGTAGTCAACATATTTGTATAGACCAGTGGTCAGTCAGTCACAGGGTCATGTAGTCAACATATTTGTATAGACCAGTGGTCAGTCAGTCACAGGGTCATTTAGTCAACATACTTGTATAGACCAGTGGTCAGTCAGTCACAGGGTCATGTAGTCAACATATTTGTATAGACCAGTGGTCAGTCAGTCACAGGGTCATGTAGTCAACATATTTGTATAGACCAGTGGTCATTCAGTCACAGGGTCATGTAGTCAACACATTTGTATAGATCAGTGGTCAGTCAGTCACAGGGTCATGTAGTCAACACATTTGTATAGACCAGTGGTCAGTCAGTCACAGGGTCATGTAGTCAACATATTTGTATAGACCAGTGTGTCAGAATCTCGAATGTCTCCAACCGAGATGCAGGAACATCGTTACGCCCGCCAGGCGAGTATTAGTTACCTGCCCGCAGGTTGCTGGCTGACGCGATAGCCAGCGGTCAGGCAAGGACAAAGCAAGACGCACGCAGTCCTCGTGAAGCCAATCCACAGAGGGCAAGCGCTTTGCGAGAAACAGACAGCTTGGGTACTCGGACCAGACAGGACGTGTGGGTAGAGAAAGGCTTTGTGTAGTTCTGTGCCCGAAAGTCGAATGCTTGTACATCTTGTGAGATAGACTGTAAAGCTGTGGGTTGTCTGTAAGTGTATTAACCTATTGCATATGTATTGTAATGATCATCACATGCCAAACTAGATCGTATTGCATGTGACTTGTAAATAAATCCATCGAACTTAGTGTCGTTGTGTGTCAAGTCCAATCATGTTGTACTTGTACTTGTCTCACATGTGTTAGGTATAACGAGCCAGGTTTAAGACCCTGACATGTGTGAACGTGGTGGCATCGTCCGACTTTAAACTAATTAAGATTTGAACCTAGATTTGTGAACGTGACTTTTGTCCAGCTTTAATGTACATTTAAATGTGATCGTGAAAGCTCATCCTTATATATTATTAGATTGTTTGAATATGGAGGCTAGATGTGAACGTAAAGTACATACATGTGTTTGATCTTGTAAATGTGTAAAACATCAGTGATTGTGTAACTTGTCGCCATTTTGACCTTGTCGACATTGTGAAGTTGTCCCCATTGTGACCTTGTCGCCATCTTGTAAACTTGATGTCTATGTCCTTACTGAATGTCATCTTGATGTAAGTGATGTGTCATCAGTGTTGTAGAGTGTTGAGATATATTTAGATGGTATTTGTGAAGTTAGTTGTGGAAAGCAGAAAGTTTCGGAAAGAAAGTGACTTGTGGTTTTGAAAAAAAATTGTTGACTGACGACATTACGACCTACAATTACACTCAACGCCATATAAACCTAATCAAAACTTAGTGACAAGCATACACACCACATCAGATAGACGCTAATTTATTTCCTCCAAAAACAAAGCAGGTTTTCTGTGCCATCTGAAACCCTTGCCCGTAGAGGTCATTTGTGTTTTGAAGTAGCGACCCTACAGTTCCTAGCCCTGGTTTGAACCGTTCTCCACCGCATCCAGTACACTTGAGTATATTTTTCTTTCTATATACTTTCGGATGCAAATTTGGGCACAAATTGTAAGTTGAACACAATTGTAAATTTTTCACTTTACTAACAACTTGTAACAAATTGTGTGTCTGACAACTCCTTTGCATTTACATTTGCCATCATGTCTTCATTAAACGACTTCATCGAGATGGGTTTAAAGTTAAAGTTAACTGGTGATGAGTTAACAAAGTGGAGTGAAAGGAAATACTCTGAATACCTCCTAGTACAGGAAAAAGCTAACGAACGCGAAGAGAGAGCGGCGGAAAGAGCTGCCAAGCAAGTAGAGACAGAAACAGCCTTAAAGCAGTCAGAGGCAGCGACCGCATTAAAACAGGCAGAGCTAGAACTATCTGCAAAAACAAAACAAGCAGAGTTAGATAATGAATTGAGGATGGCAGAAATCTCAGCTCAAAGTAAAAGAGAAGAGCTTGAGTTACAACTAAAAATTAAACAACTTGAAACTGATACTGCCATAGACAAAGAGTCTAAGAAAGCTGAAAGACTGGAGAAAGAAAACCAGTACAAAAAGTATCAAGGTATTGTGAGAAATTATACCTCAGGTGACTGCATTGCAGCCTTCACCCAGAATTTTGAAACCTTAATGGACCATTACCAGGTCCCACTTTCTGAATGGAATATTATTTATATGACAAGTTTGTCAGGGGAGCCTCTGAAAGTCATAGAGACTATCCCCAAAGACCTCAGAAAAGATTACCATTATCTAAAATCAAAGATTATGGCACATTTTATGCTAGATGAGGCAGGTTACAGAGAACAATTCAGCAAGTTGAGTCCAAAACTGACTCAAACGTGCTCTGACTACCTCTGCTTAGTCCGAGACATATTTGCAAAATGGACTTCAGCAGCCAAAATAAATAAAGATTATCAGAAATTAGAAGATCTCACCATCAGGGATAAAGTCATCTCATCCCTTCCATCAGCATTTTCAAAATTTTTGCAAGAGAATGAATGTACGAGTGTAGATCAGATTGAGAGACGTGGTTCGGCTTATTATACAGCCAATAAACATTGTTTTGCTAGTGAAGCTATTGATACAAACTTTGTAGCATCGGCTAACTATGAAAAACCTCGATCAGAACCCTATAATAGGCAAAAACCATATAAGCCTACTTCTGAGAAATACAATCATTGTAGATATTGTAACGTTTCACACCACCAAGGTGAGATGTGTGACAAGAACCCAGCATATCTTACATATCTACAGAACATCATAAATAGCCAAGATAAGGAACGTAAATCCTTCAAAAATGCACGTAAATGTTTCCTCTGTAAGGTGTACGGGCATTGGCGTCATGCTTGTAAAGGAAGGCAAATGACCAAGAAAGCAAATGCCACCTTATTTGATAGTTCATCATCAGATGAAGAACAATCAGAGAAACACCCTGTGAACTCAGCACAGGCTTTTGACAAGTTTAACGCAAATAAATGTACTGTTTGTAATACCTTTTATGAAGATGGCGTTTTGACATGCGGCCACTCCATTCCTATTGCCAATGAAGAAGCTAATTTGGTAATAGATTCCAAAGGCAGAATAAACATCCACCAGGGATATGTGAATGGCAAGCCTGCTACAGTCCTTCGGGACACCGGCAGTTCACTTATAGGATTAAAGAGAAAGTTCATAATGCCTACAGACTATACAGGCAGGCACGTAACATGCAGAACATTCTCTGGAAATATTGAAAAGTACCCATTAGCATGGGCATATATTCAGACACCTTTCCTCACTGGGAAAGTAAAATGCGCAGCATTAACTAACCCTGTGTGTGATATTATCATTGTAAATTTACCAGAGGTGAATGATATGCCTCATGATATAACATCTGCTTGCATTAATGAGAACATAACATCATCACCATCACATGTCATCATTGATAATGTTGTATCACCAAATGAATGTATGGTAGCTAATGTAGCACTAAGATCTCATGACATCATTGATCAAACTGTTTCATCACCATCTGATATCATTGAATGTGTGAACACAGTAACTAGATCTACTGCTAGAGTGCAAGATGAAATTAATCAAACTGAGGCTATAGAAATGCTTAGCCCAGTGGTACTACCTCCTAAAACTATGAAGGAGACTTTTGTAACAGCCCAAAACGCTGATCCTTCATTGTCTAAATATTTTAATCTGATCGGCCAAAAGCCAAAGGTAACCAAAAATGCAAGATGGCATTTTGCTTTGAAAAATTGCATCCTCACCAGGTACTATACCAGAGGTGACAACACAACAGAGCAAACTGTTTTGCCGATTGAATACCGTAAGCAAGCCTTACATCTTGCCCATGATATACCTCTTGCAGGGCATATGGCATACTCTAAGACCAGATCAAGATTACTAACACAGTTTTATTGGCCCAAATTCTGTAATGACATTAAGCAATATTGCAGAAGTTGTGACATCTGCCAAAAACTGGCGAAGAAAGGTAAACACCCACAAGCAAAATTACAAATCACTGACTTAGCCAGTCGACCTTTTGAGAAAATATCTGTCGACATAGTGGGCCCTCTTAATCAGATAACAACCAGAGGGAATAAATATATTATTACCACCATTGATCTATGTAGCCGCTGGCCTGAAGCGATTCCGTTAAAGAACATAACTGCCAATGATATAATGGAAGTTTTCTTCCATATATTTTCACGGATAGGATTTCCAGACACTATCCTATCAGATAGGGGAAGTCAGTTCATTGCCACATCTACGCAAGCTTTCACCAAAATGTTAGGAATGAAACAATGTTTCAATTCTCCATATCACCCTCACTCAACTGGAATCATAGAGAAGTTTAACGGTGATTTAAAGCATATGCTTGCTAAAGTCACGCAAGAACATCCCAACAACTGGGACATATATTTGCCTGCTATACTTTTTGCTTATCGCGAAGTGCCACATTCTAGTACTGGATTCTCTCCTTTTGAACTTATCTATGGTGCCAAACCACGTGGCCCATTGAGTATCTATCATCAAATGTTAACTGAAGCCACTCCTTTACTTAAACCCATATCATCATACGTATATGTTACATCATTGCGTGAAAGAATCATCAAATCTTGTATAATTGCAAAAGAAGCACTAAAATTATCTGGTGCTACATATAGACAATATGCAGAGAAAGGTAACAGGACAATAACGTTGACACCTGGACAGGACGTACTTCTTCTCTTACCTAGTGACAGACATTTATTGACTGAGTCTTGGCAAGGACCATTTAAAGTAATAAGACAGATTTCAGCTGTAGACTATCAGATTCAAATAAAAGACAAACATAAAATATTCCACATTAATATGCTAAGACCATACTACAACAGAGACAACGAACAAGACGATACAACAGGTTGTACAGTGATATTAGACCATGAAGATGACGAAGATAGTGACGAAATTCCAACACCTGCATTAGACACGACAAACTGCTTGAAAGAAATCAAAATAAACCCAAACTTAACTCAAGCAGAAACAGACAACTGCAAACATCTCATACAACAGTACAACACCATCTTCTCCAACAACCCAGGACAAACAGAATTAGTACAACATCACATCACACTCACTTCAAACACACCCATAAAATGCAGACCTTACACCATTCCAGTGCATTACAAAGAAAACCTACATCAGGAAATCATTAGCTTAGAGAAAAACAACATCATTAGACGATCCCAATCACATTTCTCATCTCCAATGGTCATGGTACGCAAAAAGGACAACACGATAAGACTCTGTGTCGACTATAGAAAATTAAATAAAATAACACTTCTAGATCTAGAACCAATGTCCAACTCTGAAGATCTACTGACAGAACTAACAGACTCTAGATTCTTTACGAAGTTAGATATGACGAAAGGTTACTGGCAGATAACGGTAGACGAACAGAGCAGACATTTGACAGCATTTGCCACACCTTAGGGACTGTACGAATGGTGCAAACTTCCATTTGGGCTTGTCAATGCCCCAGCGACATTTGTACGTATGACACGACTTTTACTAGTGGACATACCAAACATTATCTGTTACATGGACGACATTTGTGTTCACACAAAGACAATGACAGACCACATAAAGACATTACAGCAGACATTTGAACGGATCAGACAGCACGGACTGACGGTAAAGCCTACAAAAGTAGACATAGCCTATCAGGAAATCTCCTTCTTGGGGTACAAAATATCTAATGGCTTTGTCATGACAGACGATAACATCGTGTCCAAAATACTGAAACTCTCACTTCCGACTACAAAAAAGCAAGTCAGAAGTGTGTTAGGACTATTAAATTATTATAGACAGTTCATACCAGATTTTGCTGAACTGACTGAAAAATTTACTAACCTACTAACGAAAGACCAACCTGAAAAGATTGTAAACAATGAATGCCTAAAATTTGCATTCCAGAAAGTGTTATCTTATTTTTCTGAGAATAGTTTAAAGAATCCCATTCTCAAATTGCCAAATTTACATATTCCTTTCAGATTACGCACAGACGCGAGCTCCGTGGCGATTGGGGCAGTTCTGTTACAGGAACATGATAACATTCTACATCCTGTATACTACATCTCTAGAAAATTGAATCCAAGAGAACGTGCTTGGTCGACACCACAGTTGGAAGCACTTGCTCTAGTGGTGGGTATAACTAAATTTTCCAGATTCCTCCTGGGACGTCATTTCATTGTAGAGTCCGACAATAGCCCTTTAAAATTTATTACTTCAGGAGTACCTACCAACCAAATGATAGCGCGCTGGTCTCTTAAGCTTCAAGATTACAGCTTTGAAGTTCGATATATCGCTGGCAGAACAAACACGATTGCCGATCTTTTGTCCCGTTGTCCGACCGACCCAGTAAGCACTAATGTCTGAGTGCAGTGTGTTAAATACACTCAGATCAACACAGCCATCAGTGAAGTTTTTTTTTCCACGAAAGCTGTGTATGTCTACTATGTGATGTGATAGGGTTCATTCCCACTATATATAGTTTTCTTATTTTATTATTACTGTAGTAAGTGTCTTGAATAATTGTGTAGCGTGTGGTAGAAAGCGAACAATATTAATTGTACATATTACGAAACAAGAACAGTGCCACATTCGCTCTGAACTTACTTCAAGCGAACTATCCAATTTATCAGTGGTATCTGCGATTGGAACATATCCAGTGATATTTTAATCCGTGACTGAAAGAGTGAACTGAACTTTGACATTTACACCACTGCAGTCAATCGAAATCCAGAAGTTTTCCAGCGAAACAACGAACACATGAACTATCAGAACAGTTTACATTCCGAATTGCTACATCAGACAGGAACAAGTGTGTTATAGAATTTTCAACATCAGCTGTTCGTGTGTACTTCCGGATAATTTATAAATTTAGTCCAAAATTAGCAGACGACAAACAAAACCTTAAAAAGTTATGACGCTTCTAAAATATTTATGAATCACCAATTTCGAATACACGAATTGTGTATTAATATTTTTTCAATTAGTGTAATCTTAGAATCATACCTTGATTAACTTATTCACACTATCGACATTTTTTCGCTAGTATGAAAAAGCATCAAGCTATGACGCTGAGAAATAGAAGAATAATTGTAATATATTAGATTTGATATTTTTTGAAATTATGTCCCTTTCATTTAATTGTTGTTACATTATTACACCAAGGGCGGTAAACTGAAATGTATTCGAATATGTGTTGTATATAAATAGCCATGGTGTTGCCAGATTGTTAACACTCCAAGAAGTCATCAACTGGGCATGGTATAGAGTTACCGACGTTGTAGACCGACGGAAGAGCTCCCGGCCAAATGAGGTCGGAGCTCGAGCGTTGAATACGGCTTATATAAAGCCGTATTACAGTCTTACCCGATGTTTTTTGTTACAAAAAGCATATTATTACTTTTTTTTAAGAGGTTGCAAGGTAGTTGCTTTGGAAGCTGGTGCTACCGATCTGACTGGGTCAATATTGCAACTCAGGTGATCATCCATCGAGAGGATGTAACTTAACAAGTGGTAAAGATTGAGCACCACATGTCTTAAAATACAACTTGCATTTCTTATGTATTTCTATGCCAATATATGTATTCTTATGTATTTCTATACCAATGTCTATAACAACAGAAAGGTCGATTCTGACATGGTTAAAATATTAACCCCGTATGTATATAGAGAGTATACATGAAAGATGAGATCTTTCATGAAGAATCCCGGGGGAGCGTGTCAGAATCTCGAATGTCTCCAACCGAGATGCAGGAACATCGTTACGCCCGCCAGGCGAATAGTCCCCAACCGGGATGCAGTAACATCGTTACGCCCGCCAGGCGAGTATTAGTTACCTGCCCGCAGGTTGCTGGCTGACGCGATAGCCAGCGGTCAGGCAAGGACAAAGCAAGACGCACGCAGTCCTCATGAAGCCAATCCACAGAGGGCAAGCGCTTTGCGAGAAACAGACAGACAGCTTGGGTACTCGGACCAGACAGGACGTGTGGGTAGAGAAAGGCTTTGTGTAGTTCTGTGCCCGAAAGTCGAATGCTTGTACATCTTGTGAGATAGACTGTAAAGCTGTGGGTTGTCTGTAAGTGTATTAACCTATTGCATATGTATTGTAATGATCATCACATGCCAAACTAGATCGTATTGCATGTGACTTGTAAATAAATCCATCGAACTTAGTGTCGTTGTGTGTCAAGTCCAATCATGTTGTACTTGTACTTGTCTCACATGTGTTAGGTATAACGAGCCAGGTTTAAGACCCTGACACAGTGGTCAGTCAGTCACAGGGTCATGTAGTCAACATATTTGTATAGACCAGTTGTCAGTCAGTCACAGGGTCATGTAGTCAACATATTTGTATAGACCAGTTGTCAGTCAGTTACAGGGTCATGTAGTCAACATATTTGGATAGACCAGTGGTCAGTCAGTCACAGGTTCATGTAGTCTACATATTTGTATAGACCAGTGGTCAGTCAGTCATAGGGTCATGTAGTCAACATATTTGTATAGACCAGTGATCAGTCAGTCACAGGGTCATGTAGTCAACATATTTGTATAGACCAGTGATCAGTCAGTCACAGGGTCATGTAGTCAACATATTTGTATAGACCAGTAGTCAGTCAGTCACAGGGTCATGTAGTCAACATATTTGTATAGACCAGAGGTCAGTCAGTCACAGGGTCATGTAGTCAACATATTTGTATAGACCAGTGATCAGTCAGTCACAGGGTCATGTAGTCAACATATTTGTATAGACCAGTTGTCAGTCAGTCACAGGGTCATGTAGTCAACATATTTGTATAGACCAGTTGTCAGTCAGTCACAGGGTCATGTAGTCAACATGTTTGTATAGACCAGTGATCAGTCTGTGACAGGGTCATGTAGTCAACATATTTGTATAGACCAGTTGTCAGTCAGTCACAGGGTCATGTAGTCAACATATCTGTATAGACCAGTTGTCAGTCTGTGACAGGGTCATGTAGTCAACATATTTGTATAGACCAGTGATCAGTCTGTGACAGGGTCATGTAGTCAACATATTTGTATAGACCAGTTGTCAGTCAGTCACAGGGTCATGTAGTCAACATATTTGTATAGACCAGTTGTCAGTCAGTCACAGGGTCATGTAGTCAACATATTTGTATAGACCAGTGGTCAGTCAGTCACAGGGTCATGTAGTCAACATATTTGTATAGACCAGTGGTCAGTCAGTCACAGGGTCATGTAGTCAACATATTTGTATAGACCAGTGGCAGTCAGTCACAGGGTCATGTAGTCAACATATTTGTATAGACCAGTGGTCAGTCAGTCACAGGGTCATGTAGTCAACATATTTGTATAGACCAGTGATCAGTCTGTGACAGGGTCATGTAGTCAACATACTTGTATAGACCAGTTGTCAGTCAGTCACAGGGTCATGTAGTCAACATATTTGTATAGACCAGTTGTGAGTCTGTGACAGGGTCATGTAGTCAACATATTTGTATAGACCAGTGATCAGTCTGTGAATGGGTCATGTAGTCAACATATTTGTATAGACCAGTTGTCAGTCAGTCACAGGGTCATGTAGTCAACATATTTGTATAGACCAGTTGTCAGTCAGTTACAGGGTCATGTAGACAACATATTTATATAGACCAGTGATCAGTCTGTGACAGGGTCATGTAGTCAACATATTTGTATAGACCAGTTGTCAGTCAGTCACAGGGTCTTATAGTCAACATATTTATATAGACCAGTGGTCAGTCAGTCACAGGGTCATGTAGTCAACATATTTGTATAGACCAGTTGTCAGTCAGTCACAGGGTCATGTAGTCAACATATTTGTATAGACCAGTGGTCATTCAGTCACAGGGTCATGTAGTCAACATATTTATATAGACCAGTGGTCATTCAGTCACAGGGTCATGTAGTCAACATATTTATATAGACCAGTGATCAGTCTGTGACAGGGTCATGTAGTCAACATATTTGTATAGACCAGTTGTCAGTCAGTCACAGGGTCATGTAGTCAACATATTTGTATAGACCAGTTGTCAGTCAGTCACAGGGTCATGTAGTCAACATATTTGTATAGACCAGTTGTCAGTCAGTTACAGGGTCATGTAGTCAACATATTTATATAGACCAGTGATCAGTCTGTGACAGGGTCATGTAGTCAACATATTTGTATAGACCAGTTGTCAGTCAGTCACAGGGTCTTATAGTCAACATATTTATATAGACCAGTGGTCAGTCAGTCACAGGGTCATGTAGTCAACATATTTGTATAGACCAGTTGTCAGTCAGTCACAGGGTCATGTAGTCAACATATTTGTATAGACCAGTGGTCATTCAGTCACAGGGTCATGTAGTCAACATATTTATATAGACCAGTGGTCATTCAGTCACAGGGTCATGTAGTCAACATATTTGTATAGACCAGTTGTCAGTCTGTGACAGGGTCATGTAGTCAACATATTTGTATAGACCAGTGATCAGTCTGTGACAGGGTCATGTAGTCAACATATTTGTATAGACCAGTTGTCAGTCATCACAGGGTCATGTAGTCAACATATTTGTATAGACAAGTGATCAGTCTGTGACAGGGTAATGTGGTCACCATATTTGTATAGACCAGTTGTCAGTCAGTCACAGGGTCATGTAGACAACATATTTGTATAGACCAGTTGTCAGTCATCACAGGGTCATGTAGTCAACATATTTGTATAGACAAGTGATCAGTCTGTGACAGGGTAATGTGGTCAACATATTTGTATAGACCAGTGGTCAGTCAGTCACAGGGTCATGTAGACAACATATTTGTATAGACCAGTGATCAGTCTGTGACAGGGTCATGTGGTCAACATATTTGTATAGACCAGTGATCAGTCTGTGACAGGGTCATGTAGTCAACATATTTGTATAGACCAGTGATCAGTCTGTGACAGGGTCATGTGGTCAACATATTTGTATAGACCAGTGATCAGTCTGTGACAGGGTCATGTAGTCAACATATTTGTATAGACCAGTTGTCAGTCAGTCACAGGGTCATGTAGTCAACATATTTGTATAGACCAGTGATCAGTCTGTGACAGGGTCATGTGGTCAACATATTTGTATAGACCAGTTGTCAGTCAGTCACAGGGTCATGTAGTCAACATATTTGTATAGACCAGTGGTCAGTCAGTCACAGGGTCATGTAGTCAACATATTTGTATAGACCAGTGATCAGTCTGTGACAGGGTCATGTAGTCAACATATTTGTATAGACCAGTTGTCAGTCAGTCACAGGGTCATGTAGTCAACATCAGGCCAGCTTCCTGGGCCTTTACTACCGCAGACAATTGCTGGTACCCGTGTCAAGCTGGGCCGATGTAGCAAAAATCTGCCTGGCTAGGGAAATGTAAACAATACCGTAATACAAAAACACGAAATCTGTTGTATTTATGTTTGGGACTATTGGATAAGTTAAATAAGAACATCTTATTAAATATTAAATGAAGTAGTAAGTTAAAGTTTAAACTTACTTTACATACTCAGTATTCAGTATACTGTACTTACCTGAACTAGAGAAGGAAGTTCAGGAGACGTGACAGGAAGGGTTCTGTAGTTAACCAGTCCAGGAATGCACTCAGGATGACACACAAGGCTGTAGAGATAGAGACCGGGGGACGGTCGGGCCGGCTACACACAAGGCTGTAGAGATAGAGACCGGGGGACGGTCGGGCCGGCTTCATGAAGTCAGTCTCCATATTTATCTCCGCCCGTCCCGTTCCTGCTGGTTGTCGTCTGCTGCATGTCTGTCTGGAGTGCCTTCCCCTGTTCCGCCAGGCCTGGGCGACGATGGTTCACGATACCGACTATTTCGCTTAGCGCAAACAGTGATCTCATCATCATTAAGTGCCCTGCCAGCTGGCGTGGGCGTTCACGTCTTTCCACAGATCTCGGTCTTTGATGTTCTGGATCAACTCTGCTACTGATATTCCTCCATGCCACCGTCTCAATCCATCCAGCATCATTTATCTTGGTCGGCCCCTGCTTCTCTTCCCCTCGATCTTTCCAGTTGTCACAATGTTCTCCAGTGCCTCTCTTCTCATCACATGGCCAAAGAAAGCTGTTTGTCTCTTTCTTATTGTTGTATATAATGTTCTAGTTTCATTAGCCTCTTTCAGGCAATCGTCGTTAGTTACTCTGGCAGTCCAAGGAATTCGCAACATTCGTGTTGGGAACCAACGGTTATGTTCTTTTCTTTACCCAAGATATTCTTAGAACTCGTCTATAACATTGATATTCAAAGGCATTTATGCGCTGTTCAGCTTGTTTAGTAAGTGTCCATGTCTCACAGGCGCGTGTTGCAATGGCAAATAATACATGCTCTTAAAAATCTAATTTTTGTTGTTCTATTTGTCCCACTCCATAATTTATTCAGTCTTAGGGACCACATCTCTATTGCTTCCAAGTTCTTCCTAATTTGTTCATTTACTTTACATTCCAAGATTCACTGCCATACAGTAAAATTTTTTCTATATAGTATTTCAGCACTCTCTTTCTTACATTCAATGATAGTGACTTATTGCATAAGATACTTTTCATTTTCTGAAATATAGCTTTAGAATGCAGCTTTTCCTTGCCCTATTCTGTTATCAATCTATGTTGTCCACATTCTGTCTGATGTTATAAATGCCCCTCATTCATTCATTTAGTAGCATGTCCTTTGAACTCTCTATAACATTTAGTAGTAGTAGGCCTCTTTCAGTCCTGAAGGACTATAGAGTTGTGCCGCTGGGGAGGTGCCTGGCAGCACCGCTGGTGACTGTATAATCCTATTCGAGAGTGACAATCCCTGTCACAGTTTCCGCATCTGTAAGACGAGGCAAGTCCCGCAGTAAGTGACTGCTCTTTGAGCCTGTGCCGTCTCTCCTCAGTTTTTTGGATCTGATTGCGCTCAAAGAGCACCAGTCCGTTTTGTACATCTCTTCTCCAGGAGCATCTGTCTGTTGCAACTCTCTCCCACGTGTCTGGATCTATTCCAATGGTTTTCATATCTTGTTTACACACATCCCTATATCGCAATTGGGGTCTTCCGGTTGGCCTCTTTCCTGTGGCTAGTTCTCCGTAAAGGAGATCTTTGGGAATACGTTCATCCTCCATTCGAGATACGTGGCCCAGCCACCGGAGGCGTCCCTGCTTGAGGAGGGTGTGCACTGTGGAAATATCTGCTCTTTCAAGCACCTGTTTGTTTGTTATGTGGTCTTTCCATGTTATGCCCAGGATACGTCTCAGACATCTCATGTGGAATGAATTCAACTTCCTTTCCTGTCTTGAGTACAGGGTCCAGGATTCAGACCCGTAGAGTAGTGTGCTAACAACACAAGCTTTATATACTTGAACTTTTGTACGCTCTGTTAGTCTATTATTCTCCCAAACTCTTTTAGCTAGCCTGGAAAATGTTGTGGCTGCCTTTCCAATGCGTCTGTCGATTTCTGTCTCTAATGAAAGATTATCTGATATTGTCGACCCCAAATACAAAAAATCGTGGACGACCTTCAATTCGTAATTAGAGATTTTGATTGACGGAGGCGCACCAGCATCTTGTTCCATTACCTGTGTTTTATTTAGGCTAATGGTGAGCCCAAAGTCTTTGCAGGCGGCAGCAAAACGATCTATGAGCCTTTGGAGATCTTCTGCTGTATGAGTGAGTAGTGCTGCATCATCTGCAAAAAGTAGTTCTCTTACGCATCTTGGTCTTATTTTGGTCTTTGCCTTGAGTCTTGATGGGTTAAAAAGTTTGCCATCAGATCTTGTGTGGAGGTATATGCCTTCAGTGGCACTCCCAAATGCCTGCCTTAAGAGAACAGCGAAGAAGATACCAAAGAGTGTAGGAGCAAGCACGCAGCCCTGCTTTACTCCGCTGCTGATGCTGAATGACTGGGATGTTGAGCCGTCAAATAAAATGGTCCCTTGCATGTTTTCGTGGAATGATTTCACGAGACTAATGGTTGGGTGGGTGGACATCCAACCTTTTCAAGGACCTTAAAAAGGCCGCTTCTGCTCACGAGGTCAAATGCCTTTGTGAGGTCGATGAAGGCAATATGTAATGGCTTCCTCTGTTCTCTGCACTTCTCTTGGAGCTGCCGGAGTGAGAAAATCATATCGATGGTGGACCTGTTGGGTCTAAATCCGCACTGCGATTCGGGGTAGATTCTTTCAGCAAGAATGTGTAATCTTTTTTTTCTTGCCTGTAATGCTGAGAAGGGAAATGCCGCGATAGTTGTTGCAGTCGCTTCTGTCGCCTTTGTTTTTATAAAGGGTAACGATGTTTGCATCTTTCATATCTTGTGGTATTGATTTTTCTCTCCAGCAGAGCTGTAGTATTGAATACAGTTCTGGGATGATTGTTTCTTTGCTACATTTTAAAATTTCAGGTGGAATACTATCTTTTCCAGGTTCCTTGCCGGATTTGAGAGGATCTAGTGCTTCGCTGATTTCTGTGAGGCAAGGTTCGTTATCCAAGGCATGCATGGCGGACTGTTGATCGATGGCTTCCAGAGCTTCTTCGCTGACAGTGTTATCCACTAAGTATAGCTCTGAGTAGTGTTCTACCCAGCGATCCATTTGTTTCGCTCGATCTTTTATGATTACCCCCTCAGTTGATCGTAAAGGGGCCATCTTATTTTTTGATGGACCGACAGCTTGCTTGATGCCCTCATACATTCCTCTTATATTTCCAGTGTCTGCACAAGTTTGAATTTGAGCAGAGAGCTGTAGCCAGTACCTGTTCGCACATCTTCTTGCCATCTGTTGTACTCTATTTCTGGCCGTTCGCAATGCCTGCAGTGTTTTCTCTGAAGGTGATGTTTTATACATTGAGAATGCATGTCTCTTTATCTCCAGGACTGGGAGCATCTCTTCGGAGTGTGTTTCAAACCAGTCGGTTGACTTAGTTTGCTTCTTGCCAAATGTTGCTAGTGCTGCATTGTAGATGGTGTCGAGAAAATGACTCCATCTCTCGGTGGAATTTCCGTTTGTGGGGCCAGGCAGAGTATCCGCTAGCGCCTGCATGAATTTGTTGACCTTCTCTTTATTTTGGGTGCCACTGGTGTCAATGCGTGGTCTTCCATCTGTTCGGCTTCTGTAGATTCTCTTGGGCTTTATCTTCACCTTGCTGGAGACGAGTGAATGGTCGGTGTCGCAGTCAGCACTATGATAGCTGCGAGTCAGCCGTACATTGCGGAGGTTGCTGCGTTTAGTGAGCACCAGGTCGAGTTGGTGCCAGTTCTTTGATCTGGGGTGCCTCCATGACACCTTGTGTTGAGGTTTCGTGTCAAAGAAGGTGTTGGTCACGCACAGATTATGGTGGCTGCAGAATTCCAAGAGACGTTGTCCATTGTCATTGATCTTCCCAACGCCAAACTGTCCTAGACATGAAGGCCAAGATTCGTGGTCGGAGCCAACCCTGGCATTGAAATCCCCCAGGATAAAAAGATGTTGTTTCTCTGGTGTTTCACTGACTTCTTTGCTAAGGTCGTCATAGAACTTGTCTTTAGATTCTGATGCTGCAGTTAGTATTGGGGCGTAAACGCTTATAATACTAACTGGGCCTGCCTCTGTCTGGAGTTGGAGCTTCAGTATTCTTTCAGTGCCATCACTTGGTGGTATGATGGAATTAAGCAGCTTGTTTCTGATAGCGAAGCCAACTCCATGCTCCCTGGTCTCTCCGCACCGCTTCCCATGCCAGTAGAAAGTGAAGTCCCTCTCCTTGATGCTTCCAGATTCTTGGAGTCTGGTCTCTTGCAGGGCGACAATGTCTATCCCCAGTCTTAGTAGTTCGTTGTTTATCACTGCAGTTTTGCGGGCATCCACAATCTCGTTTAGATCGTCTGAGATGCCAGGGGTCATGGTTCTTACGTTCCATGTTCCCAGCCTTAGGGCTGGTTGTTTTGTTTTTTTCTTGTTGCTAGGTGTATAGATTGCGGTCCATGTGTCAGGATTTTCCCCTAAGCCCCACACACCCTCAGGAGCAGATGAACCGTGGCGAGACAACACCTTATTGACTGGGGGCTGCCCAGCTTAGGCGGGCGGTAGCTGTCTAGTGAGATACGATGATCTCTCCCACCGTCGGAAGTAGCCCCTGGCGCCTCGCTCTACGCCAATCGAGCATTAAGACTTATAACCGGCAAATGCTACTTCCCGTGTTGTGTCACCGCTTTACGCGGTGCTGAAGTGACCTCTTCAGGGCACAAGCCTGGGCAATGGAAATCGGAGAACCAGCTGTTGCCCAGTAGCAAGTTCCCCCTCTCCACGTCGCCGATGTTGACCAAGGGAAAGGCAGTAGCCAATGCAACTTGGCATCGGTGCCGTCGCAGGAGTTGCCAGAACTATGTTGTTTACAACATGGAACTGCCTTAGGGACTCCATCTCCGGATTTGTCCTCAGGGTTTACTCCCGAAGCCTTTCCCATATGGGTATACCCGCAAGGCAGCGGAGGTTTGAGATTTAGAGTTCCCTCTCTTAGAAGAGATACCAACCAAGGCTGACGAGCCTCCTCTGCCCGGGAATCAATAAGGAGGGAAGTCTACCATTCTTCCTTCCTGGCAGTGACCATACTGATCGGATGACCGTAGCCATTGTCTCTACTGAGAGATCCTCTGCCCACCGTCACTGACTTGAAACCATAACCAACAACTATCTGTCGGCTGCTCCCAAGTCCAATCCACCACCTGCTCCCATGGCTTCACGTTATCCTGTTGGGGGGGGGGGGCTAAGCGGGTACTCCACCTTGCCCAAGGGTGTCCCGTAGGCTAGCGGAGGGAAGGCGGCACCTTACTTCTCCTTTGATAGGCTGTACCCCTACCCCGCTACCCCTATAACATTTATGCTCAAAGGAATTTATGCGCTGTTCAGCTTCTTTAGTAAGTGTCCAGGTCTCACAGGCCTATGTTGCAATGAGAAAGAAGGGTGCTCTTTAAAATCTAATGTTTGTAGTTCTATTTGTCCCACTCCATAATTTATTCAGTTGTTTCAGATAAATGCCCCTAGGTATTTAAAATTATCCACTTGTGTAAGAATTTTTCCTTTTATTCCCATTTAACATTTTGGTGTCAGAATTTTCTTTGATAATTAGTTAGTTATTTAGTTAGTCGACAGATCATCCTCATTGCACATCGAACCATTCAGTCCATAAGTGCTCGGATCCCCTCCTCAGCAAATCCCGCAGCGTGTAGCGGCTAACGACACCAGTTCTGTATTGGTTTATCAGTCTTCTTTGGCTTCCTGCTTAGTGTTCTTGTTTGGCAACATCTCTTTTAATTTGCAGTTCTCGCAGTCTGACCATGTGTGTACATTCACAGTCATCGTTTGGTTCTCGCGCAAAAGTCTTACTTCTCGTAGAACATTCAGAATGTCAGCCTGGTTCATAGCGCGTCCGCCCTCCACAGTAGCCGTCGAGCTTGTCAGCCCGCTCATTTCCTTGTACTCCCGCATGCCCTGGCACGAAGATGAAACTAACTTTGCCAGCCGAGACCGCTCCAGAGACAGCAACCACTCTCTTCGGATCCACCCCATCTCTATCCTCTTGAGCATGCTCATTGAGTCACTAAAGAAACATGCCCTAGTGACTGTCTGTGTCTTGAGCCATGTTATTACTTTCCTTACTGCCACGACTTCCATAGTCAGGCTACTTGTGGTCTCAGCAAAAGCACCAAAGTCCTCCTTCACAATTCTCCCTCCGGCCTGCGCATTAAAAGCCCATGAGCTTCTCACATGTCGGACGACCGACCCATCTGTGTAAATGACAGCATCACCCTCTAGCGAATTCTCGAAAATCAACGCTTGTACTTCCGCCTCCACGGCAGCCGGATTTTCTTGTCTGCATTTTCTGTCTAGTTGGATACAGACTGAAAGAGACGTACAGAAATCTGTTGGCACTTGCACCCACTCCTCGCCAGGTTCTAAGTCCTCAAGTGAACATACCTGTTGAAGAATGTCCTCGGCTTGACCCATCCACAACCTTCCTCTTTTTAACCTACCGCCCTTCATCTTCCTAATTTTTCTATGCAGATGATGTTGTGTGTTTGCGTTAACTCTGAGGTAAGCAAGTGCTCTGCAAATTTGTATTCTGTCTTCAATGGTTGGAAAATCAAGAAGGTAGCTCATCGCCCTGCATGCTGTATCTCTTGTACATCCAAGAATAATGCGCATAGCTTCATTCTGTATCCTTTCCATCCTTTCTATCTGTTTACGGCTGAGAGTCAGGATAGCCATCGTATACTCAAAAACAGACATGACCAGCCCTTCGTACAGAAGACATAGAGGGCGCTGCTCACAGTTTGCTGCCACCATCACCCGCATCGCAGCCAAATCCCGCTTGGCCTTGTTATCACCTGGTCTATGTGCTCGATATAAGCAAGGCTTCGATCAAAACGTATCCCCAGGTAGTTTATTGTCTGCGTTCTTTCCACAGTCTCTGAACACAGCTTTACAGTTGGTGTTGGAGTGTTGACAATATGATTATTCAAAGAGAACCATGTCACTGTTGCCTTTGTTGCGTTGACCATTGCCCCAGCTTCAACACACCAAGTACTTATGCGATTGAGTTCGGTTTGTAGTTCCGCAGCAGCCTGATCTCTATCCTTACCCTGACGATACACTAAAACATCATCGGCATATGACAATGTCCTCCTTGGTCCCGTGATCTGCTCGCCGGTGATTCTTACAGTTTAGGCGTTGAACAGCACTGGAGATAATGTCCCTGTGGTAGGCCAGGATATATTGTTGTTGATTCTGAAGTTCAACTGCCACATCTAAAAACTACTTTCCGTTGGAAGAGGGCGGCAGCGATCCAACTCAGGAGGAAAGGACTTATCTTGAGTTCAAGAAGCTGAAGCATTAAAAAATCCAATGGTACTCTGTTGTACGCGTCCTCAAGATCAATCGCTGCCACAAAGGTTTCAACGCCTGAGTGGAAACCTTCATAGACGTCATGGGCAAAAACTGTTGCATTAGTCCAGGTTTCTCTTTTTGGACGGTACCCACCCAGTGTAGGTGGGAAAACACCTTGCCTCTCTAGCTGGCTTGATATTTCTCTGGCAATTAACTTCTCCAGCAGCTTGCCTATTGTATTCTGTATGGTTATTACTCGATATCCCTGAATTTTTTTGTGGTCTTTGCCAGGCTTCGGCAAGGGAATCAGATAGCTGTGTAACCATTCCTCCTTGACGCTAGCACTCCCTATACTGTTGTTGTACATGTCTGCTAGTTTCTCTAGCTCATTGTTGGTACACCTATTTATGTCATCGTATCTTATGCCATCAGGACCTGGAGCACTGTTTTTTGATCGTCAAAGCACAGCCTTGATTTCTTTCACTGTCACTGTGTCTTCGTCCGAAGTGTTCTGGGCCTTGCACCTGTCTGAGGTGACCTCCTTGGCGAGACTTCGGCCTCCCATGTCTGTCTGGTTGCTCTGCTCTAGATAGCGTTCGAATAGGGCTTTGCCTTTGTTCTCGTCAGTCCTCTGCCAGATGAGGTCAGCACCTTGGAAGTCAGAAATTCTCTTATTCTTGACTACACCACTCATGCTTTTATGTAGTCGCCAGAACAATTTCAGTGACTTGTCTGTGCTTACTCGTTGACACACCTCTGCCTATTTTTCACTTCTAACCACCTTAACCAGTTTTTTAAAAATAAAGCTTGGTATCTTTGATATCACATTGTTACTGTTTTCTTGATATTCAAGGCGAGTCTTTTCTTTGCACTCTCTGTTACTACAATGTCCGACAATTGTAGATATTTTTTTTGCATTGTCCACCACTAATACTGTGTCATCTGCATAGCGTATATTGTTTATATTATATCCTCATGTTAGTAGTCCTGGCTTCTCTTTTATATCTCTCATTACTTCGCTATAGTGGGAGAAGAGACCCGGTGACAAAACATATCCCTGTCGTCTTCCTAGCTTTATTTGTTCATAACTACCCTCTTTATTTCCAATTTTAATTGCTGCTACTTGTTTCCAGTAAATATTGTTTATTATTCTGAGATATTTCCCATCAATGTTGATATCTTCCAACATTTTAATCAGTTCACAATGTTTTACTTTATCAAATGCCTTGGTATAATCTATGAAGCACAAATATATGTCTTTCTGTGTCTCTTTGATCTTTCTATTAGTATTCGTAATGTCATTCGTAATCAATTGCATTGATTGTACCCTTTCCTTCCACAAATCCATACTGTTCTTCACTAATTTCCATTTTTATTTTCTTTCATGTTCTTCTTATTATAATTCTGAGTAGAAGCTTAGTGACATGGTTTATGAGGTTAATTGTACGAAAATCTTCACATTCAATTACTCCTGGTCATTTTGGTATAGCTATAAATACAGATTTCAGCATATCACTGGGTAAATATCCACTGCTGTAAATATCATTCAACATTTTGGTTAACATATCTACTCCAAATTCTCCCAATTCTTCTATTATGATTTCATATGGCCCAGCTGTTTTTCCTTTCTTCGTATGTTTGACAGCGTCAGTGACTTCTTCTTTTAGAATAGGTGGACCATTTTTTGTGCACTCCCTCGCTTTGAACTCAAACGTAGTCCATACACACTATTTATAGTAGTGCTGGATTGAATTTTGGTTGTGGATTTTCCCTATTAACAATGTCCCTCGCCATCAGGCGAACCCACTCGGACATCAGAGGTACTAGTAATTTACGTCCCCAAGTCAAGGACGACAGGTCAACATTTTAGTCCAGCTGTCTGGTGAATAGGCGGAACCCCTTACCTCGGTATCAGCACACCAGATGTTTCAGAACACACGTTCTTATCCATTCGGTCATGCTGACCTACGGTGGACCTTCTTAGTTACTTTCTTCTGTAAATTCTTTCCTTTCTCCATCATATATTTCTCTTATATACTCATTTCACCTTTTCATTATAGCAGCTTCCTCCAATAACATCTTTCCTGTTTTTGATTCCAAACACTCTGTATTTACTTTTACCCCCCCCCCCCCCCCCGTGAGCTTACTGATGAACAGTGGTCTATTAATGTTATTTCTGTGCATGTGAACGGTTTTAGTTGAGTAAAATGCAGGCTACATGAAGTGCCGGTCTGGGTCTAAACATATTGTTTGCCAAAAAGAACATTAATATTGTAAATACATTGTCTATTGTTTATTAATTAAATTACGCGAGCCAACTTCACCAGGATCCACGCGGCCCCCTAGCTCTCGGGCGAGCTGACACCCTGGCCAGTCCGCCACAGCCTACAGGGAAACAACATCATCATCATCTTCCACTTCTGCCGTCAAGGGTGGGTTGCTGGTAGTAGAGTTATAGAGCAATTATAGAGTCCGGTTCTCAGTCTATATTGCATGAAGTTCTTCCTCTTGGTACAGGGCACGGTACACAGCTGGACGTCGACCTGAATATATCCAAAGAAAACAGCAGCCAACTTGAGCGTGTTGTGTTGACATCTGGTGACCCACAGCCAGCCAGCCCATCCAGGATGTTGTGTTGACGTCCGGTGGCCCACAGCCAGCCAGTCCATCCAGGATGTTGTGTTGTCATCTAGTGACCCACAGCCAGCCAGCCCATCCAGGATGTTGTGTTGACGTCCGGTGGCCCACAGCCCATCCAGGATGTTTTGTTGACGTCCAGTGGCCCACAGCCCATCCAGGATGTTGTGTTGATGTCCGGTGGCCCACAACCAGCCAGCCCATCCAGGATGTTGTGTTGATGTCCGGTGGCCCACAGCCAGCCAGCCAGCCCATCCAGGATGTTGTGTTGACGTCCGGTGGCCCACAGCCAGCCAGCCCATCCAGGATGATGTGTTGTCATCTAGTGACCCACAGCCAGCCAGCCCATCCAGGATGTTGTGTTGATGTCCGGTGCCCCACAGCCCATCCATCCAGGATGTTGTGTTGACGTCCAGTGGCCCACAGCCCATCCAGGATATTGTGTTGATGTCCGGTGGCCCACAGCCACACAGTCCATCCAGGATGTTATGTTGACATCTGGTGGCCCACAGCAAATCCAGGATGTTGTGTTGACATCTGGTGACCCACAGCCAGCCAGCCCATCCAGGATGTTGTGTTGATGTCCGGTGGCCCACAGCCCATCCATCCAGGATGTTGTGTTGACGTCCAGTGGCCCACAGCCCATCCAGGATATTGTGTTGATGTCCGGTGGCCCACAGCCACACAGTCCATCCAGGATGTTATGTTGACATCTGGTGGCCCACAGCAAATCCAGGATGTTGTGTTGACATCTGGTGGCCCACAGCCACACAGTCCATCCAGGATGTTATGTTGACATATGGTGGCCCACAGCAAATCCAGGATGTTGTGTTGACATCTGGTGGCCCACAGCCACACATGGTGCTAGTTCCATATTTGTATATACCAATCAACATGGGAGGGGGGAGTGATGTTTAGTTCTGTTGGTGATGGAGTCAGTCACAATGTGTTTAGTTTAGTTCTGTTGGTGATGGAGTCAGTCACAATGTGTTTAGTTTAGTTCTGTTGGTGATGGAGTCAGTCACAATGTGTTTAGTTTAGTTCTGTTGGTGATGGAGTCAGTCACAATGTGTTTAGTTTAGTTCTGTTGGTGATGGAGTCAGTCACAAAGTGTTTAGTTTAGTTTTGTTGGTGATGGAGTAAGTCACAATGTGTTTAGTTTAGTTTTGTTGGTGATGGAGTCAGTCACAATGTGTTTAGTTTAGTTTTGTTGGTGATGGAGTAAGTCACAATGTGTTTAGTTTAGTTTTGTTGGTGATGGAGTAAGTCACAATGTGTTTTATTTATAATAAGTCCATGTACTGTTGTTTACAATTATGAAATGTCTGTAATATCAATGGCAGATATACTACACAAGTTCAATGTAGAATAGTCCCAGTCAAGGCAACATGTCACAAGAGGAAGATGTTCTGTGCAGTGTATCTCTATCCATTCAGATAAGAAAAAGTTCTTAAGAGCTGTCTCGAGCCAATCCTGATGTACAGAAGTGAATCATGGACAATTAGCAGACAAGTGAGAGATTCTGTGGAAGCTGCGAAGATATGGTTTATACAAGAATGGAGAGAAGAATAATGAAGATATCTGCAAAGAAGTGACCTCACAAAGAGAACTGGCTATAGACATCAAAAGGAGACAGCCCACAATCTGTCAGCCCTTCATGAGAAGGGGAAAGCTGGGGTATGCCATGATTGCAGGACAGTTATATGGGGGGGGGGGGGGGGGGGGAGAGAGACAGACAGAAGATGCTGGTCATCCTCGCATGGAGGAACATCCGTATCAGAAATGATTGGCAGTACATGAGTGCCAGGGTGCGACATTGTTTGCTGCATGTTATCTGATGCCTAGGGGCATTAGTTTAACTTCACCATCATCAAGTCGTCACTGTGGTTGTTTCTCAGCATTTCATCCTCCCCGAGAGAAGGATTCTCTTTTACTTGGCTCTAACATCCCCCCTTCACTGATGTTTAGACTCTGCTGTTCTACACAAGTAATGCCAACTTACTATTAACCACCACTCATCTCTCCCGTAGAAATGTGACTTGAACTCAGATTTAGTTTTGTTACTGTATTCATCTAAACACTCTAGCATAAACATTATCACATACACCATCATATGTTCGACAATATAATAAACACCACATTTCTACATATTAACTATAATAAAAGAGTGGCTGAGTTTTGGCCATAACTCTATTCACAACGTGGTCAGCACTGGACGAAACCACAGCCTTGAATGTCCTTGTCAGAATCCGCTGACCGCGAAGCGAATCCCAGCATTTCCACGCTACATGAAAAGTATTAATTTTTCACGTTCCAGGTGTCTATTTACTGAACACTGCCATAACCTCTGCCCTCGTCTAATTGGGGTTGTAGCATGACTATTCCATGACCAAATAAATATGGATCATGGCAATGAGATAGAGAGCTGTGAACAGACATGATCACCAATGCTGTATTGAAGGTAAGAATAATATCAACACACAATTATTATTTTTATTATTATTATAAAGCAATGGAATAATCATCATAAAATATAATATAATCACAAATTTATGAAAGAACTGTGGAAATCAATGAAACATGTTTCTAGCATATGGAATTTTATCCACATAGAATTGATGTTTCTTACCTGCAAATACATCGACAACAACAACAACATATGTTGATATGAGCTCTGTCAGCCCCAGAAGCCTTCTAGCGAACATGCCAGAGGGAAATAGTCCAGTCCAGTTGTAGATGCCTGCATGTGTGCTGTGTACACGGTACTAGCCCCACACGTCTAGACTGACAGGGTGATGTGTGCTGTGTACACGGTACTAGCCCCACACGTCTAGGCTGACAGGGTGATGTGTGCTGTGTACACGGTACTAGCCCCACACGTCTAGGCTGACAGGGTGATGTGTGCTGTGTACACGGTACTAGAGGGTGATGTGTGCTGTGTACACGGTACTAGCCCCACACGTCTAGGCTGACAGGGTGATGTGTGCTGTGTACACGGTACTAGCTCCACATGTCTAGGCTGACAGGGTGATGTGTGCTGTGTACACGGTACTAGCTCCACATGTCTAGGCTGACAGGGTGATGTGTGCTGTGTACACGGTACTAGCTCCACATGTCTAGGCTGACAGGGTGATGTGTGCTGTGTACACGGTACTAGCCCCACACGTCTAGGCTGACAGGGTGATGTGTGCTGTGTACACGGTACTAGCCCCACACGTCTAGACTGACAGGGTGATGTGTGCTGTGTACACGGTACTAGCCCCACTTCAATATGACACCTGGCTGCTGTACCTCCCATCACAAGTCCTAGTACTCTAGTTATGTCCGGGCTGAGCTCAGCTCAATGACACCAGAATGCCTGCACCGTGTGGAGATGGAAGACACCACCTGCAAGCTGGCAGGGAAGCCAGCCAGCCACTGCACTACTGCAGCCCCCAAACAGGACAGAAATTCTATGACAAAACATGGATGTGGACATAGCACTACTGCAACCCTCAAACAGGACAGAACCTCTATGAAACAACATGGATGTGGATATGGCCACAGTGGGGGGGCTGCGTGGTCTCGAGGTATGGTGTCCGCCTCGAGTGCTGGAGGTCCCGGGTTCAAGCCCCAGTGAGGACCGGGATCTTCTTCACGTGGACTTCTAGTAATAAAATTTCCCCAGGTCTCTGGGACGCCCGTGTGTATTGTTGCGCCCGTAAAAAATCCCTTGGCAGTTGGAAATCGAAAAAGAGTAGCCTAACGGCGCTGCCCGGGCAAAATTTAGAGTTAAAAATTTACCAAAAGTATTTCAGGATTCTATCCGGTGCTACGGAGTTCGTGCACTGAGCTGAGTTTCTCCAGACTCAGGTTTGAGTTAGGAGGAGAACGGAGCACTTATGGGTTACACCCGTGTGCCGTGATGTTGATCCATCGGCTAAACTATGGCCACAAGAAAGCCAGCCAGCCAGCCACTGCACTACTGCAACTCCCAAACAGGACAGAATCTCTATGACAAAACATGGATGTGGACATGGCCATAGGGGATGCCAGATTTTTGTAATATGCTCTGACCAAATGTACAAGATAAGAGAACACGTGACTTGATGGTTGAGATTCCAGGAGGAGGGATGCTTGCGAGTCACAGAGTGACAGTTGTGGGAAATGATGAAATATACAATGTGTTGTAGTTTAGCACATCATAGTTAGCAGACAATCTACAACTCACAGTTGAACCTTGCTACTGGTGCAACAAAGTCGACCCACTTGCCAGTAAACCTGACTACTCAAACTGTTTCAGTTTGCAAACTGTCACGAAGTGTCCAGGTAACTGACTGACTGTTTTATTTGTCAACCAAAACATATGATGAACAAGAACATATATATATATATGCCGGTCTCCCTGGCTTAGGATTTTACGTCTTTCTCTGTAATCCCGTATACTCTCGTAACGTGATGTGCACGAGAATTGGTAGCAGTTCTCGCCACGTTGGTAACTTACGGGGTATGTGAGCCGGTCGCTCAGAAAGTAATGGCAAACTACACTGTGCAATCTTGCCTAGTACAGTAATAGTAGCTGAAAAAAGCTGCTGTTGACTGCAACGTCCTGTAAGGGATATGCAAAAAAAAAATGTGTGTGTGTGTGGATGAGTGTGTGTGCGTGTGCGCAGGAGCGCATGTGTGAGTGCACGTGAGTGTGAGTGTGCGTGTGTATAATGATGAACAAGAATATATATTTTATGATGAACAAGAATATATACTTTACATGATGAACAAGAATATATACTTTATATGATGAACAAATTTATATATTATATGATGAACAAGAATATATATTTTATATGATGCACAAGAATGTATATGATATGATGAACACAAATTTAGATTATATGATGAACATGAGTATATGTTACAAATATAGATTATATGATGAACAAGAATATACATGATTAGATGAACAAGAATATTCTCACTCAAGGGTTGACCACAATGACATATATACAATTACCACGGTTCAAATGTTGAATAAATACAAACATGAGTGCCAGCCCTGATTGAAGTCCTACAGTAACCTCAGGTTCTAGACTAACCCTTGTTACATCACATTGTCTTGTGTGAGAAAATAGATCAGTCACATTTCTGCTGTCTGATTAGTTTACAGTTCAATCACATCAATACATAGCTGACCCCAATGAAGATACCCAGCTCTGATATAATCACCAAACATGGATGTCAAATTTATGTGCACTTCTGTGGAGAGGAAATGGTGTTAATTCTTATGTCTCTTGGTACTCCATGTTCTTAAGTAATTTATATTCTACTGAATACTTTCCACTCCAAAATCCCATTCTGGTCTTATACTCAGTACTGTAAAATATAACTCAATCAGAAATGCCAGAACAACTGAAAATAATCACAAAAAGAAAAGTGTAAGACTTCACGTCTAGCTTCTACACATTAACTTGTGCTAAACTGGATGAAACAAATTCAGTAGCAGAAGATGTAGTGATTATTAATATTATACTTTTGTATATGAATATCATTTTGATAAAAATATAATGTACAAATAAAATGGAGAGCGTGTGATATGTTTTCTAGGAGATTCCAGAAGGTCAAAGATCAAGTTCATGGTGAAGGTTGTTGACTGGCAGATGACAAAGTTCTGATTTCAAATGTCCGTCTGGGACGGGAAAGTCAAAGACGATTGGTTTGTTGTCAGGTTTGTATTGCAGAGTGCAGGTGGAGCCGTTGATAAAGATTGTCTGGCCATCGGTGGTTACCCCATAACCTGTTGAGATGTTAGAGAAACAGTGTCAAGAGAGGTTATATTACAATGAGCAGCAAATCAAATAAAACTGAGGCAGCTTGATTAAATAACTAGAGTTGCAGATTAAATTACCAAAGTTGTAGATTAAATACCCCAAGTTGTAGATTAAATAATCCAACTTATAGATTAAATTGCCAATTATGTACATAAAATAACCAAAGTTGTAGATAAAATAACCAAAGTTGTAGATTAAACAACGCAAGCTGTAGAAAGTACACAGGAGGAGTAATTCCATGGCAGATAACTTTTAGTATCTGATTCTTCTTCTACGTTCATCTGGAGAGTTTTTTCGGATGTGATTGCCTTGTGCCTGTTTGCAGCAGAGCTGCGTCTTGCGCCGTTAGGCAGACACATCTAACTTCTGCAGGCATTTTTTTGGACCAGGTTAACCTTCCCGGATGTATCTGATTCTTAGGTATGTCAGATAAGTTATGAGATAGCTAACCAGTTTCCTTCCTCATTGTTGCTTTCTGTCAACAAATGGGTGCAGGTTAGCTAGCCTACAACTTGGGGGTAATTAACAGAAATGGCTTAGAACCTGACACAAAAAATACCAACATCTGATTCCCTAGAAGTTGAATCATGCTTGAGGAGAGTTGACCACAAAGGTTGTCAAGGGCAGAGTGGCTGGATGTCTGATGTCCTCCTCTACTTCGAGCAGACCTGATATCCTTCATGGTGTCCATGCCGCGCGCGCGCGTGTGTGTGCGTGTACGTGCTTGATTATGCGCACACACGCAACAAGAAGAAACATGTGTGCACAATGACCATGTTACACATCCCTTCAGCAGTAAAACACTGAACACAGCAGGCCAGGGAGGTTGCTATGCAGACAACCCACCCACAAAAGAATATTTATAGATGTGTGATTATGTAGACATATCTGGATCTTATAGACGTGTGACTGTGTACACATAGCTGGATCCTTGCTACAGAGTTTATACATTGTGCTGACTCTCCTTGCGACTTTTGACATTACAATCATCTTTATCATCACCATAATTTTTATCATCATCATCATCATGTGCAATGCTGATAAGCGTAGGCGGTCATGATTCACCATATCACTCAATCACCAGAGACATGGATCAGCTCAGTGTTTTTGTCTCAACCATACCACGTGGCCAAGCCATCCAGGTATTTACTTCTCTGCCTTCCCCTTGTTCTCTTCCCCTTGTTCTCTTCCCCTTAACCTTGCCAGCTGTCACCAGCTCTCCAAGTTATTTCTTCTCATAACATGTCCAAAAACTTGTGACTATGTCTAATTTCTCTATTCAGTTTACGGTTTACATTTGTTTCTTGTAGGATTTGGTCATTGATTCTTTTGTCTGTCCATGGTGTTCTTTGCATTTTCCTCTGAAACCACATTTCCACAACTGTCAGATGTTTTTCAGCTTGTCTGCACAATTTTCACGCTTCACATCCATACAAAAGTGCAGGCTCTATGTAGCACCTCAACACTCTTTTTCTCGTTGTGACTGACATCATTTTATTGGTCAGTATCTTTTCCATCTTGCAAAAGACGGCCTTTGCCATGGTGATTGTTGTTCTAATCTCTTCAAGGCATCTCCCACCAGACCCACACAAAATAAAACACAAAAATAACAGCTTGTGGTTTATGTAGCTGTAGATTAAACGCGGTTCGTGAGCCGGGTACCAGGCGTTCGAAGCTCAGCTGCGACCGATTTGTGCAGCAGACCGTGTTGTGTTGTGTTATAACGTGTTGGTATGGGAGCAGGTCGTTCAGAAAGTAATGGCAAACTACTGAACGTAACACTTGCCTAGTACATCAACAGCAGCTGAAAAATGCTGGTGTTGACTGCAATGTCCTGTAAGGGATACGCAACAAAAATAAATAAAGATTAAACACCTGAGAAACACGTATGCCCACACGGACCCCCATCTACAGCAAGGGATCAGGGATATGTTGAGTGAAGCAGGACATGGTAGTACAACAACGGTTGGTTAGATCCTTCCAGGGAGACATGGTGCTGCAGTGGCAAGGACGCCAGCATGGTGGCCTTGTGTTCAAACTGAGACACACTGGTTGACACAGACCTGAGCTGCCAGGTCCACCCAGCCTGACATTGGTACCACATGCTGTGCTGGGACATCAAGGCAGCCTGTGTCACGGTGACCATACCACCCATGGAGTGCCGACTGGTACATGACAATCTGGAGCCAGTACCATGTACCCAACACATCTCATGATGTGTCAATGTGTTCTTGGATGGTTTCAGATCCTTCGCAGAAACAACCAGTGCACACAACATATACTGTACCTCACACAACAGCCTGTACACACAACATATACTGTACCTCACACAACAACCTGTACACACAACATATACTGTACCTCACACAACAACCTGTACACACAACATATACTGTACCTCACACAACAGCCTGTACACACAACATATACTGTACCTCACACAACAGCCTGTACACACAACATATACTGTACCTCACACAACAACCTGTACACACAACATATACTGTACCTCACACAACAACCTGTACACACAACATATACTGCACCTCACACAACAACCAGTACACACAACATATAATTTACCTCACACAACAACCTGTACACACTACATATACTGTACCTCACACAACAACCAGTACACACAACATATACTGTACATCACAGAGTACAGTATATTTGGTGGTATTACACACAGTAACATGAATACATTTAAAAAAAAATAAGATCTGACACATTGTGGTTTAAAAAAATAATCTTGTCAGGAATAGGTTAAAAACAGTTTAAGATGTATGATGGTTTACAACACACAGACCACCCTTCACATATGTGTACCAACCTTCACATACATGCACCAAACTTCACATACATGTACCAACCTTCACATAAATACACCAACCTTCACATACATGCACCAACCTTCACATACATGCACCAACCTTCACATACATGTACCAACCTTCACATACATGCACCAACCTTCACATACATAGAACCAACATTCACATACATGCACCAACCTTCACATACATGCACCAACCTTCACAAACATATACCAACCTTCACATACATGCACCAACCTTCACATACATAGAACCAACCTTCACATACATGCACCAACCTTCACAAACATATATCAACCTTGACATACATGCACCAACCTTGACATACATGCACCAACCTTGACATACATGTACCAACCTTCACATACATGTACCAACCTTCACATACATAGAACCAACCTTCACATATATGCACCAACCTTCACATACATGCACCAACCCTCACATACATGTACCAACCTTCACATACATGTACCAACCTTCACATACATGCACCAACCTTCACAAACATACCAACCTTCACATACATGTACCAACCTTCACATGCATGCACCAACCTTCACATACATAGAACCAACCTTCACATATATGCACCAACCTTCACATACATGCACCAACCTTCACATACATGCACCAACCTTCACAAACATATACCAACCTTCACATACATATACCAACCTTCACATACACGCACCAACCTTCACAAACATATACCAACCTTCACATACATATACCAACCTTCACATACATATACCAACCTTCACATACATGCACCAACCTTCACATACATGCACCAACCTTCATATACATGCACCAACCTTCATATACAAGAACCAACCTTCACATACATGCACCAACCTTCACATACATGCACCAACCTTCACATACATGCACCAACCTTCACATACATGTACCAACCTTCACATACATGCACCAACCTTCACATACATGTACCAACCTTCACATACATGAACCAAGCTTCACATATATGTACCAACCTTCACATACATGCACCAACCTTCACATACATGTACCAACCTTCACATACATGCACCAACCTTCACATACATGTACCAACCTTCATATACATGCACCAACCTTCACATACATGTACCAACCTTCATATACATGTACCAACTTTCATATACATGCACCAACCTCCACATACATGCACCAACCTTCACATACATGCACCAACCTTCACATACATGCACCAACCTTCATTTACATATACCAACCTTCACATACATGCACCAATGTTCATTTACATATACCAACCTTCACATACATGCACCAACCTTCACATACATAGAACCAACCTTCAAATACATGCACAAAGCTTCACATACATGCACAAAGCTTCACATACATATACCAACCTTCACATACATATACCAACCTTCACATACATAGAACCAACCTTCACATACATGCACCAACCTTCACAAACACATACCAACCTTCACATACATGCACCAACCTTCACATACATAGAACCAACCTTCACATACATGCACCAACCTTCACAAACATATACCAACCTTCACATACATGCACCAACCTTGACATACATGCACCAACCTTGACATACATGTACCAACCTTCACATACATGTACCAACCTTCACATACATAGAACCAACCTTCACATATATGCACCAACCTTCACATACATGCACCAACCTTCACATACATGTACCAACCTTCACATACATGTACCAACCTTCACATACATGCACCAACCTTCACATACATGCACCAACCTTCACATACATGTACCAACCTTCACATACATGTACCAACCTTCACATACATGCACCAACCTTCACAAACATATACCAACCTTCACATACATGTACCAACCTTCACATACATGCACCAACCTTCACATACATGCACCAACCTTCACATACATAGAACCAACCTTCACATATATGCACCAACCTTCACATACATGCACCAACCTTCACAAACATATACCAACCTTCACATACATATACCAACCTTCACATACATGCACCAACCTTCACATACATAGAACCAACCTTCATATACAAGAACCAACCTTCACATACATAGAACCAACCTTCACATATATGCACCAACCTTCACATACATGCACCAACCTTCACAAACATATACCAACCTTCACATACATATACCAACCTTCACATACATGCACCAACCTTCACATACATGCACCAACCTTCACATACATAGAACCAACCTTCACATATATGCACCAACCTTCACATACATGCACCAACCTTCACAAACATATACCAACCTTCACATACATATACCAACCTTCACATACACGCACCAACCTTCACAAACATATACCAACCTTCACATACATATACCAACCTTCACATACATGCACCAACCTTCACATACATAGAACCAACCTTCATATACAAGAACCAACCTTCACATACATGCACCAACCTTCACATACATGTACCAACCTTCACATACATGCACCAACCTTCACATACATGCACCAACCTTCACATACATAGACCAACCTTCACATACATGCACCAACCTTCAAATACATGCACAAAGCTTCACATACATGCACCAACCTTCACAAACATATACCAACCTTCACATACATATACCAACCTTCACATACATGCACCAACCTTCACATACATAGAACCAACCTTCACATACATAGCACCAACCTTCACAAACATATACCAACCTTCACATACATGCACCAACCTTCACATACATGCACCAACCTTCACAAACATGCACCAACCTTCACAAACATGCACCAACCTTGACATACATGCACCAACCTTCACATACATGTACCAACCTTCACATACATGTACCAACCTTCACATACATAGAACCAACCTTCACATACATGTACCAACCTTCACATACATGCACCAACCTTCACATACATGTACCAACCTTCACATACATGTACCAACCTTCACATACATGCACCAACCTTCACATACATGCACCAACCTTCACATACATGCACCAACCTTCACATACATGCACCAACCTTCACATACATAGAACCAACCTTCACATATATGCACCAACCTTCACATACATGCACCAACCTTCACATACATATACCAACCTTCACATACATGCACCAACCTTCACATACACGCACCAACCTTCACATACACGCACCAACCTTCACAAACATATACCAACCTTCACATACATGCACCAACCTTCACATACATGCACCAACCTTCACATACATAGAACCAACCTTCATATACAAGAACCAACCTTCACATACATGCACCAACCTTCACATACATGCACCAACCTTCACATACATGCACCAACCTTCACATACATGCACCAACCTTCACATACATGCACCAACCTTCACATACATGTACCAACCTTCACATACATGTACCAACCTTCACATACATGCACCAACCTTCACAAACATATACCAACCTTCACATACATGTACCAACCTTCACATACATGCACCAACCTTCACATACATGCACCAACCTTCACATACATAGAACCAACCTTCACATATATGCACCAACCTTCACATACATGCACCAACCTTCACAAACATATACCAACCTTCACATACATATACCAACCTTCACATACATGCACCAACCTTCACATACACGCACCAACCTTCACAAACATATACCAACCTTCACATACATATACCAACCTTCACATACATGCACCAACCTTCACATACATAGAACCAACCTTCATATACAAGAACCAACCTTCACATACATAGAACCAACCTTCACATATATGCACCAACCTTCACATACATGCACCAACCTTCACAAACATATACCAACCTTCACATACATATACCAACCTTCACATACATGCACCAACCTTCACATACATGCACCAACCTTCACATACATAGAACCAACCTTCACATATATGCACCAACCTTCACATACATGCACCAACCTTCACAAACATATACCAACCTTCACATACATATACCAACCTTCACATACATGCACCAACCTTCACATACACGCACCAACCTTCACAAACATATACCAACCTTCACATACATATACCAACCTTCACATACATGCACCAACCTTCACATACATAGAGCCAACCTTCATATACAAGAACCAACCTTCACATACATGCACCAACCTTCACATACATGTACCAACCTTCACATACATGCACCAACCTTCACATACATGCACCAACCTTCACATACATAGACCAACCTTCACATACATGCACCAACCTTCAAATACATGCACAAAGCTTCACATACATGCACCAACCTTCACAAACATATACCAACCTTCACATACATATACCAACCTTCACATACATGCACCAACCTTCACATACATAGAACCAACCTTCACATACATAGCACCAACCTTCACAAACATATACCAACCTTCACATACATGCACCAACCTTCACATACATGCACCAACCTTCACATATATGCACCAACCTTCACATATATGCACCAACCTTCACATACATGCACCAACTTTCACAAACATATACCAACCTTCACATACATATACCAACCTTCACATACATGCACCAACCTTCACAAACATATACCAACCTTCACAAACATATAACAACCTTCACATACATGTACCAACCTTCACATACATGCACCAACCTTCACATACATAGAACCAACCTTCACATATATGCACCAACCTTCACATATATGCACCAACCTTCACATATATGCACCAACCTTCACATACATGCACCAACTTTCACAAACATATACCAACCTTCACATACATATACCAACCTTCACATACATGCACCAACCTTCACAAACATATACCAACCTTCACATACATATACCAACCTTCACATACATAGAACCAACCTTCATATACAAGAACCAACCTTCACATACATGCACCAACCTTCACATACATGCACCAACCTTCACATACATGCACCAACCTTCACATACATGTACCAACCTTCACATACATGTACCAACCTTCACATACATGAACCAAGCTTCACATATATGTACCAACCTTCACATACATGCACCAATCTTCACATACATGCACCAACCTTCACATACATGCATCAACCTTGACACACATGCACCAACCTTGACACACATGCACCAACCTTGACACACATGCACCAACCTTGACACACATGCACCAACCTTGACACACATGCACCAACCTTGACTTACATGCACCAACCTTGACTTACATGCACCAACCTTGACTTACATGCACCAACCTTGACTTACATGCACCAACCTTGACTTACATGCACCAACCTTGACATACATGCACCAACCTTGACATACATGCACCAACCTTGACATACATGCACCAACCTTCCCATACACGCACCAACGTTCCCATACACGCACCCACCTTGACACACATGCACCAACCTTGACACACATGCACCAACCTTGACACACATGCACCAACCTTGACATAGATGCACCAACCTTGACATAGATGCACCAACCTTCACATACATGCACCAACCTTCATGTATATGCCCAAACAAGTGATACTTTGGCTTGACGCGGCGCTGAACCGTGTGCAGAAGTTCCACGCAGCCAGCCCTCATGTTGCTACTGCACAAGTCACCATGTCCTGCGGATGTGAACATTATATTCTATCTGAGCATCACCCCCCAGACCTTGCTCCAGCAGAAGTCTAATTAAACATCTCTGTGACTTCATAGGCTTTCATTGACTATCTTTGGCTGTGGAGGCACCTTATGGTTTTGTTTAGTTAATCCTCTTTTACTCTGGAGTGACAGAAAACTTTATAGTGTTGTTTAGTTATTCCTCTTCCTCCTTGGGATGCAAGGATTCCCCAGCTACCACCAGCAATGTATGATCAGAAACAGTGATGTACTGTCACAACGCACTCAGTGTCACATGCAACCTTGTTGTGACAACTCAGCTAGATCATGTTTGCTTGCACTGCAGGTTTGTGTGGACTCAGATCTATGACACACAGCCAGGTCCTGGACTCATCCATATAAAAGAATGAAGTATAAGTGCATCACTGTTGTTACAGACAAGAGCTAAAAGTTAGAACACACATACAGATACACGTACCAATAGGTGGGCCATGTGTCATCAGTATGTCCGTGTCTTCTGGGATCTGATTCCACTTGTCCAAACAGGTGGCTCCCCGTCTCATGTTAAATGCCATTCCGCCAAAATTGGGTTGCCTGTTTTGCTCAAAAGTAGGGCAGTTTCAGTAAATTAATATGTCTGTTATCTGTTTCACTGTAGTATTTAAAACTGCTTGGTTACATGTTGAATGAAGGGTGGCACTCAGTGCAATAGTCACCTGTCAGCTCCCTGTGGGGTATGTAGTGTCAAACAAGGCTGAGTACTAGTCTGTACCTGGTTCTGGTGTTCTGTGCTGCACTTCTCAACCTTGTGTGTGATGGTGCAATGGAAGGAATATATTTCCATAACAGAATGGATGATTGAATAAAATGGGTAGTTACAAACTGGAACTGGTGCTCAACTTTACGTCATTATATTTTTTTGGGTTTTATTTTTTTGTTTGCATTTTCCTGCTTTGAACTCAAGCGTAGTCCACACATATGCTGCCACTTCTAGCACACACAAGAATGATTTATCGCCAGTGGATTAGCTTTTCCTATTGCTAGTGTTTATCACCATCAGATGACTTCAGAGGTACTTGTAATTTACATCGCCTAGTCGGAAAGAGAAGTCAACATTTTAGTTCAACTGACCGGTGTAGGGGTTGAACCCGCTACCTTGTCATCAGCACACCACATCGGATGTATAAGAACTAGCGCTCTAATCCATGCTGCCACGCTGACCTCCAGGTAATTAGATGAAGTGGTCCATGACAGAATGGCCCTGGGTACAGACACGGATAACTACATCAGCAAAGGTGTATCCTTGGACATAATTAGATGAAGTGGTCCATGACAGAATGGCCCTGGGTACAGACAGGAATAACTACATCAGCACAGGTGAATCCTTGGACATAATTAGATGAAGTGGTCCATGACAGAATGGCCCTGGGTACAGACAGGGATAACTACATCAGCACAGGTGTATCCTTGGACATAATTAGATGAAGTGGTCCATGACAGAATGGCCCTGGGTACAGACAGGGATAACTACATCAGCACAGGTGTATCCTTGGACATAATTAGATGAAGTGGTCCATGACAGAATGGCCCTGGGTACAGACAGGGATAACTACATCAGCACAGGTGTATCCTTGGACATAATTAGATGAAGTGGTCCATGACAGAATGGCCCTGGGTACAGACAGGGATAACTACATCAGCACAGGTGTATCCTTGGACATAATTAGATGAAGTGGTCCATGAAAGAATGGCCCTGGGTACAGACAGGGATAACTACATCAGCACAGGTGTATCCTTGGACATAATTAGATGAAGTGGTCCATGACAGAATGGCCCTGGGTACAGACAGGGATAACTACATCAGCACAGGTGTATCCTTGGACATAATTAGATGAAGTGGTCCATGACAGAATGGCCCTGGGTACAGACAGGGATAACTACATCAGCACAGGTGTATCCTTGGACATAATTAGATGAAGTGGTCCATGACAGAATGGCCCTGGGTACAGACAGGGATAACTACATCAGCACAGGTGTATCCTTGGACATAATTAGATGAAGTGCTCCATGACAGAATGGCCCTGGGTACAGACAGGGATAACTAAATCAGCACAGGTGTATCCTTGGACATAATTAGATGAAGTGCTCCATGACAGAATGGCCCTGGGTACAGACAGGGATAACTACATCAGCACAGGTGTATCCTTGGACATAATTAGATGAAGTGGTCCATGACAGAATGGCCCTGGGTACAGACAGGGATAACTACATCAGCACAGGTGTATCCTTGGACATAATTAGATGAAGTGGTCCATGACAGAATGGCCCTGGGTACAGACAGGGATAACTACATCAGCACAGGTGTATCCTTGGACATAATTAGATGAAGTGGTCCATGACAGAATGGCCCTGGGTACAGACAGGGATAACTACATCAGCACAGGTGTATCCTTGGACATAATTAGATGAAGTGCTCCATGACAGAATGGCCCTGGGTACAGACAGGGATAACTACATCAGCACAGGTGTATCCTTGGACATAATTAGATGAAGTGGTCCATGACAGAATGGCCCTGGGTACAGACAGGGATAACTACATCAGCACAGGTGTATCCTTGGACATAATTAGATGAAGTGCTCCATGACAGAATGGCCCTGGGTACAGACAGGGATAACTACATCAGCACAGGTGTATCCTTGGACATAAATTAGATGAAGTGCTCCATGACAGAATGGCCCTGGGTACAGACAGGGATAACTACATCAGCACAGGTGTATCCTTGGACATAATTAGATGAAGTGCTCCATGACAGAATGGCCCTGGGTACAGACAGGGATAACTACATCAGCACAGGTGTATCCTTGGACATAATTAGATGAAGTGCTCCATGACAGAATGGCCCTGGGTACAGACAGGGATAACTACATCAGCACAGGTGTATCCTTGGACATAATTAGATGAAGTGGTCCATGAAAGAATGGCCCTGGGTACAGACAGGGATAACTACATCAGCACAGGTGTATCCTTGGACATAATTAGATGAAGTGGTCCATGAAAGAATGGCCCTGGGTACAGACAGGGATAACTACATCAGCACAGGTGTATCCTTGGACATAATTAGATGAAGTGGTCCATGAAAGAATGGCCCTGGGTACAGACAGGGATAACTACATCAGCACAGGTGTATCCTTGGACATAATTAGATGAAGTGGTCCATGAAAGAATGGCCCTGGGTACAGACAGGGATAACTACATCAGCACAGGTGTATCCTTGGACATAATTAGATGAAGTGGTCCATGAAAGAATGGCCCTGGGTACAGACAGGGATAACTACATCAGCACAGGTGTATCCTTGGACATAATTAGATGAAGTGGTCCATGAAAGAATGGCCCTGGGTACAGACAGGGATAACTACATCAGCACAGGTACAGCCATGGCCATCAGTTATGCCACATGTGCATGGACAAGTCTCAAACTTACATTGAAGACTAATTCTGTGGTAGTCAGCTTGTGTCATGAGCTCTCTGTTATACAGCAGTCACACCTGGATCAATTTTGTCCAGCACGTCCATATCTGGACCACTTTTGTCCAGCAAGAGACAAGACTGAACACCTTCCACTGACAATGTCTGCATTCTATTCTCAGCATCTCTGTGAAGGACAGTGTAGCTGATGCTGAACTGCTCTCACACACAAGCCAACAGATCATGCAGACACTGTTCAGTCAGCACTGAATAAGATAGCCAGGTCATGTGTGCCACATGCCATTGCCTTTGGGAAGCTGGCACGGGCAACAGAAAAACTGGGCCTCCACAGGTATGATCTGAAGTTACATGAAAGTGGGACATGGAAATGTTAGAGATACTCATCACCACCTGGGAGGAAGAGGCTTCTGACCGCACATACCACATGGACATACACTGTCAGGAATCACCTTGAACTTGGTAACACATGGACATACACTGTCAGGAATCACCTTGAACTTGGTAACACATGGACATACACTGTCAGGAATCACCTTGAACTTGGTAACATGAAATACTTCAACAACCAAAGGAGACATGAAACAGCTGAAAGCAACGCCAGACCATGTGACTGGGGGGTTCCTGCTCATAGGTTTCTTCAACCCAGAGTCAGATATGACTGAAGCTTCTTGCTCATAGAGGTTTCTTCAACCCAGAGTCAGATATGACTGAAGCTTCTTGCTCATAGAGGTTTCTTCAACCCAGAGTCAGATATGACTGAAGCTTCTTGCTCATAGAGGTTTCTTCAACCCAGAGTCAGATATGAGTCAGGCTGAATGTGTCTAGTCTTCCCCTGAGTGTCAAGCTGCCTGGTTTACACACAAAAGCCACAAACAAGAGATTGCACACACAATATGCTAGGCAATAAATTGGGCAACCTATTGTTTGACTCTGCTACATGTACATTCACTAAGGGAACACATGGATTTGAACAACCAGGTTTAGTTCTTTTGTATGGATGTGAAGGATATGGATGTGGACAATGAGCAGTCAAGCTGAAAAACATCTGATGGCTGTGGAAATGTGGTTTCTGAGGAAAATGCAAAAAATACCATGGACAGACAGAAAAACCAATGAACAAGTACAACAGGAGACAAATGAAAATTGTAAATTGATTAGAGAAATTAGACGTAGACAGTCAACATTTTTTGGACATGTTATGAGAAGAAATGGATTGGAGAACTTAGTGACAACTGGCAAGATCGAAAGGAACAGACCAAGGGGAAGACCGAGAAGTAAATACCTGGATGGCTTGGCCACAAGGCATGGTTGAGACAGGAACACTGAGCTGAACCACGACTCTGGTGATCGAGTGAAATGGTGAGTCATTACCGCCCACGCTTTCCGGCATGGCACATGATTGATTGATTGATTGGTACAGTATGTTATGTCAGAACACTCTGCACTAGCTACAGAGGGTGATGGGGATGACCCAGAGTGAGCCACTGGGTGACCCTATATTTACACACGCTGAAACAATCAAACAACTATGATTGAGCCTCAGCCAGGCCTCGTTGCTTCAGAGAATAAAAACTCAGGAGAGAAGATGGTACCATTAGTTCAATCAGACTTACCATGGGGATCCATAGATTTTGATTCCACACACTTTGACGTAAGAATCCAACAAATAGATACAGTTGGTCAACAATTCTCGTGATGACGACACTTTGGCTTCCTCTAAGTAATCTTCAAAATCTTGTTTCTGTGGAACAAACATCAGAAACAATGGAGATATGATCATCTTCATCAAGTGCCATGCCGGGTGGTAGGCGTTCACGACTTTCCACAGATCTCGGGCTTTGGTTTAATGGATCAACACTGCTGATGATATTCCTCCATGCCACCATTTCAATCCATCCAGCATCATTTCTCTTGGTCTGCCTCACCCTCTCTTCCCCTCGATCTTTCCAATTGTCACAATGCTCTCCAATGCCTCTCTTCTCATCACATGACCACAGAAAGCTGTTTGTCTCTTTCTTATTCTTGTGTATAATGTTCTAGTTTCATTAGCCTCTTTCAGACAGTCATTGTTAGTTACTTTGGCAGTTCAAGGAATTTGCAACATTCATCTTGGAACCACATCTATGTTGCCTCCAAGTTCTTCCTAATTTGTTCATTTACATTCCAAGATTCACTGCCATACAGCAATACAGGTTCTATATAGCACATTAGCACTCTCTTATATTCAATGATAGTAACTTATTGCATAGGATACTCTTCATTTTCTGAAATGCAGCTTTTGCTTGCCCTATTCTGCTCTTAATCTCTGTTGTGCATCTTCCATCTGATGTTATAAATGCCCATAAGTATTTAAAACTATCCACTTGGTTAAGAATTTTCCCTTATATTTCTATTTTGGTGTCACCGTTTTCTTTGATATCACTGTGATACATTTTCTCAGTCACCTCACATTTTCCGAGATTCATCACACTGACCCGAATGGAGCACCATATAGGATAAAATTTAATCAGCATTTCAAAATAACGATTGGCTCGAACAAAACCTGAGGTACCAGCCAGAATGTTTGGGCAGAATTGGTGGTGAAAAACAAGTCATTGCACATAAAACCTTAGAGACAGCCACTAGCATTTTCTGTTAGGAGGTATTCTGGGTCCCCTCAGGTAAGCTTGACCCTAAATATGTGCTAAGACGATCCATGATGTTAAGGTAACATGGTGTTTGTGTGAATAATTGTGTCCGTGTTTGTGTTCAAACCAGTGCGTATGTTGAGTGCATAGCTGTCTAAATGGCTCTCGCATAATTTCATGAAATAATTTATATGTTTTCATTTGTGATTGTTGTTCATTTAATTTTGGTTCATGATCATTACTTTTGTTGCTGGAGGAAAGGTTCGAATTTTCCCCTGATATGAAAAGGCAAATACATTAATAATGATGATGATTGGAGACATTTGAGAATCCAGCCTAACGCAGAGGAATGAAGACCGGTCTTGCGTCACAGACATAGAAGGATGAATGTTACAATGATGACTTTATCTCAACATACCTTGTCTTAACCCTACCAGACCTGAGGCACTGAACCTAACTGTCCCTATAACCTGGGCTCCTGAGCATTAAAGAGGAAAAAAAACTAACATGACATAGAAAAATGTTAGTTACATGCAAACAAGTTGTTAGAATAAGATGTAACTTGGAGACGCAGAAAATAGGTATACCTTTCATTTAGCGCCAATATTCCACCTTTGTGTGCCAATCCAGTCTGAATCAACCAAAGTATCAATCACCTGTTGGACTGTGAAAAGCCTAGACCTACTTCGCTTTCTTTTTGAAGTGCTTGGTTCATCAGCCTACGTTTCATTGAGAATTTTCAGAATTGTTTCGCGTTAAACCACACAAAGTCAATTCAAACCTACGGGGGCATACATTTGCAATGGCTAACCATGAGGTCTGACCACAATTGGTTAGTTATTTTTAGTTTGTCACGCATTTCTTTTCACGTACTAGGCAAAATAGGAAAATTTGGTACAGCGGCAGATTAGGAAATTACCGAAAAATCAGCACAGTGGTCTGGTAGGGTTAACATGCATCAGTCTCAACTTACCTCTGACTTATCATGCAGTCTCACTAAATGCATCTGTCTCAACATGCATCTGTTACAACATGCATTCATCTCAATCTGCCTTCATCACAACATGTCTCTGTCACAACCTACCTTCATAACAACATGACTTTGTCACAACAGGACAACGTGGTCTCATCTTTATGACCTTATTTTATCTTACTGTCCTTGTTTTCAACAAGACTTAATCATATCATGACATGAAGGCATCAAGGGAGAACAATTGGTTATCCCTAAACTGGTCACATTCCACCAGATGTGGGAGTCAATTCCATCTAGAAAGAAGAGGGTAGTGATCTCACCATTGAGTGGAACAACTCTCTTTCCTCCTATTTCCTTTTTTTCCCCTTTTCATGTTTTATGTTATAATGACATATGATTTTTGTCAAATGCGTATGTAGTTTATATCTTGTTTGAACCCAGATAGGTGGTGTAAATATGAGCCTACGAAAATGAATGCTGTTCATTCAGTCCTGGTGATGCAGACTTACTTGCTGACAGAGGTAGAGGTATTATGACCACGTCCATATCCTACCAGATCAATTACTATTCTAGCATTTCTCATGCATCCCTCACCATCTCCTGTTTTTTTTTTTTTTTTTTTTTTTTTCTGACCCAAGGGAGAGACCTTCATCTATGGGTGTAAAACACTTAATCATTCCAGTCAGGAGTTAGAAGATAAAATGCACCACAATACTTTGTTCCAGCTACACATCTAATTCTATACATTGTATTCTTGTACCTTTGATGAGCATTGTGTTATGAATTGTTATTTTCAAAACACATTTCATGTTGAGCATAAAGATTTTTCACAGAATGATCTGCAATCCAACCTTTGATCTCATATTACACTTTATGTTTTAAATCAGGATTTGGGTGACTTCTTTATGACTATTCTGTGATAACAGTGTATGTTCTGTGATAACAGTGTATGTTCTGCTCACACAGTGACTGTTCTGTGATAACAGTGTATGTTCTGCTCACACATTAACTGTTCTGTAATAACAGTATATGTTCTGTGATAACAGTGTATGTTCTGTGATAACAGTGTATGTTCTGTGATAACAGTGTATGTTCTGCTCACACAGTGAATGTTCTGTGATAACAGTGTATGTTCTGCTCACACAGTGTATGTTCTGTGATAACAGTGTATGTTCTGCTCACACAGTAACTGTTCTGTGATAACAGTGTATGTTCTGTGATAACAGTGTATGTTCTGTGATAACAGTGTATGTTCTGTGATAACAGTGAATGTTCTGTGATAACAGTGTATGTTCTGCTCACACAGTGACTGTTCTGTGATAACAGCGTATGTTCTGCTCACACATTAACTGTTCTGTGATAACAGTGTATGTTCTGCTCACACAGTGTATGTTCTGTGATAACAGTGTATGTTCTGCTCACACAGTGACTGTTCTGTGATAACAGTGTATGTTCTGCTCACACAGTGTATGTTCTGTGATAACAGTGTATGTTCTGCTCACACAGTGACTGTTCTGTGATGACAGTGTATGTTCTGCTCACACAGTGACTGTTCTGTGATAACAGTGTATGTTCTGTTCACACAGTGTATGTTCTGTGATAACAGTGTATGTTCTGCTCACACAGTGACTGTTCTGTGATGACAGTGTATGTTCTGCTCATACAGTAACTGTTCTGTGATAACAGTGTATGTTCTGTTCACACAGTGACTGTTCTGTGATAACAGTGTATGTTCTGCTCACACAGTGACTGTTCTGTGATGACAGTGTATGTTCTGCTCACACAGTAACTGTTCTGTGATAACAGTGTATGTTCTGCTCACACAGTGACTGTTCTGTGATGACAGTGTATGTTCTGCTCACACAGTGACTGTTCTGTGATAACAGTGTATGTTCTGCTTACACAGTAACTGTTCTGTGATAACAGCGTATGTTCTGCTCACACATTAACTGTTCTGTGATGACAGTGTATGTTCTGCTCACACAGTGACTGTTCTGTGATAACAGCGTATGTTCTGTTCACACAGTGAATGTTCTGTGATAACAGTGTATGTTCTGTTCACACAGTAACTGTTCTGTGATAACAGTGTATGTTCTGCTCACACAGTGACTGTTATGTGATAACAGTGTATGTTCTGCTCACACAGTGACTGTTCTGTGATAACAGTGTATGTTCTGCTCACACAGTGACTGTTCTGTGATAACAGCGTATGTTCTGTTCACACAGTGAATGTTCTGTGATAACAGTGTATGTTCTGCTCACACAGTGACTGTTCTATGATAACAGTGTATGTTCTGTTCACACAGTAACTGTTCTGTGATAACAGTGTATGTTCTGTTCACACAGTGACTGTTCTGTGATAACAGTGTATGTTCTGCTCACACAGTGACTGTTCTGTGATGACAGTGTATGTTCTGTTCACACAGTGACTGTTCTGTGATGACAGTGTATGTTCTGTTCACACAGTGACTGTTCTGTGATAACAGTGTATGTTCTGTTCACACAGTGACTGTTCTGTGATAACAGTGTGTTTAGTTCACACAGTGACTGTTCTGTGATGACAGTGTATGTTCTGTTCACACAGTGACTGTTCTGTGATAACAGTGTATGTTCTGTTCACACAGTGACTGTTCTGTGATAACAGTGTGTTTAGTTCACACAGTGACTGTTCTGTGATGACAGTGTATGTTCTGTTCACACAGTGACTGTTCTGTGATGACAGTGTATGTTCTGTTCACACAGTGACTGTTCTGTGATAACAGTGTGTTTAGTTCACACATTATATGTTCAGTGAATACATCACATGGGTATAGACTGCTGGAGACCCCATGAGGGTGGACAAACTCACACTAGTCCTTTTTAATTATGGAGGATGTAATCTTCTTTAGGGATAGTGATAAACTTCCGTGGTTTCCACGCCTTGCATAGCAGCCTATATTTCTCAAATTTGTGTAGGATACTTGCTTTATTTGTAGTTGTCTTCATGTGGGGGTAACGAGCCAAATTCCAAGCTTCCTGAAGAAGGCTACAAAGGATAAGAACCCATCCCAACCGGAATACTCTTATCAATATCCTAGTCTAATTATTTTTCATCTCACAATCACCATTGTGACTGTTTTCTTGATATTCAAGGAGAGTCCTATCTTTGCACTCTCTGTTACTACAATATCCAACTGTTGTAGATTTGTTGTATTATCCATAACCAATACTGTGCCATCTGCATATTGTATATTGTTTATATTATAACCTCCGGATACTATTCCTGGCTTCTCTTTAATCTCTCTCATTATTACTTCACTATAGAGGGAGAAGAGATCCGGTGGCAAGACACAGCCCTGTCATACTCCTAGCTTTATTTGATTATAATTGCCCTCTTTATTTCCCATTTTAATTACTGCTACTTGGTTCCAGTAAATATCCTTTATTATTCTTAGATCTTCCCATGAATTTTAATTTCTTCCAACATTTTAATCAGTTCATTATGTTTTACTTTATCAAATGGAGATATGATACAAATAAAATATGTTCTAAGAAATAAACTACTACATACGCTTCTAGGGAACACTTACAAAATAAACAAAATTCGCTGCAAATGCTCAGACGGCTAGGAAACAGAACAAGAATGAAATTTACCAGAATATATTAACATCTCTAGTGTTCTCCAGTGTGTAACAGTAGATAATCACTTGTAGTGAATTGTCATGTGACCAACTTCTCTACACACCTGTAACAGTAGATAATCACTTGTAGTGAACTGTCATGTGACCACCTTCTCTACACACCTGTAACAGTGGATAATCACTTTTAGTGAATTGTCATGTGACCAACTTCTCTACACACCTGTAACAGTAGATAACCACTTGTAGTGAACTGTCATGTGACCACCTTCTCTACACACCTGTAACAGTGGATAATCACTTTTAGTGAATTGTCATGTGACCAACTTCTCTACACACCTGTAACAGTGGATAACCACTTGTAGTGAACTGTCATGTGACCACCTTCTCTACACACCTGTAACAGTAGATAACCACTTGTAGTGAACTGTCATGTGACCACCTTCTCTACACACCTGTAACAGTAGATAACCACTTGTAGTGAACTGTCATGTGACCAACTTCTCTACACACCTACAACAGTGTATGAATGTATTGTATCAGTGTAACTGGGTATGACCCGTGTCAAAGGTCACAGTTCATCAACAAAACACACGCCACTTGTTTCGATGTTTATTTAAGTGACAGAGTATTGCTCCCATAAGACAGCATACATGACGCCTGTAATCGATGAAGCTATGGGTGTCTGGCCCGTGATGGTATAGTCGTTAACAATTACGTAGAATATTAACAACAACTATTGCTGGTTTTTGTCTACATCCACACCAATAGAATGCCAGTCCAAATATCTATTATACCGCAGTCTTCTCAAAAAGCTTCTCAGAAACTAATTTCAACTGACTCAGTGACCAACTCTGCCTTATAACTCTAATGTGCACTGCTCTGCCCTGCCAGACCCTATGCGACTGAACTCTGACTGTCTCTCACTCTACATATCTCGCTCTGCATTGCTGAACGAACGCTGAACAAATGTTGAACGAGTCCTTGAGGGCGACCTTGAACGAATGCCTGAATGAGTCCTTGAGCGAGACTCTGAACCAGACTTTGAAACAGCCTCTGAGCCAGTCTTGAACCAGTGCTTGAACGTATGTTTAAACGTATGTCTGAGCCAGTCTTGAATGTATGTTTAAACGATCCTACAAACCAACTTTACTCAAACTCCTAAACATCAATTCAATTCAACTAAACATCACTCTGAACCAGTCTTCTAATCAGGCTTCGAACTAGACGTCTGAACCACACTCTGAACCATTCTTCTAACCAGACTTCCTGAATGTCGTCTTCTGCACCAGAACTCAAACCAGACTTCTGAACCAGGGCTTGAACGGGGTTCAACAAAACTTCAACCCAGACTCCAACATCTCTAAACGAATCTTTGAACCAAAAAAAATGATACTTTAAACCACTCTAAACAAATCTTCAACTAATCTAAACAATACTTTGAACCACTCTAAACAAATCTTCAACTAACCTAAACAATACTTTGAACCACTCTAAATGAATCTTTATTCCATCTTACATGATACTAGATTCTGCTGCAACTTGCTCTTCTTAAATACCCCTAAAATCTGTGAGTGACTGAACTATAGACACTGTCTGGATGTGGTGTATGTGACAGAAGTATAGATAATGTCTGGATGTGGTGTATGTGACAGAAGTATACACAATGTCTGGATGTGGTGTATGTGACAGAAGTATAGACACTGTCTGGATGTGGTGTATGTGACAGAAGTATAGATAATGTCTGGATGTGGTGTATGTGACAGAAGTATAGATAATGTCTGGATGTGGTGTATATGACAGAAGTATAGACACTGTCTGGATGTGGTGTATGTGACAGAAGTATAGACACTGTCTGGATGTGGTGTATGTGACAGAAGTATAGATAATGTCTGGATGTGTTGTATGTGACAGAACTATAGACACTGTCTGGATGTGGTGTATGTGACAGAAGTATAGATAATGTCTGGATGTGTTGTATGTGACAGAAGTATAGAAACTGTCTGGATGTGGTGTATGTGACAGAAGTATAGATAATGTCTGGATGTGGTGTATGTGACAGAAGTATAGATAATGTCTGGATGTGGTGTATGTGACAGAAGTATAGATAATGTCTGGATGTGGTGTATGTGACAGAAGTATAGACAATGTCTGGATGTGGTGTATGTGACAGAAGTATAGACACTGTCTGGATGTGGTGTATGTGACAGAAGTATAGATAATGTCTGGATGTGGTGTATGTGACAGAAGTATAGATAATGTCTGGATGTGGTGTATGTGACAGAAGTATAGACAATGTCTGCATGTGGTGTATGTGACAGAAGTATAGATAATGTCTGGATGTGGTGTATGTGACAGAAGTATAGATAATGTCTGGATGTGTTGTATGTGACAGAAGTATAGACAATGTCTGGATGTGGTGTATGTGACAGAAGTATAGATAATGTCTGGATGTGGTGTATGTGACAGAAGTATAGATAATGTCTGGATGTGGTGTATGTGACAGAAGTATAGATAATGTCTGGATGTGGTGTATGTGACAGAAGTATAGATAATGTCTGGATGTGGTGTATGTGACAGAAGTATAGACAATGTCTGCATGTGGTGTATGTGACAGAAGTATAGATAATGTCTGGATGTGGTGTATGTGACAGAAGTATAGATAATGTCTGGATGTGTTGTATGTGACAGAAGTATAGACAATGTCTGGATGTGGTGTATGTGACAGAAGTATAGATAATGTCTGGATGTGGTGTATGTGACAGAAGTATAGATAATGTCTGGATGTGGTGTATGTGACAGAAGTATAGATAATGTCTGGATGTGGTGTATGTGACAGAAGTATAGACAATGTCTGCATGTGGTGTATGTGACAGAAGTATAGATAATGTCTGGATGTGGTGTATGTGACAGAAGTATAGATAATGTCTGGATGTGTTGTATGTGACAGAAGTATAGACAATGTCTGGATGTGGTGTATGTGACAGAAGTATAGATAATGTCTGGATGTGGTGTATGTGACAGAAGTATAGATAATGTCTGGATGTGGTGTATGTGACAGAAGTATAGACACTGTCTGGATGTGGTGTATGTGACAGAAGTATAGACACTGTCTGGATGTGGTGTATGTGACAGAAGTATAGACAATGTCTGGATGTGGTGTATGTGACAGAAGTATAGATAATGTCTGGATGTGGTGTATGTGACAGAAGTATAGACAATGTCTGGATGTGGTGTATGTGACAGAAGTATAGACAATGTCTGGATGTGGTGTATGTGACAGAAGTATAGATAATGTCTGGATGTGGTGTATGTGACAGAAGTATAGATAATGTCTGGATGTGGTGTATGTGACAGAAGTATAGACACTGTCTGGATGTGGTGTATGTGACAGAAGTATAGATAATGTCTGGATGTGGTGTATGTGACAGAAGTATAGACAATGTCTGGATGTGGTGTATGTGACAGAAGTATAGATAATGTCTGGATGTGTTGTATGTGACAGAAGTATAGATAATGTCTGGATGTGGTGTATGTGACAGAAGTATAGATAATGTCTGCATGTGGTGTATGTGACAGAAGTATAGACAATGAATGTGGTGTATGTGACAGAAGTATAGACACTGTCTGGATGTGGTGTATGTGACAGAAGTATAGACAATGTCTGGATGTGGTGTATGTGACAGAAGTATAGACACTGTCTGGATGTGGTGTATGTGACAGAAGTATAGACAATGTCTGGATGTGGTGTATGTGACAGAAGTATAGACAATGTCTGGATGTGGTGTATGTGACAGAAGTATAGAAACTGTCTGGATGTGGTGTATGTGACAGAAGTATAGACAATGGATGTGGTGTATGTGACAGAAGTATAGACACTGTCTGGATGTGGTGTATGTGACAGAAGTATAGACAATGTCTGGATGTGGTGTATGTGACAGAAGTATAGACAATGAATGTGGTGTATGTGACAGAAGTATAGACAATGTCTGGATGTGGTGTACGTGACAGAAGTATAGACAATGTCTGGATGTGGTGTATGTGACAGAACTATAGACAATGTCTGGATGTGGTGTATGTGACAGAAGTATAGATAATGTCTGGATGTGGTGTATGTGACAGAAGTATAGATAATGTCTGGATGTGGTGTATGTGACAGAAGTATAGATAATGTCTGGATGTGATGTATGTGACAGAAGTATAGATAATGTCTGGATGTGGTGTATGTGACAGAAGTATAGATAATGTCTGGATGTGGTGTATGTGACAGAAGTATAGATAATGTCTGGATGTGGTGTATGTGACAGAAGTATAGATAATGTCTGGATGTGGTGTATGTGACAGAAGTATAGACAATGTCTGGATGTGGTGTATGTGACAGAAGTATAGACAATGTCTGGATGTGGTGTATGTGACAGAAGTATAGATAATGTCTGGATGTGGTGTATGTGACAGAAGTATAGATAATGTCTGGATGTGGTGTATGTGACAGAAGTATAGACAATGTCTGGATGTGGTGTATGTGACAGAAGTATAGACACTGTCTGGATGTGGTGTATATGACAGAAGTATAGACAATGTCTGGATGTGGTGTATGTGACAGAAGTATAGACACTGTCTGGATGTGGTGTACGTGACAGAAGTATAGACAATGGATGTGGTGTATGTGACAGAAGTATAGATAATGTCTGGATGTGGTGTATGTGACAGAAGTATAGATAATGTCTGGATGTGGTGTATGTGACAGAAGTATAGACAATGGATGTGGTGTATGTAACAGAAGTATAGACACTGTCTGGATGTGGTGTATGTAACAGAAGTATAGACACTGTCTGGATGTGGTTTATGTGACATATGTACAATATCTAGACATGAGGGTCAGACTGTGTTCCTGAATATATGCACCAAAACCAAGAAAATACATTATATCAACAAAGATACACTCAACATGTCTGGGGACATAACATTCAGTGGTTGAGGTGATGAGGCAGAAATGCACGCAGAGTTCAAATCTGCTGGACCTGTTGGTCTGGGACATGTATGAAATATGTTAAGACAGTTCAAGGCCATATGAGTGCAGGTACCTTAATGGGGAAGATTTTTCTCAGTTGGGATCTTTTCTGGACCATATCATTATCCAGCGTCAGCTCATGGTTGCCAGCTATCACCACCTTCACCTTGTGTGGCAGGGAGCCTGCAGGAGCAGCAACAACTGTCACTAAAATATCACATTTTGTCCTACCTGGGATTAAGTCACCTGCAAGTGAGTTACACTGTTTTCATGAACCTGTGGCCCAGTAGATCAGACTTTGTTTTTTTATTCCTATGGTACAGTACATCTGATTTTGGCAGGCATATTTTGGTGGTTTAACAACCTGGGGTGTATACGTATCTTCCAGTCTGTCCTCTTATACCCTGGGGTGTAGAGGTACCTTTGTCTTGTTTAGTCTGTCCTCTTATACCCTGGGGTGTAGATGTATCTGCCAGTCTGTCCTCTTATACCCTGGGGTGTATACGTATCTGCCAGTCTGTCCTCTTATACCCTGGGGTGTATACGTATCTGCCAGTCTCGTTTAGTCTGTCCCCTTCTACCCTGGGGTGTAGATGTATCTGCCAGTCTGTCCTCTTATACCCTGGGGTGTAGATGTATCTGCCAGTCTGTCCTCTTATACCCCGGGGTGTAGATGTATCTGCCAGTCTGTCCTCTTATACCCTGGGGTGTAGAGGTACCTTTGTCTTGTTTAGTCTGTCCTCTTATACCCTGGGGTGTAGATGTATCTGCCAGTCTGTCCTCTTATACCCTGGGGTGTAGAGATACCTTTGTCTTGTTTAGTCTGTCCTCTTATACCCCGGGGTGTAGAGATACCTTTGTCTTGTTTAGTCTGTCCTCTTATACCCTGGGGTGTAGAGATACCTTTGTCTTGTTTAGTCTGTCCTCTTATACCCCGGGGTGTAGATGTATCTGCCAGTCTGTCCTCTTATACCCTGGGGTGTAGAGGTACCTTTGTCTTGTTTAGTCTGTCCTCTTATACCCTGGGGTGTAGATGTATCTGCCAGTCTGTCCTCTTATACCCCGGGGTGTAGATGTATCTGCCAGTCTGTCCTCTTATACCCTGGGGTGTAGAGGTACCTTTGTCTTGTTTAGTCTGTCCTCTTATACCCTGGGGTGTAGATGTATCTGCCAGTCTGTCCTCTTATACCCTGGGGTGTAGATGTATCTGCCAGTCTGTCCTCTTATACCCTGGGGTGTAGATGTATCTGCCAGTCTGTCCTCTTATACCCCGGGGTGTAGATGTATCTGCCAGTCTGTCCTCTTATACCCTGGGGTGTAGATGTATCTGCCAGTCTGTCCTCTTATACCCTGGGGTGTAGATGTATCTGCCAGTCTGTCCTCTTATACCCTGGGGTGTAGAGGTACCTTTGTCTTGTTTAGTCTGTCCTCTTATACCCTGGGGTGTAGATGTATCTGCCAGTCTGTCCTCTTATACCCCGGGGTGTAGATGTATCTGCCAGTCTGTCCTCTTATACCCTGGGGTGTAGATGTATCTGCCAGTCTGTCCTCTTATACCCTGGGGTGTAGATGTATCTGCCAGTCTGTTTAGTTCTCTTATACCCTGGGGTGTAGATATATCTGCCAGTCTGTCCTCTTATACCCCGGGGTGTAGATGTATCTGCCAGTCTGTCCTCTTATACCCTGGGGTGTAGATGTATCTGCCAGTCTGTCCTCTTATACCCCGGGGTGTAGATGTATCTGCCAGTCTGTCCTCTTATACCCTGGGGTGTAGATGTATCTGCCAGTCTGTCCTCTTATACCCTGGGGTGTAGAGGTACCTTTGTCTTGTTTAGTCTGTCCTCTTATACCCCGGGGTGTAGATGTATCTGCCAGTCTGTCCTCTTATACCCTGGGGTGTAGATGTATCTGCCAGTCTGTCCTCTTATACCCTGGGGTGTAGAGGTACCTTTGTCTTGTTTAGTCTGTCCTCTTATACCCCGGGGTGTAGATGTATCTGCCAGTCTGTCCTCTTATACCCTGGGGTGTAGATGTATCTGCCAGTCTGTCCTCTTATACCCTGGGGTGTAGATGTATCTGCCAGTCTGTCCTCTTATACCCTGGGGTGTAGATGTATCTGCCAGTCTGTCCTCTTATACCCTGGGGTGTAGATGTATCTGCCAGTCTGTCCTCTTATACCCTGGGGTGTAGAGGTACCTTTGTCTTGTTTAGTCTGTCCTCTTATACCCTGGGGTGTAGATGTATCTGCCAGTCTGTCCTCTTATACCCTGGGGTGTAGAGGTACCTTTGTCTTGTTTAGTCTGTCCTCTTATACCCTGGGGTGTAGATGTATCTGCCAGTCTGTTTAGTTCTCTTATACCCTGGGGTGTAGAGGTACCTTTGTCTTGTTTAGTCTGTCCTCTTATACCCTGGGGTGTAGATGTATCTGCCAGTCTGTCCTCTTATACCCTGGGGTGTAGATGTATCTGCCAGTCTGTTTAGTTCTCTTATACCCTGGGGTGTAGATGTATCTGCCAGCCTGTTTAGTTCTCTTATACCCTGGGGTGTAGATGTATCTGCCAGTCTGTTTAGTTCTCTTATACCCTGGGGTGTAGAGGTACCTTTGTCTTGTTTAGTCTGTCCTCTTATACCCTGGGGTGTAGAGGTACCTTTGTCTTGTTTAGTCTGTCCTCTTATACCCCGGGGTGTAGATGTATCTGCCAGTCTGTCCTCTTATACCCTGGGGTGTAGATGTATCTGCCAGTCTGTCCTCTTATACCCTGGGGTGTAGAGGTACCTTTGTCTTGTTTAGTCTGTCCTCTTATACCCTGGGGTGTAGATGTATCTGCCAGTCTGTCCTCTTATACCCTGGGGTGTAGATGTATCTGCCAGTCTGTCCTCTTATACCCTGGGGTGTAGATGTATCTGCCAGTCTGTCCTCTTATACCCTGGGGTGTAGATGTATCTGCCAGTCTGTCCTCTTATACCCTGGGGTGTAGATGTATCTGCCAGTCTGTCCTCTTATACCCTGGGGTGTAGATGTATCTGCCAGTCTGTCCTCTTATACCCTGGGGTGTAGAGGTACCTTTGTCTTGTTTAGTCTGTCCTCTTATACCCTGGGGTGTAGATGTATCTGCCAGTCTGTCCTCTTATACCCTGGGGTGTAGAGGTACCTTTGTCTTGTTTAGTCTGTCCTCTTATACCCTGGGGTGTAGATGTATCTGCCAGTCTGTTTAGTTCTCTTATACCCTGGGGTGTAGAGGTACCTTTGTCTTGTTTAGTCTGTCCTCTTATACCCTGGGGTGTAGATGTATCTGCCAGTCTGTCCTCTTATACCCTGGGGTGTAGATGTATCTGCCAGTCTGTTTAGTTCTCTTATACCCTGGGGTGTAGATGTATCTGCCAGTCTGTTTAGTTCTCTTATACCCTGGGGTGTAGAGGTACCTTTGTCTTGTTTAGTCTGTCCTCTTATACCCTGGGGTGTAGATGTATCTGTCAGTCTGTCCTCTTATACCCTAGGGTGTAGATGTATCTGCCAGTCTGTCCTCTTATACCCTAGGGTGTAGATGTATCTGCCAGTCTGTCCTCTTATACCCTAGGGTGTAGATGTATCTGCCAGTCTGTCCTCTTATACCCTAGGGTGTAGATGTATCTGCCAGTCTTGTTTAGTCCATACCATACCACATGGTCAAGCCATCCAGGTATTTACTTCTCTGCCTTCCCTTTGTTCTTTTCCCCTCAATCTTGCCAGTTGTCACCAAGTTCTCCAATGTATTTCTTCTCACAACGTGTCCACAAAATTGTGACTGTCTATGTCTAATTTCTTGAACCAGTTTACAGTTTACATCTGTTTCTTGAAGTACTTGGTCATTGGTTTTTCTGTTTGTCCATGGTATTCTTTGCGTTCTCCTCAGAAACCACATTTCTGCAGCCATCAGATGTTTTTCAGCTTGACTGCTTATTGTCCAAGTTTCACATCCATACAAAAGTACATGTTCTATGTAGCACTTCAACACTCTTTTTCTCGTTTCAATTGATATCTTTTTATTGGTCAGTATGTTTTTAATCTTGCAAAAGGCTATCTTCGCCATGGCGATTCTTGTTCTAATCTCTTCAAGGCATCTCCCATCAGATGTTATGACTGTTCCAAGATATCTGTACCGATTCACTTGCTTAAGAATATTCCCATTTACTTGTATATTGCATTGTGGTATTTCCTTCTTCCTAGTGACGACCATAATCTGCGTCTTCTTACAATTTAATTCTAACTCCAGTTGCTCACTGTGTACAACAATGGCATCTACTAATTTCTGCAGATCCTGCTCATTGTCTGCAATCAATACTGTATCGTCTGCATATCTAATGTTATTGATGTTTCGTCCCCCAATTATGATTCCTTTTATATTTTCTACATTTATGAAAATATTTTCACTGTACAGGGAAAAAAAGATCTGGAGACATTACACATCCCTGTCTTACACCTCTCTTAATAGGTTGATATTGACCTAGTTCATTATCAATCTTTATGGTAGCTTTTTGTTTCCAATATATACTTTTTACAAGTCTAAGATCTTTCCCATAAATTTGTAGATCTTCAAGCATCTTCATCATGTTGCCATGTCTTACTTTATCAAAAGCCTTTGTGTAGTCAATAAAGCATAGATGAATTCATATACCTACCTAAAAAGTCATTAAATTCCTTGATCTTGAAGGGAAAGCCCATCTGTGTGAAGTCCCCAGCATGCAGCAGCACATCACCTGGAGGGACAACAAAGTTGTCCAGGGCCTCCACCATGCTATGAGTGTCTGATAAACATACAAACCGAACCTTGTCCTCACAGACTGGAGTGTCAGGATCAAGTGGGGTAACTCTCATCACTGACTGTAAAACAAACATGTCAACTCTGAGATCATGTCCCCTTGCTTGATGTGCTTAAGTGTCTAACAATCCCAGCAACCTGGTAGCTCACCCACTGATAGGCTACATGGAACTGGTTCAAACCTGACAACATACCTGTTGTGAGGCTACATGGACCAGGTACAAACCTGGCAGCATATCTGTTGTGAGGCTACACGGACCAGGTACAAACCTGATGACATACCTGTTGTGAGGCTACACGGACCAGGTACAAACCTGACGGCATATCTGTGAGGCTACATGGACCAGGTTCAAACCTGACGACATATCTGTTGTGAGGCTACACGGACCAGGTGCAAACCTGATGGCATATCTGTTGTGAGGCTACACGGGCCAGGTACAAACCTGATGGCATATCTGTTGTGAGGCTACATGGACCAGGTACAAACCTGATGACATATCTGTTGTGAGGCTACACAGACCAGGTACAAACCTGACAACATATCTATTGTGAGGCTACATGGGCCAGGTAGAAACCTGACAGCATATCTGTTGTGAGGCTACATGGACCAGGTACAAACCTGACAGCATATCTGTTGTGAGGCTACACGGACCAGGTACAAACCTGATGACATATCTGTTGTGAGGCTACACAGACCAGGTACAAACCTGACAACATATCTATTGTGAGGCTACATGGGCCAGGTAGAAACCTGACAGCATATCTGTTGTGAGGCTACATGGACCAGGTACAAACCTGACAGCATATCTGTTGTGAGGCTACACGGACCAGGTACAAACCTGATGACATACCTGTTGTGAGGCTACGCGGATGAGGTACAAACCTGACGACATATCTGTTGTGAGGCTACATGGACCAGGTATAAACCTGATGGCATATCTGTTGTGAGGCTACATGGACTAGTTACAAACCTGACAGCATATCTGTTGTGAGGCTACATGGACCAGGTACAAACCTGACGACATATCTGTTGTGAGGCTACATGGACCAGGTACAAACCTGACAGCATATCTGTTGTGAGGCTACATGGACCAGGTACAAACCTGATGGCATATCTGTTGTGAGGCTACATGGACCAGGTACAAACCTGACAGCATATCTGTTGTGAGGCTACATGGACCAGGTACAAACCTGACAGCATATCTGTTGTGAGGCTACATGGACCAGGTACAAACCTGACAGCATATCTGTTGTGAGGCTACATGGACCAGGTACAAACCTGATGGCATATCTGTTGTGAGGCTACACGGACCAGGTACAAACCTGATGGCATATCTGTTGTGAGGCTACATGGACCAGGTACAAACCTGACAGCATATCTGTTGTGAGGCTACATGGACCAGGTTCAAACCTGATGGCATATCTGTTGTGAGGCTACACGGACCAGGTACAAACCTGATGGCATATCTGTTGTGAGGCTACATGGACCAGGTACAAACCTGACAGCATATCTGTTGTGAGGCTACATGGACCAGGTACAAACCTGACAGCATATCTGTTGTGAGGCTACACGGGCCAGGTACAAACCTGATGGCATATCTGTTGTGAGGCTACATGGACCAGGTACAAACCTGATGACATATCTGTTGTGAGGCTACACAGACCAGGTACAAACCTGACAACATATCTATTGTGAGGCTACATGGGCCAGGTAGAAACCTGACAGCATATCTGTTGTGAGGCTACATGGACCAGGTACAAACCTGACAGCATATCTGTTGTGAGGCTACACGGACCAGGTACAAACCTGATGACATATCTGTTGTGAGGCTACACAGACCAGGTACAAACCTGACAACATATCTATTGTGAGGCTACATGGGCCAGGTAGAAACCTGACAGCATATCTGTTGTGAGGCTACATGGACCAGGTACAAACCTGACAGCATATCTGTTGTGAGGCTACACGGACCAGGTACAAACCTGATGACATACCTGTTGTGAGGCTACGCGGATGAGGTACAAACCTGACGACATATCTGTTGTGAGGCTACATGGACCAGGTATAAACCTGATGGCATATCTGTTGTGAGGCTACATGGACTAGTTACAAACCTGACAGCATATCTGTTGTGAGGCTACATGGACCAGGTACAAACCTGACGACATATCTGTTGTGAGGCTACATGGACCAGGTACAAACCTGACAGCATATCTGTTGTGAGGCTACATGGACCAGGTACAAACCTGATGGCATATCTGTTGTGAGGCTACATGGACCAGGTACAAACCTGACAGCATATCTGTTGTGAGGCTACATGGACCAGGTACAAACCTGACAGCATATCTGTTGTGAGGCTACATGGACCAGGTACAAACCTGACAGCATATCTGTTGTGAGGCTACATGGACCAGGTACAAACCTGATGGCATATCTGTTGTGAGGCTACACGGACCAGGTACAAACCTGATGGCATATCTGTTGTGAGGCTACATGGACCAGGTACAAACCTGACAGCATATCTGTTGTGAGGCTACATGGACCAGGTTCAAACCTGATGGCATATCTGTTGTGAGGCTACACGGACCAGGTACAAACCTGATGGCATATCTGTTGTGAGGCTACATGGACCAGGTACAAACCTGACAGCATATCTGTTGTGAGGCTACATGGACCAGGTACAAACCTGACAGCATATCTGTTGTGAGGCTACATGGACCAGGTACAAACCTGATGGCATATCTGTTGTGAGGCTACACGGGCCAGGTACAAACCTGATGGCATATCTGTTGTGAGGCTACATGGACCAGGTACAAACCTGATGGCATATCTGTTGTGAAGCTACATGGACCAGGTACAAACCTGACAGCATATCTGTTGTGAGGCTACATGGACCAGGTACAAACCTGATGGCATATCTGTTGTGAGGCTACACGGGCCAGGTACAAACCTGATGGCATATCTGTTGTGAGGCTACATGGACCAGGTACAAACCTGATGGCATATCTGTTGTGAAGCTACATGGACCAGGTACAAACCTGACAGCATATTTGTTGTGAGGCCACATGGACCAGGTATAAACCTGATGGCATATCTGTTGTGAGGCCACATGGACCAGGTACAAACCTGACAGCATACCTGTTGTGAGGCTACATGGACCAGGTATAAACCTGATGGCATATCTGTTGTGAGGCTACATGGACCAGGTACAAACCTGACAGCATATCTGTTGTGAGGCTACTTCGGTCAGGTACAAACCTGTTGGCATATCTGTTGTAAGGCTACATGGACCAGGTACAAACCTGACAGCATATCTGTTGTGAGGCTACTTCGGTCAGGTACAAACCTGTTGGCATATCTGTTGTAAGGCTACATGGACCAGGTATAAACCTGACAGCATATCTGTTGTGAGGCTACTTCGGTCAGGTACAAACCTGTTGGCATATCTGTTGTAAGGCTACATGGACCAGGTATAAACCTGATGGCATACTTGTTGTGAGGCTATATGGACCAGGTACAAACCTGACAGCATATCTGCTGTGAGGCTACACAAACTATATTTAGCCAGACTTCTTTCACTGTCTTACATTTTCAAATTATTTGTCTATGGATTATTTTAAATTCATCTTGCTTTTTCTAATATTCATCAGTTGTAGAATTTCCTCTGTCACCCATTTCTTCTTCACTGGCTTCTTCACGTATGGTATTATTGTCTTTGATGTCTGTTGTATTGTCGTATGTAGCATTTGCCATTATCTATGTGTGCTGTTATACAAGGTGTATTTTTAATGACTGGTGATTTTGAAAATATTGCCGTTCCAAGTTTTGTATTTACCTTTTATGTAGCATAAACTCCACAGAGGGTGAATACGAAACTTGGAAAGGCAATATTTTAAAAAGCCCCATTGTTATTCAAAATACACCCTATATTTTCATTAGTACTGTACCAATTATGTACAGTAAATATGCTTGTATCACTCATGTCCTGATTTAATTCCCAAATCTAGCTTGGTGTTTCTTGCAATCTCTTTTTAACTTCTTCACTTTTGTTCTTAGTTTTCCGATCACTGGTACTTGGTCACTATTGGGGCTTTTGAGCCAAAATGTGACAGAACAATTCTGAGGATATCATGGACAGAGAAGAAGAAACATACTGACATTCTACCAGATCTGAGAATATTATGGACAGAGAAGAATAAACATACTGACATTCTACCAGATCTGAGAATATCATGGACAGAGAAGAAGAAACATACTGACATTCTACCAGATCTGAGAATATCATGGACAGAGAAGAAGAAACATACTGACATTCTATCAGATCTGAGAATATCATGGACAGAAAAGAAGAAACATACTGACATTCTATCAGATCTGAGAATATCATGGACAGAGAAGAAGAAACATACTGACATTCTACCAGATCTGAGAATATCATGGACAGAGAAGAAGAAACATACTGACATTCTATCAGATCTGAGAATATCATGGACAGAGAAGAAGAAACATACTGACATTCTATCAAATCTGAGAATATCATGGACAGAGAAGAAGAAACATACTGACATTCTACCAGATCTGAGAATATCATGGACAGAGAAGAAGAAACATACTGACATTCTATCAGATCTGAACCTTGAAGAAATCTGGCAATATGGCTCACGAACAATAGCATATCTCTGAAACTAAAATACTTGAAGAAATCTGGCAATATGGCTCACGAACAATAGCATATCTCTGAAACTAAAATACTTGAAGAAATCTAGTATAACAGAGCATCTCTTTTAGTGGGTTTAATGGGTGGTGTGCAAAAGGGGAAAAGACTAGGCACGGCTGAGCATCCTGTTGGAATGTAACTAGGGACGCTCAAGCCGTGATGCGGGGGGTAGAGATAGATAGTTACCATCTGGGCCTCGAGTCAACAACACCTATTATATTAACAACTGTCCAGAAAGTCAAGTATGCTGGTTTATATTCTACGATGTATTTAACTGAATAAATATATGGAAAATACAGTCAGGACTTTGTTTGTCTCTGCTCTATAACTACTGCCCTGTTATACTAGCAATATGGCTCACGAACAATAGCATATCTATGAAACTGAAATACTTTGGCTATATTAAACATTACAGTTGCATTGTCAATAAAAACAGGAGTATGGCAGGGTTGCCTTTTGTCACTACTGTTATTTTTACTGGCTAGAGACTGGGTTATAAAGGCAACAATAACTACCTCCAGCAGGTCAGCATGGCCGAACGGATAAGAACGTGTGTTCTTAAACATCCAGTGCGCTGATGTCGAGGTAAGGGATTGAACCCCTACACCGGAAAGTTGGACTAAAATGTTGACCTCTGATCCTTGACTTGGAGACATAAATTACACATACCTCTGAAGTCAGAGTGGGTTCGCCTGATGGCAAGGGACACTGTTAATAGTGAAAGCTAATCCACATGCAACATTTAGTGCAGCACTACTAGGAGTTGTGTGTATGAACTATGCTTGAGTTCAAGTAAGCGAGTGCAAAAAAAAAAAAACATAATTACCTCCAGAAATGGAATTCAATGGAACTTAATAACACAACTTGATGATTTGGCTTCACCGATGACATTGGACTCTGTTACACACACAAACAAAATCAGGATAAACTAATCACACTTGATGAGAGGTCACAACAGTGAAGTCTAAAAAGTCATATAAAAAAGACACATGGTATTGGGATTAAACCAAGTCAATAACAAGCCAATCTCCCTTGGTGAATGTCCAATTCAAAAGACAGAATCACACACCTGTTTTGGAAGCAGTGTGGACACACATGGGAAAGCAGACAGAGATAGTACAATGAGAATGCAAGAGGCAAGACAAGCTTCCACAGCACTAAGACATGCGTGGAAGTTACAGGAAGTTACATTTTGCACCAAACTGAGAATTGTAAACTCCTTCGTTAAATATACTGTATGGGTCAGAAGCATGGGCATCAACTGGTAGAATTACTAACTACAAATAATCACTAAATGGTGACTGTGCAGAACAGTGGGAATAAAATGGTATGACAGAATCACCAATGGAGAGCTCAAGAAGAGAACTAGACACATCCCAGTGAATCAAGAGGTGAGAACAAGACACTGGAGTTGATTAGAACACACATTGAGAAAACCTGAGGACAATATAACTAGAGACTCTCTTGTCTGGAACCCACAAGATAGAACACACACTGAGAAAACCTGGCCACAATATAACTAGACACTCTCTTGTCTGGAACCCACAAGATAGGACCATCCATCCATCCATCATGTGCCATGCCGGTAAGCGTGGGCAGTCATGTTCTGCCACAAGATAGGACACACACTGAGAAAACCTGGCCACAATATAACTAGAGACTCTCTTGTCTGGAACCTACAAGATAGGACACACACTGAGAAAACCTGGCCACAATATAACTAGACACTCTCTTGTCTGGAACCTACAAGATAGAACACACACTGAGAAAACCTGAGGACAATATAACTGGACACTCTCTTGTCTGGAACCCGCAAGATAGAACACACACTGAGAAAACCTGGCCACAATATAACTAGACACTCTCATGTCTGGAACCCACAAGATAGAACACACACTGAGAAAACCTGGCCACAATATAACTAGAGACTCTCTTGTCTGGAACCCACAAGATAGAACACACATTGAGAAAACCTAAGGACAATATAACTAGACACTCTCTTGTCTGGAACCCACAAGATAGAACACACACTGAGAGAACCTGGCCACAATATAACTAGAGACTCTCTTGTCTGGAACCTACAAGATAGGACACACACTGAGAAAACCTGGCCACAATATAACTAGACACTCTCTTGTCTGGAACCTACAAGATAGGACACACACTGAGAAAACCTGGCCACAATATAACTAGAGACTCTCTTGTCTGGAACCTACAAGATAGGACACACTGAGAAAACCTGGCCACAATATAACTAGACACTCTCTTGTCTGGAACCTACAATATAGGACACACACTGAGAAAACCTGGCCACAATATAACTAGACACTCTCTTGTCTGGAACCTACAAGATAGGACACACACTGAGAAAACCTGGCCACAATATAACTAGACACTCTCTTGTCTGGAACCTACAAGATAGGACACACACTGAGAAAACCTGAGGACACTATAACTAGACACTCTCTTGTCTGGAACCCACAAGATAGAACACACACTGAGAAAACCTGGCCACAATATAACTAGAGACTCTCTTGTCTGGAACCCACAAGATAGGGCACACACTGAGAAAACCTGAGGACAATATAACTAGAGACTCTCTTGTCTGGAACCTACAAGATAGGACACACACTGAGAAAACCTGAGGACAATATAACTAGAGACTCTCTTGTCTGGAACCTACAAGATAGGACACACACTGAGAAAACCTGAGGACAATATAACTAGAGACTCTCTTGTCTGGAACCTACAAGATAGGACACACACACACACACACACACTGAGAAAACCTGAGGACAATATAACTAGACACTCTCTTGTCTGGAACCTACAAGATAGGACACACACTGAGAAAACCTGAGGACAATATAACTAGACACTCTCTTGTCTGGAACCCACAAGGCAAACAAAATAGCAGCATACCTAAAACACATGGATAAGAGAATTACAGAGATTAATAATATTTGGAGGACAAGGAGGGATCTGCAGGAGATAGGAGGGCTTGGCGTGGTTTGGTTGAGGACAAATGTCTAAATGGGGAATAAAGTGCAAAAGCAGAAGAAAAAGAAGAAACATCACAGTGGCTGTGAGAGAGCAGTCATGGAAGGCATGGTTTCTGGAAGATGACAGTGGCTGTGAGAGAGCAGTCATGGAAGGCATGGTTTCTGGGAGATGACAGTGGCTGTGAGAGAGCAGTCATGGAAGGCATGGTTTCTGGAAGATGACAGTGGCTGTGAGAGAGCAGTCATGGAAGGCATGGTTTCTGGGAGATGACAGTGGCTGTGAGAGAGCAGTCATGGAAGGCATGGTTTCTGGGAGATGACAGTGGCTGTGAGAGAGCAGTCATGGAAGGCATGGTTTCTGGGAGATGACAGTGGCTGTGAGAGAGCAGTCATGGAAGGCATGGTTTCTGGGAGAAGGACTTGACCAGCATAAAGATGGACACTGGACATTGCCAGGCACCTTGGGTATGAGGCAGCATGAGGTGGGTGACATGCCTAGAGATGGAGTGTTTTTCTGCACATTGTGACAACAGCGGCATTCTGCCAAGGCCTGCTACTTGAGTGAGGTTCACTATTGTAATCTTCCCCTGGTCTTGTTTTCTTTACTGACAATAATCTGTTTACAGATTGATTCAGCAATAATGGACAAGGAAAACAAATTTTCAGTTTTTTGAAATGAGTTGACCAATAACTTGAGCTGTATACAGATGGCATTGGACAATAAATTAAACATCATATTACAAAACATGACTTGTAACAGGGACAGCTAATCCACATGCACAGATCAGTCCAACATGACTTGTAACAGGGACAGCTAATCCACACGCACAGATCAGTCCAACATGACTTGTAACAGGGACAGCTAATCCACATGCACAGATCAGTCCAACATGACTTGTAACAGGGACAGCTAATCCACATGCACAGATCAGTCCAACATGACTTGTAACAGGGACAGCTAATCCACGTGCACAGATCAGTCCAACATGACTTGTAACAGGGACAGCTAATCCACATGCACAGATCAGTCCAACATGACTTGTAACGGACAGCTAATCCACATGCACAGATCAGTCCAACATGACTTGTAACAGGGACAGCTAATCCACATGCACAGATCAGTCCAACATGACTTGTAACAGGGACAGCTAATCCACACGCACAGATCAGTCCAACATGACTTGTAACAGGGACAGCTAATCCACATGCACAGATCAGTCCAACATGATTTGTAACAGGGACAGCTAATCCACACGCACAGATCAGTCCAACATGACTTGTAACAGGGACAGCTAATCCACACGCACAGATCAGTCCAACATGACTTGTAACAGGGACAGCTAATCCACACGCACAGATCAGTCCAACATGACTTGTAACATGGACAGCTAATCCACATGCACAGATCAGTCCAACATGACTTGTAACAGGGACAGCTAATCCACACGCACAGATCAGTCCAACATGACTTGTAACAGGGACAGCTAATCCACATGCACAGATCAGTCCAACATGACTTGTAACAGGGACAGCTAATCCACACGCACAGATCAGTCCAACATGACTTGTAACAGGGACAGCTAATCCACATGCACAGATCAGTCCAATGTACTAGAACCTGTAGCAGGTGAACGGACTAACCTCTAGTTCAAAACATGTCAGCGAACGCCCAAAATAAATAAATAAATAAATAAATAAATAAATAAATAAATAAAGACAAGATTACTTGTGCAGATTTCAGCAGATCCCAAGCTAAAGTCGGCTCTTGACTCAGTGGATGCACAGAAATGTCTCTACTCATATCGGGAATGGCTGGAGGTTCGGACTTTCCAAATAACAAGGCTTTTATTTTGTGCATGACTCTTGAGGAATCTGAAACTACAACCACATTATATTTGTGATTCACATTATATTTGTGATTCACATTATATTTGTGATTCACATTATATTTGTGATTCACATTATATTTGTGATTCACATTATATTTGTGATTCACATTATATTTGTGATTCACATTATATTTGTGATTCACATTATATTTGTGATTCACATTATATTTGTGATTCACATTATATTTGTGATTCACATTATATTTGTGATTCACATTATATTTGTGATTCACATTATATTTGTGATTTTAACACTTTTTCTTATTAGTAAGACGTGGAAACATTCCATTTAGCTATTTTATAAAGCAACATAAAATGTAGCTTTGTTTTTTTAACTTTTCAGAAAAATAAGTCTGTGTTTGAGTGTGTGTATCTGTGAGTGTGCATGTTCCTTGTGCATGTTGAGTATGTGTGTATGAGTGAGTGTATGAATGAGCGTACACATGAGTGATCCTCATATCTAGGTCATGTTTGAAAGCGTGCACACTCCCACTGTGAGCTGCACCCTGTGGGAGACAGGAGCAAGAATCCAGTCTGGAATGTCTAGAGTATCTAAACGCACACAACATGTGTAGCCACGAGGCTCTCACACAGACTTGTCTGATACTACTATTTTTTTAAAGTTGCATATCCCTTACAGGAAGTTGCAGTCAACACCAGCATATGTCAACTGCTGTTGATGTTCTTGGCAAGATTATGCTCAGTAGTTTGCCATTGCTTTCTGAGCGACCGGCTCACATACCCCGGAAGTAACCAACGTGACATGATCCGCTGCCGAATCTCACGCAGCTGTGTTTCTCACGTGGATATACAGGATTACGGAGAAAGTTATTAATCCCTTAACCAGGGAGCACAGCTGATGCTACTATAGTTTTAAAAATTGCCTGTCTGAATTGGTCAGCCCCAGGTCTGTCTCTCCCCACCCCACTCTCAAAAATCAACTTCCTATAGAGCAACTGAGTATTTTAAAATATAACTATGTGCTACTTTAGGCGGCGTGTGTTTGTAAGTTATAAGTTATAAATGAGACAGTCGTAGATAATCAATGTGTAGTGTAGTGAAAGTCTGACTGACTGACTGGCACCTTGCCGTCTTGACAGACGATAGTTTGTAAAATGGAGTTATACCGCTCCATAACACAAAGCCTGGGCTGAATTTAGAGACCATGTGTTGCCCATGCACCATGATCCCTCTCTCTGTCTGTCTAGTGTACTTCTGAGGGAAGGTAACACCAATACGTCTGGAACAAAACAAGCTGCAGAAGCTGTGGGATCAGCAAAGCAATGCTCTAACTATCCGCCTGTTGGAGCTTCGATCCTAGACCAGTTGCAAACCAAGGCTTAGGCTGCCATGACATTTAGTCTTTAGGTTGCATTTCCTTGCACTAGGATATGGCTTAATGAAAGTCTATATCATATATAATTGTAGTCAGAATATATAACATACATAACTGGCCACTAACTAATCACCTTGCTTGACAGTGCCTTTCTTAGTACAAACTGAGAAAGTACAAATAACAAGAACTTACTACAAAGTATAGAAAATACAATTAGCAAGAACGTGCTAGAATTTATAGTACATACAAGTAGCAAAACTACGACTTATAGTCAGTTAAGTAACAAGAACTTATTGCGAAGTACAACAAATGATTACTGTGACATTGTGTTAAAAAAAAAAGTAAAAGGAATTGCCTTGATTTATAGAAAATACACTTTAAAATAAGTAGAACTTAATAAACATTTAATTAATGCTACGATTGATATTACTATATTAACTATTACTATGAATATGATTTGAATTTGATTTTATGGCTTAAACTTTACTGGCTGCATACAATCAAATCTTTAATGTGACAAGAATTTACTACTACCATTATTATTAGTAAGTAAAGTGACAAGAATGTAGTACTAGCACGATTGATGGCGAACAACGGACGTTTCTTGTACCCGAGTTAAGTCCACTATCACAAGTGCTGGGTCTCTTCTCTAGCGGTTATAGTAAGAGGACGAGTGTGGGGTGTCCCCGGTGTCCGTCCTGTCGTCAGCTGGTTGTGACTGATACAACTCTGAACCAACAACAACAATCTCAACACGCAAGCCGCCACAACACAGACAGTATTGCATAGTCAGTCACAACGGTACATCCGTGAATGAACTCTCAGGTTTCAGGATGACACACAAGGGTGTAGAGATAGAGACCGGGGACGGTCGGGCCGGCTCCATGAACTCAGTTTCCATATTTATCTCCGCCCGTCCCGTTCCTGCTCAGGGTTGCCACTTTTTGTTGACCAAAAACATCTAGAAACGGCCCAAACAACATCCATAAATATCTAGATTTTGTTGGAAGGTATCTAGGAAAAATATTCATACTGAGTAAGTATGAAATTACATATATATTGATGTGACTGACGGTCACCCTGGCGAGGGATTTTACGGCTTTCGCCGTAACCCCGTAAATTCTCGCGAGTAATGCAGCTGCGCCCGAACCGGCAGCGGTTCGAGCCGCGCTGGTAACTTACGGGGGTATGTGAGCCAGTCGCTCAGCAAGTAATGGCAAACTACTTCTCACAGGAGCTAAATATACCTGTTTGTTTCCAATTCATATTGTTATATCCTGCTGCAGCCGCTGCTTTTTCTTCTATTCCAAACTACTGACCGTAATCTTGCCTAGTGCATCAACAGCAGCTGAAAAATGCTGAAGTTGACTGCAACGCCCTGTAAGGGATATGGAACATTAAAAACAAACAATTTAAAAAATAAAAAAAAATTGATGTGACTTACCTATAGAATCATGTCCTCATCTTCACTGATGCCTGTCTCACAAGATGCACTTAACTTGGATGATGAAGTTGAAGCTTCAGCTTCAAAATGACTCTGGTATGCTTTAGCTGTTCCAATTTCTTTTAATACACGATCAGGGAGCTGATCAATTGAACAGCGTTTTCCTACTTTCATCAGGCCAAATCTTATTGTCAAGATAGCATTTAAGAGATCAAGTTTCATCCTGTTTCTTAGTTTACATTTTGTATAATTCACAGTACTGAAAACTCTTTCCACATCAGCATTTGAATGGGGTAGTATCATGGCAGACATCGCACATTCAAAGAGCTCACAGAATGGATTGCTACTGAGGCATCTTTGAATTGTCTTACTTCACTCCAAAAGGCTTCAGTTTCTGTTTTGTTTTTCCAGTCAACCAAATTTATTTTGGTTAACTGATATTCTGCTTCCGCCACACTATTATCAGTAACCCCTAAAAATTCCATAACTTGACAATATTTTGATATGTCCTTTACTGGCAGAAGTATGTTGTTAACAGAAAATAGTGAAATATTTTTCAATACATCTAAATTTTCAGGAAGTCTCTGCTTCAATTGCTTGAATAATGAGAGAAGAACATCTTGACAGCGCTTTCTTAAGTTGTTCTCTTCATTTTCTGTTAACAGTCCTTTTGTTTTCAAATCATCAATTCTTGATTCGATTTGGTATCCCATGTTGGCTTAGGAGCCAAATAGCTCTCTATAGTGCAAGTGAAAAAATCAGCTTTAGAAGCTGGCAATGTAAGCCTTTTACCAAATGAGTGAAATAGCAAAGTGAGATCGTCAAGTAATTTAACTTTATCAACATTTTGAGATTCAAATAGTTTATTAACATTTTGTTCTTCACTTAAAATGGGTTGTAAAAAGAGAAGGAATGCAAAATTTTTTTCATCACTGTACATTCCATATAGAATTTCAGCTGTGTAGCACTTTTCACTTTGTCTTGTTATTTCGAAGTGTGTCTTTAACTCCAACCATAGGTTCACCACAATTACTTCAACAGCTGGTTGAATTGATAACCATCTAGTTTTGCAATATGACAACATTTTCAGTAGTGAGTGTCATGGTCTTAAACCTGGCTCGTTAACCTAACACATGTGAGACAGTACAAGTACAACCGTGATTTGACTTGAGACTCAACGACACGAAGTTTCGATGGATTTATTTACAGATCACGATCTAGAGATGATCATTACAATACATAAGTTATAACAATACACTTACAGGCAACCCACAGCTTACAGTCTATCTCACAAGATGTACAAGCACTCGACTTTCGGGCCACAGAACTACACAAGCCTTTCTCCCATCATACGTCCAGTCGAGTCCGAGTCCCAGAGCTGTCTGGCTATTTCTCGCAACGCGCCTGTCCACCTGAAGTGGCTTCACGAGGCCTGCGTGCGTCCTGCTTTGTCCTTGCCTGACCGCTGGCTGTCTCGTCAGCCAGCAACCTCGCAGGCAGGTAACGAATACTCGCCTGGCGGGCGTAACGATGTTACGGCATCCCCGCTAGGAACTATTCGCCTGGCGGGCGTAACGATGTCCCTGCATCTCTGCTGGCAATACTTTAGACTCTGACATGCTCCCCCGGGGCTTCTTCATGAAAGATGTCATCTTTCATGTATACTATATATACAATACTGGGTTAATATTTTAACCTTGTCAGAGTCAACCTTTCTGTTATATACATTGGTGTAGAAATACATAAACACACACAACTCGGCATAGAAACACATAAGAAATGGACATTGTATCTAAAGACATGTGGTGTTCAACCTTTAACACTCGTCAAACTTCATCCTCTCGATGGCTGATTACCTTAATTGCATTATTGACCCAGTCAGATCGGTAGTAACAGCTTCCCAAGCAACTACCTCGCAGCCTTTCAAAAAAAAAGTAATAATATGCTTTTTGAGACAAAAAACATCTGGCAAGACCGTAATACGGCTTTATATAAGTCGCACTCAACGCTCAAACTCTGACCTCATTTGGCCAGGAGTTCTTGTGTCGGTCTGCAATGTCGGTAACACTCTACCATGTCCAGTCGATGGCTTCTTGGCGTGTTAACAATCTGGCAACAACATGGCTATTTATATACAACACATCATCGTATACATTTCAATTTATCGCCCTTGGTGTAATAATGTAATAACAATCAAATGAAAGGGACATAACTTCAAAAATTATGAAATATAATATCTTACAATAATTCTTCTATTTCTCAGCGTCATAGCCTGATGTTTTTCCATACTAGCGAAAAAATGTCGATAGTATGAATAAATTAATCAAGATATGATTCTAAGATTACATTAAATGGAAAATATTAATACACAATTCGTGTATTCGAAATTAATGATTCGTAAATAGTTTAGAAGTGTTATAACTTTTTAAGTTTTTGTTTGTCGTCTGCTAATTTTGAACTAAATTTCTAAATCATCCGGAAGTACACACGAACAGCTGATGTTGAAATTTGTAGAACACACTTGTTCCGGTCTGATGTAGTAAAACGGAATGTGCAATGTTCTGATCGTTCATGTGTTGGTTGTTTCACTGGAAAAACTTCTGGATTTCGATTGACTGCAGTGGTGTAGATGTCAATGTTCAGGTCACACTTTCACACACGGAGTTAAAATATCACTGGATAAGTTCCAAATGCAGATACCACGGATAAATTTGACAGTTCGCTTGCGGTAAGTTCAGAGCGAATGTGGCACTGTTCTTGTTTCGTAATATTTACAATTAATAAAGTTCTCTTTCTACCACACACTACACAGTTATTCACGACTGTCAGATTAAGCCCTTGAATATCCAACGTACAGTTCCTAGTGGCTCGTTACAAGATTGAAATGAACTGTGCTGAATATTCGCCAAGGATGGGAAGGAGAAGGTTAGTTAGAATAGATTTTTACGTCTGAATTAAAGTGTAAAGACAACTATTCCAGTACAGGTTTTTCTCCCTGACTGCTCCCTTCCTTGGTGTGTAAGTGAACCCCCACCAATGTACACACACAACACGTATGCACAATTGGAATTAAAATATAACGACAGAACTATGAGTTACAATACTACAACATTTATTTGCTAATCATAACAATAGACATCGGATGATTGTCAATATGAGGATGATAAAATCATATAACATATTGTGATGAGAAACATTACGTAACTTTACTTGTTACTTCATCTATCTGGAACTGTGGTCCAGATCCCCACTCTCCAGTAGACTCAAAAAAGAACAGCTTGCCGGTATTCTAACGTCTGCCAGTCCTGGCTCTACCTAGTCATAACTCGTTCTTGAGATCTATAACATAGGTGCTCCTTGTGAGAGCTTGAAAGAAAGTCAAGAATGTGTTATATCAGTTCTACATCAGCGCAATCCTAATTAAACATATCATAACACAAACATATACAATGACCAGTCTGGCCAAGTTTATCTTCCAGCTCTACTGTGTTCACCATCCTCCTTCTCCCTACTGTCTTTAGTCTGGGACGGGCTTTTCAATGGTCTCACACGCCTGTAATGATTACATTTCTGCCGCCCCATGTCCATGTCGCTAATACAGAAATTCTGTGTCATACAGCCGCTCCGTCCAATGTTAGTTTAGCAGCTCACAGGGTCGGTAAGGGTATTATAACAATGCCTGATCGTCCGGGCTTGCAAGCCGTGACCAGTAGCTGTGCCAGGTTTCCATGCATTACCGTGGACCCACGCCCACAATACACTGAGAAAGTTTAGCACCATATACCCTATACTACCAATTGTGGGTAATGTCTGTACCATTACACCTCTGCTTCCAACACAATCATTGGCCCATGTGCCAATGCGCAGACAATAGCATAACACTTCATATTGGCAGGTTTGCATATGACAAATCAATATATCAAACATCCAATACACATAAACATATTGATTAAACTAGACATATTATGATACTTTAACATCATAGCATAATGCATTATTAATGAGTACTAATATTGTATAGCTACAAAATGAGATATACAACAAGTCTTAATTGAAGTTACCACACAGACCAGCCATATTTGCTGAGCTGCCCGGTTTAATCACACTTAGTTACTGCTGTTGTAAGAATTAAATAAATAGTCAGTTGACTATATTCTGTACAACAAATGCACACACTAAAAGGCAACTAGGATAGTGTACAAAGAAATGACAAGCATCTACCAAGACACCTAAAAGTCTACCCAGACAAGATCTGTCTCACATAAGGCTCTATTTCTCAGAAGAATAACACTTTAAAGCAATATGATATTGAACGCAGAACTTAGAAAGAACACTCAAGTAATCTATGACAATGATAGTTCTTGCAATAACCTAGATCAGATATAGACTGGAATTCGGTACATACACCTAAAATACTTAGTTACTAAGAAATCTACATTTACTCTCTCTTCTCACCTGTTCTGAAGTCAAACTTAATCTAACATAAAACAGGCTAGGGACCCTTATTTAAGCTGAGTCAAGCAGACCGTATTATCTACTTGGCATTCCCATCATAAATTCTTCTTATCTCCACCGGACGGTAATTGCAATTAACCCCAAGTCTGTCCAGTCATAAAATTCTTTCTGCAGGCACACTAGCCTTCACACCTGTGGGTCTGACCATTATTAGCCCACTGAGTCTTATCAGTGATTTCACACCTTGCAGAGTCTGCCAGTCCGAGTGGACGGGGCTTGTTTACCGCCCTGGGGCCATTATCTCTCCCTGTGTCAATGTTGTTCACGCCTGGGTGGTTTTATTTCACTCACTGGCCCAGTTCATTGTTGATTCAGTCTGGGTCTACCTGGGCAAGAAGGTGCCAATGCGTCTGTGTGGTGTCATAGCCCGTCTGGGTCAGCAGTTCTCTAAGGGGTAGACTAATTTAAATTATCTAGTTGTGAATTTGTGAATAATCTTACCTCACGACTAGATAGCCGTGGAGTAGCGTGATTAATTCATTCTTTCTCAATTTGGCCTCTCAAATTTGGAGACCGAGAAAAATATTCTGGGCGTCATTTCACGACAACGACAATCACTACATTAATAATAAAATAAGAAAACTATGTATATTGGGAATACCCCCTATCACATCATATAGACATACACAGCTTTAGTGAAAAAAAAACTTCACTGATGAATGGCTGTGTTGGTCCGAGTGTATTTTACACACTGCACTCAGACATTGGTGCTTACTGGGTCGGTCGGACAACGGGACAAAAGATCGGCAATCGTGTTGGTTCTGCCCGCGATATGTCGAACTTCAAAGCTGTAATCTTGAAGCTTAAGAGACCAGCGAGCTATCATTTGGTTGGAAGGTACACCTGAATTGATAAATCTCAATGGACTACTGTCAGACTCCACAATAAAATGACGTCCTAGGAGGAATCTGGACAATTTAGTTATACCCACCACTAGAGCTAGGGCTTCCAACTGAGGTGTTGACCATGCACGTTCTCTCGGTTTTAATTTTCGGGAGACGAAGTACACAGGATGTAGGATGTTATTGTGCTCTTGTAACAAGACTGCTCCAATCGCCACGGAGCTCGCGTCTGTGCGCAATCTGAAAGGGATTTGTAAATTGGGCAATTTTAGAATAGGATTGTTTAAGCTATTATCAGAAAAATAAGATAATACTTTCTGGAGTGCAAATTTTAGGCATTCATTGCTTACAATTTTCTCCGGTTGATCTTTTGTTAGTAGGTTAGTAAAAACCTCGGTCAGTTCAGCAAAATCTGGTATGAACTGCCTATAATAATTTATAAGTCCCAACAAACTTCTGACTTGCTTTTTCGTAGTCGGAAGTGAGAGTTTTAGTATCTTGGACACAATGTTATCGTCTGTCGTGACAAAGCCATTAGATATTTTGTACCCCAAGAAGGATATTTCCTGATAGGCTATGTCTACTTTTGCAGGCTTTACCGTCAGTCCGTGCTGTCTAATGCGTTCAAAAGTCTGTTCTAATGTCTTTATGTGGTCTGTCATCGTCTTTGTGTGAACACAAATGTCGTCTATGTAACAGATAATATTAGGTATGTCTACTAGTAGAAGTCGTGTCATACGTACGAATGTTGCTGGGGCATTGACAAGCCCAAATGGAAGTTTGCACCATTCGTACAGTCCCCAAGGTGTGGCAAAAGCTGTCAGATGTCTGCTCTGTTCGTCTACTGCTATTTGCCAGTAACCTTTAGTCATGTCTACCTTCGTAAAGAACCTAGCGTCTGTCAGTTCTGTCAATAGATCTTCAGAGTTTGCCATTGGCTCTAGATCTAAAAGAGTTATCTTATTCAGTTTCTTATAGTCGACACAGAGTCTTATTGTGTTGTCCTTTTTGCGTACTATGACCATTGGAGATGAGAAATTTGATTGGGATCGTCTAATGATGTTGTTTTTCTCTAAGCTGATGATCTCCTGATGTAAGTGTTCTTTGTAATGCAATGGAATGGTGTATGGTCTGCATTTTATGGGTGTATTTGACGTGAGTGTAATGTGATGTTGTACTAATTCTGTTTGTCCTGGGTTGTTGGAGAAAATGGTGTTGTACTGTTGTATGAGCTGTTTGCAACTGTCTGTTTCTGCTTGAGTTAACTTTGGGTTGATCTTAATTTCCTTCAAGCAGTTTGTCGTGTCTAATGCAGGTGTTGGAATTTCGTCACTAGCCTCGTCATCTTCATGGTCTATTATCACTGTACATGCTGGTGTATCGTCTTGTTCGTTGTCTCTGTTGTAATATGGTCTTAGCATATTGACGTGGAATATTTTGTGTTTGTCTTTTATTTGGATCTCATAGTCTACAGGTGAAATCTGTCTCGTCACTTTAAATGGTCCTTGCCAAGAATCAGTCAATAAGTGTCTGTCACTAGGTAGGAGAAGAAGAACGTCCTGTCCAGGTGTCAACGTTATTGTCCTGTTACCTTTGTCAGCATATTGTCTATATGTAGCACCAGATAATTTTAGTGCATCCTTTGCAATTATACAAGATTTGATGATTCTTTCACGCAATGATGTAACGTATACGTATGATGATATGGGTTTGAGTAAAGGAGTGGATTCAGTTAACATTTGGTGATAGATGCTTAATGGGCCACGTGGTTTGGCACCATAGATAAGTTCAAAAGGAGAGAAACCTGTACTAGCATGTGGCACCTCGCGATAAGCAAAGAGAATAGCAGGTAAATATACGTCCCAGTTATTGGAGTGCTCTTGCGTGACTTTAGCAAGCATATGCTTTAAATCACCGTTAAATTTTTCTATAATTCCACTCGAGTGAGGATGGTACGGGGAATTGAAACATTGCTTCACTCCTAACATTTTGGTGAAAGCTTGAGTAGATGCGGCGATAAACTGACTTCCCCTATCTGATTGGATAGTGTCTGGAAATCCTATCCGTGAAAATATATGGAAGAAAACTTCCATTATATCATTGGCAGTTATGTTCTTTAGCGGAATCGCTTCAGGCCAGCGGCTACATTGATCAATGGAGGTTAATATATATCTATTCCCTCTGGTTGTTATCTGATTAAGAGGGCCCACTATGTCGACAGATATTTTCTCAAAAGGTCGACTGGCTAAGTCAGTAATTTGTAACTTTGCCTGTGGGTTTTTACCTTTCTTTACAAGTTTTTGGCAGATGTCACAACTCCTGCAATATTGCTTAATGTCATTGCAGAATTTGGGCCAATAAAACTGTAATAATAATCTTGATCTGGTCTTAGCGTATGCCATATGCCCTGCAAGAGGTATATCATGGGCAAGATGTAAGGCTTGCTTACGATACTCAGTTGGCAAAACAGTTTGCTCTGTTGTGGTGTCACCTCTGGTATAATACCTGGTGAGGATACAATTTTTCAAAGCAAAATGCCATCTTGCATTTTTGGTTACCTTTGGCTTTTGGCCGATGTAGCATAACGCTAACCACCATTATTCATTTACCAACACCTGCCGCAAAAAGAGGAAACAACATTAAAAGAAATTGACTTCACAACCGCAAACGGAGACTAGGACTTAAAACTTAACATCGAAACTGGAACTGAACAAGTGACAGATGACGTGGATTCTTAGAAAGATTTCATCAGCCTAGGCTTAAAAAACCATTGGACGGGACAGACACGTGACACAGCTTTCGCGCCAACGCCGGTATAGATTATGATAAGCAGCGCACTCTTGCGAAAACATGCCTGGCGAATAGACGTCAAAAATTGTGTGACCAAATTTTCAAATAGAGGAGGCAGAATGTCTGAATTCCAGGTGAGCTTGTTAGTCCCGAGATTAGACTAAGAACCCGATGTATCAAGTATCAAGTAATGGTAACCCGTGTTTGTAATGTCAATTGAAATGTATTATTATTAATTAAAACCTCTGAAATAGAAAAATGCTCGACTGTGGATTCTAACGACGCAGAGCCGTTACCGGGCAAAATGACTCTCCAATACCCTCTTCGATTGCAATCTCTGATATTCTTAGAGATAATTATTAACTTTAAGAAGTGCATTATACTACTACATTCTATTCTAAACAACTGTGAGTGATGATTCTAAAGCAATCTTGTGCATTTCACCAGAAACACTGATAAAAGATGCTATCACTACCTACAGCTGAAATGACAGTTCGTGTACTAGAATAAGTGCCTTGTTCTAAAACAGACTTATCTATGCCTATTTACAATCTAGAAAGCTGAAAGAGAAATCAATCTTTCCTTTCTCCTTCATCTATTGAATCAATAGGGTTTGACGGAATAAATATTTATATTTATGTCAAATTTTAATTAGATAAGAGCACTTATGAACTGCAATACATGAGAAAGTTGTGCTTCGCGGAACACCATCACGCGCAGTGAACTTAACTCATTACTCAACATAACTTAAAACTCAACACCACTCATCACAACAACAACAGATAATGGGAGAGAGTTATTAGACACAAGAAGAAGAAGAAGTTAATTGGGAAAACACAGAGAATTATTTATACACGCGATAAACACCATTTAGTGGCAGAAATGTTATAAATGTATGTCATTTATTTACATGAATCTTGACATATTCTCACTCTTGTCACTGTCTTACTGTATACGTTCACTGACCCCAGGTCAAATGAGAACTTACATACAGCAGGTACCAACTGAGACAAGGCGTACACCGTGTGATAAACTCTGACCACCCCCAAATTAACCCAACACTAGCTTAGAGAGAAAAGGAGGGGAGGGGAACTAGTTCCTACTTCAGGAATTTAGATTTCTTCCGACCTACTTCTTATTATTGTATTGGTAGGAATGTATATATTTATGCGAATATTCATCAGTGATCTTGGTGGCTACATACCAACAACCACCCAACACATCAGCAAACTAACCACCTAAATCAGACCTGAGAGAGGGAAGCCGAGAGAAAGAGATGAACCACAAGTGAGATGGAGGATGACTTGGCCATGAGCAGAGCATGGGGAGGCCTTCAGTGGAGCTATACGGGCAGACCTGAAGTGGATCCATCAGTCAATGGACCCTGGCTTACCTAATCTTCCAGTCACCAGGTTACCTTTCTAAATTGGTACACACCACACCCAATTTCAGGAAAACTGATATTTAATTGTTGAGTCATCACCATCACACTTAATATGTACAACATCAAAATGTTTACTATGTTTCACACTTGTTGACATCTCATATATTGATGCTTGATTGATTGTCTGGGACAATGGTCCAATGTGCAACTTTTCTATTATCTTGTGTAAATCACAATAGAGATGTATGTACTGGCCAGAAGGCTCAGGCCCAGTCAATAAATGATTAACATGAATGGACCTTCTGTTAATTTATCAGTTCAAACCTATCTGTGAGTCAACAACTTCTTTGTACATCATGTTGTCAGAATCTAATGTGATTGATTATGTGTTTGATTGTTTAAAAATAAATTAACTCATAATGACTTACTAAAAATGGGGGAGAGAAGACTCTAGATCTATCAACTGCTCAACATCCATGTTTTATTCATCTAAATCAGGCTGAGAAAATTCTCCAGACTTTCCTCAGATTTGATAACCAATAAGGGGGCTCCAGAGCTATCAGAATCATTGGAGAAGGGGCAGATTCCCAGTTAGTAATTACCATTCTCACCAGGGCCATAATCTATATCTCCTAGACATACTTAATAGAACGAGGCCTGCAGATAACTCAAGGTTCATATTCTGGGGTTATTGAAGATAGAAGAGGATGGGGCTCTACTTCTTTTGTTAGAAATGGGGCATGCACTACAGTGATCTCCCACTCCCTTCAAAAATATATGACAGCCGATCAGATTAAAATATTTTGACAATGAAGGATCAGCCTTTTGGGCTGTTACAAAAGTCTTCTTCGTGGTTTTAGAAGGTAGTAATACTGGGCTAAGCATTTCTATAGCCTCAGTTTGATTAATTTCATCTTGCATTCTAGCAGTAGATCTGGTTACTGCGTTCACACATTCAATGATATCAGATGGTGATGAAACAGTGTTATCAATGATGTCATGAGATCTTAGTGCTACATTAGCTACCATACATTCATTAGGTGGTACAACATTATCAATGATGACATTTGATGGTGATGTTGTGATGATCTCATTAATGCAAAGAGATGTTATGTCATGAGGCACATCATTCACCTCTGGTAAATTTCCAATTATAATATCACACACCGGGTTTGTTAATGCTGCGCATTTTACTTTCCCAGTGAGGAAAGGTGTTTGAATATATGCCCATGCTAGTGGGTACTTTTCAATATTGCCCGAGAATGTTCTGCATGTTACGTGCCTGCCTGTATAGTCTGTAGGCATTATGAACGTTCTCTTCAGTCCAATCAGTGAACTTCCCGTGTCCCGAAGGACTGTAGCAGGCTTGCCATTCACATATCCTTGATGGATGTTTATTCTGCCTTTGGAATCTACTACCAAATTAGCTTCTTCATTGGCAATAGGAATGGAGTGGCCGCATGTTAAAATACCATCTTCATAAAAGGTATTACAAACAGTACATTTATTTGCGTTAAACATATCAAAAGCCTGTGCTGAGTTCACAGGGTGTTTCTCTGATTGTTCCTCATCTGATGATGAACTATCAAATAAGGCGGCATTGGCTTTCTTGATCATTTGCCTACCTTTACAATCATGGCGATAATGTCCATACGCCTTACAGAGGAAACATTTACGCAAATTTCTAAAGGATTTACGCTCCTTATCTTGTCTGTTTACGATGTTCTGTAAATATGTAAGATATGCGGGGTTTTTGTCGCACATCTCACCTTGATGATGTGAAATTCTACAATATTTACAATGGTTGTACTTCTCAGATGTAGGCTTATAAGGTGTTTGCCTACTATAGGGTTTGTCATAGTTAGCCGATGCTACAAAATTGGTTTCAGTAGCTTCACTGGCAAAACAATGTTTGTTGGCTGTGTAATAAGCCGAACCACGCCTCTCAATCTGCTCTACACTCGTACATTCATTCTCTTGCAAAAATTTCGAAAATGCTGATGGAATGGATGAAATGACTTTATCTCTAATGATAAGATCTTCTAACTTTTGATAGTTCTTATCAATTTTAGCTGCCGAAGTCCATTTGGTAAATATGTCTCGGACTAAGCATAGGTAGTCAGAGAACGTTTGAGTCGGTTTGGGGCTCAACTTGCTGAATTGTTCTCTGTAACCCGCCTCATCTAACATAAAATGTGCCATAATCTTTGATTTTAGATAATGGTAATCTTTTCTGAGATCTTTGGGGATAGTCTCTATGACTTTCAGAGGCTCCCCTGATAAACTTCTCATATAAATTATATTCCATTCAGACAGTGGGACCTGGTAATGGTCCATTAAAGTCTCAAAATTTTGGGCGAAGGCTGCAATGCAGTCACCCGAGGTATAATTTCTTACGATACCTTGGTATTTCTTGTACTGGTTTTCTTTCCCCAGTCTCTCAGATTTCTTGGACTCTTTGTTTATGGCAGTCTCAGTATCAAGTTGTTTGATTTTTAGTTGCACTTCCAGTTCTTCCCGTTTACTCTGAGCTGCTATTTCTGCCTTCTTTAATTCTGTTTCTCTTTCACTCTCTGCTTGCTTTGTTTTTGCAGATAGTTCTGCTTCTGCTTGCTTGGCAGCTCTTTCAGCTGCTCTTTCTTCACGCTCGTGGTATTCAGAGTATTTCTTCTCACTCCACTTCATTAACTCATCACCTGTTAACTTTAACTTTAACCCCATATCGATGAAATCATTTAATGACGACATGATGGAAAATGCAAATGGAATATCAGACACACAATTTGTTACAAGTTGTTAGTAAAGTGAACAATTTATAATTGTGTTCTATTCACAATATGTGCCTAAATTTGCATCCGAAAGTATATAGAAAGAAAAATATACTCAAGTGTCCTGGATGCGGTGAAGAACTGTTGAAATTCGGACTAGGAACTGTAGGGTCGCTACTTCAAAACACAAATGACCTCTACGGGCAAGGGTTTCAGATGGCACAGAAAACCTGCTTTGTTTTTGGAGGAAATAAATTAGCGTCTATTTGATGTGGTGTGTATGCTTGTCACTAAGTTTTGATTAGGTTTGTATGGCGTTGAGTGTAATTGTAGGTCGTAATGTTGTCCGTCAACAATTTATTTTTTTTTCAAAATCACAAGTCACTTTCTTTCCGAAACTTTCTGCTTTACACAACTCACTTTTCAAAGACAATCTAACTATATCTCAACACTCTACAACATTGATGACACATCACTTACATTAAGATGACATTCAGTAAGGACATAGACATCAAGTTTACAAGATGGCGACAAGGTCACAATGGCGACAACTTCACAATGTCGACAAGGTCAAACCGATGACAAGTTCCACAATCACTGATGTTTTACACGTTTACAAGATCAAACAATATGTACGCACTTTACGTTCACATTTAGTCTCCATGTTTAAACAATGTAATAATATATATCAAAATGAGCCTTCACAATCACATTTAAATGTACTCTAAAGTTGGACAAAACTTTCTAAGTTCACAAATCTAGGTTTTAAATGTTAATTACTTAAACCACGTTCATTTTAAAGCCGGACGAATGCCACCACGTCCACACATGTCAGGGTCTTAAACCTGGCTCGTTAACCTAACACATGTGAGACAGTACAAGTACAACGTGATTTGACTTGAGACTCAACGACACGAAGTTTCGATGGATTTATTTACAGATCACGATCTAGAGATGATCATTACAATACATAAGTTATAACAATACACTTACAGGCAACCCACAGCTTACAGTCTATCTCACAAGATGTACAAGCACTCGACTTTCGGGCCACAGAACTACACAAGCCTTTCTCCCATCATACGTCCAGTCGAGTCCGAGTCCCAGAGCTGTCTGGCTATTTCTCGCAACGCGCCTGTCCACATGAAGTGGCTTCACGAGGCCTGCGTGCGTCCTGCTTTGTCCTTGCCTGACCGCTGGCTGTCTCGTCAGCCAGCAACCTCGCAGGCAGGTAACTAATACTCGCCTGGCGGGCGTAACGATGTTACGGCATCCCCGCTAGGAACTATTCGCCTGGCGGGCGTAACGATGTCCCTGCATCTCTGCTGGCAATACTTTAGACTCTGACAGTGAGCAACTATCATTTAATGCTTTATATAAATTATTATACTGCTATTGTCTGACAGATGATTTGGAGAACCAGTTATGTGTTTCAGCAATAACGAATTCCAAATTCCTTGGTAAACATTCTGATGAGGCATGTGATAATGCAAGCTGCAAGGAATGACACGCACATTTTATGAGGATTAAAGATGGGATATATTCCTTTGATTTTGCATAAATGCCATTTTTGATACCAACCATTATCGAGGAATTATCTGTACCAGTTGCAGGCAAATTCACATGAAAAGAATCACAAAGTCGGCATCACAGCAATAAGTCACAGCACAGTGAGTTTCAATCAATCAATCAATCATGTACCATGCCGGAAAGCGTGGGCGGTCATGACTCGCCATTTCACTCGATCACCAGTGTCGTGGATCAGCTCAGTGTTCCTGTCTCGTCCATGCCATGTGGCCAAGCCATCCAGGTATTTTCCTCTCGGTCTTCCTCTTGGTCTGTTCCCCTCGATCTTGCCAGTTGTCACTAAGTTCTCCAATCCATTTCTTCTCATAACATGTCCAAAAAATTTTGACTGTCTACGTCTAATTTCTCTAATCAGTTTACGATGTTCATTTGTCTCCTGTAGTAGGCCTACTTGGTCATTGGTTTTTCTGTCTGTCCATGGTATTCTTTGCATTTTCCTCAGAAACCACATTTCTGCAGCCATCAGATGCTTTTCAGCTTGACTGCTCATTGTCCAAGTTTCACATCCATACAAAAGAACAGGCTCTATGTATCCCCTCAACACTCTTTTTCTCGTTTCAGTGAGTTTACAGTTCAAATAATGTTATTATAATTTATGCGCCCTTTTACTCATTACCGGGGGATTGCCAGATTTTTTAGCGTTGACCCAAGTCAGTTCAAAGTTTAAATAATGGCAGTTACCATAATTTATGCACGTCCAGACCAAACATAAAATGGGTAAATGACACCGAAATAAAAGTAACATCTAGAAAGTATTCAAAATATCCAACTCCAAATGAAAAGTATCTAGAATTGCATCCAGCATCCAAACGTCAGAAAACGGTATCCAGACGCCGGCAAAAACCTCTAGATCTGTATATAAAATATCTAGAATGGTAACACTGTTCATGCTGGTTGTCGTCTGCTGCATGTCTGTCTGGAGTGCTTTCCCTTGTTCTAGCCGCCAGGCCTGGGCGACGGTTTGTTCACTTCTTCTTCTTCTTCTTCTTCTTCTTCAAACCCAAATGCTTGCTTGCTTGTGTTCGTTGGCTTGAGCTCCAACGCGAAGTCCTGTATGTCGGATGGAGGCATCCTGTTGTCCAACATCAGTGTGATGTCATACAGGACTTGAGGTTTGCGTGAGTATCCGTTGTCCCATGTCTGGCTTATTGGTGTGCAGACTGGTGGTTCCTCGCCGTACAGGCAGATACTCTCCGACTTCGGAGGAATCGGCGATCCTACTGACCTTAGCCAGGACGCTCGACGAGGACGCGTCAATAGGTCTTGGCCAGTATATAACCCGGCCCTGGTGCCTTGGAAACACCTCTGCGTCCCTTCAAACCCAAATAACAAAGTCTATTTCTCTTACAAAGTTTTGCTTGAGTTTCTTGCAGCACTATACTATACTCTATACTACACTCATACATAAGGAGTCACTGGGAATTGGATTGTGATAACAAATTTTGATGTGACAACAACATGCATGTGTGACGGGGCTGTTGATGTAATACGATGTATACAATGAAACTTCTTGCCTCTGCTGAATGGAAGGAAGCACGCAACCATTGTGAGTGTCTACGCACCAACTATGACCAACGAAGATGATGTCAAGAACAAGTTCTATGAGGACCTGCACAATGTATTAACATCTGTTCCCAAAGGAGACAAACTTATACTCCTTGGGGATTTCAATGCCAGAGTAGGCACGGACACCACCTCTTGGAGTGGCATTATTGGAAAGCATGGAGTCGGAAATTGTAACAGCAATGGACTCCGCCTCCTTCAGACATGTGTCGAACATGATCTCCTGATTACGAACACAATTTTCCGTCTCCCCATGAGAAATAGGACATCGTGGATGCACCCTCGCTCGAAACACTGGCACCTCATTGACTATGTCATCGTCAGGAGGAGTGACAGACAAGACGTTCGAGTGACAAAATCCATGTGTGGTGCCGAATGTTGGACAGACCATCGTCTCATTGTCTCGAAAATGAACATCCACATCAGGCCACCACGGCGTCCTCAAGGGGCGAAAATGCAAACAAAGCTAAATGTCACCCGCCTAAACAGCAAGAAAATGCAGCAGTCGTTTGAAAATATGCTGGAAGACCGCCTCAAGCCCAATGCTGAAGCTAAACAGGATACAGAAACAGAATGGAGAGCCCTAAAGGACATAATTTACAACACTGCTATGGAAATCCTGGGTCCAGCCCCCCGAAAGCATAAAGACTGGTTTGATGAAAATTCCGAAGACATCAACCAATTGCTGGCCGAGAAACATCTTCTCCTCAAGGCACATTTGAATGACCCAAAGTCAACATCAAAAAAAGATGCTTTCAAGAACATTCAGAGAGTAGTGCAGCAGAAACCTCGGTACATGCGGGACTCCTGGCTGAGCAGCAAAGCTGATGAAATTCAGGGCTTTGCTGACAGACATGATATGAACAACTTCTACGACTCACTGAAAGCGGTCTATGGTCCTTCATCACCAGGCATAGTTCCCCTCCTCAGTGCAGATGGGGGAACATTGGTCACCGATAAAAAAGAAATCCTTCAACGCTGGGCAGAGCATTTCAGCAAACTCTTAAATGCAACTTCCTTCTTCGATGATGAAACCATCAACTGCCTTCCTCAAGTTCCCACCAATGAGACACTTGATGACCTGCCAACCATAGTGGAAGTAAACAAAGCCATCCAGCAACTCTCCAGCGGCAAGGCACCTGGTCCTGACTCCATCCCAGCAGAGATATACAAGGCAGGTGGGCCGGTCCTAACAGAGCAGCTTCACCAAGTCTTCACAAACATATGGATGAACGAGACCATGCCACAAGATTTTAAGGACGCGTCAATAATCCACCTTTACAAACGTAAAGGAAACCGCCAATCCTGTGACAACCACCGAGGCATCTCCTTGCTTTCAATTGCAGGGAAGATACTCGCCAGAATTCTTCTCAATCGCCTCACAGCCCATCTCGATCAAGGTCTTCTTCCTGAGAGTCAATGTGGCTTCAGAAAAGAACGTGGAACTGTTGACATGATTTTCGCTGCAAGGCAGCTGCAAGATAAATGTCAGGAACAGAACTGCGAAATGTTCTCCATTTTCATTGACCTTACCAAGAAGGACTGTGGAAGATTATGGCAAAATATGGCTGTCCACGAAAGTTTGTTCAAATAGTGCGGCTATTTCATGACGGCATGCAGGCAAGAGTACAGGAAAATGGTGAACTGTCTGAACCCTTTCCTGTCACCAATGGAGTGAAGCAAGGATGTGTCCTGGCACCAACACTGTTCAGCCTCATGTTTTCAGCCATGTTGATGAATGCCTTCGAGAACGACGACATTGGAATAGACATCAACTACCGTATGGATGGAAAGTTATTCAATCTCAGAAGGCTGAAAGCTAAAACCAAAATTAACAGCGGCACCGTCAGAGAGCTCCTGTTTGCTGATGATTGCGCTCTATACGCCAACTCAGAGGCGGACATGCAACATAATGTTTCAGCTTTCTCACATGCCTGTGCCAACTTTGGGCTCAATATCAACTTGGAGAAGACTGTAGTTATGTACCAGCCAGCTCCAGGGAATAATCACACTGTGCCGAATATCAAAGTGAATGATCATAGACTAAGTGTTGTGGACAAATTCACCTATCTTGGCAGCACCGTGTCACAAGCTGCCACAATCGATGACGAAGTGAATGCAAGAATCTCCAAGGCCAGTGCAGCCTTTGGCAGACTGTACAAGAATGTATGGGACAGAACTGGAATAAGCCTGCAAACAAAGCTAAAAGTCTACAAAGCAGTTGTATTATCCACACTGCTATATGCTTGTGAAACCTGGACTGTTTATCAGCGACACGCTAGGAAATTAAACCACTTCCACACAGTCTGCCTAAGGAAGCTACTGAAGATTAAATGGCAAGACAAGATTCCAGACACTGAAGTCCTAGAAAGAGCATCCATGCCCAGTATCCACACTCTACTGATGAAGAATCAGATTCGCTGGGCTGGTCACTTGACTCGCATGCCAGATCACAGGCTCCCTAAACGAATTTTTTACAGCGAACTGCGTTGTGGTAAACGCTCCCAAGGTGGCCAGAGGAAACGTTTTAAAGACACTCTGAAAATTTCACTGAAGGCTTTTGGAATTCATCATGACACCTGGGAGGCTGCAGCCAGAGACCGAAATTCGTGGCGTGCATCATTACACAAAGGTGCAGTCATATGTGAGGCAACCAGGACTGCAAGAGCGGTGAAGAAAAGGCAGGACAGAAAAACCACTGCAGGAAATCCTCCTCCAGAGACGTCAAGCATTCTTTGCCCACATTGTCAAAGAACATTTCGAGCCAAAATAGGCCTTATCAGCCATCTTAGAACCCACGGCTCCACACCTTCAACCCCACTGGATGAAATGAATGGTCATCATCATTCTTGATGGACAAACAACATACAATGATATACTGCTACAACTACTACCACCACCACCACTATAGTAGTAGTAGTAGTAGTAGTAGTAGTAGTAGTTGTAGTAGTAGTAGTAGTAGTAGTAGTAGTAGTAGTAGTAGTAGTAGTAGTAGTAGTAGTAGTAGTAGTAGTAGTAGTAGTAAGAATGGCCATAATGTTACACGCGTTATGTGCGTCTGGCGTGCAGTGCTAGAGTTACACCTAACAGCCCAGTCGTCGCCCGGCGCGTGGTTACATCAGCACCCTGCCGGCCGCTGTTACTTTCTGTGATATTTTCTGTTATACACTTGGGACTTGGTCGATCTGGGATCTAATTCATGACTACCGGACCGGCAGGTGAGCGGCCAGCCACTGGGAGAGGGGGAGAGAGGTAGACAGAGGCAGAGAGAGAGAGAGAGAGAGAGAGAGAGGGATAGACAGAGGCAGAGAGAGAGAGAGGGGTAGACAGAGGCAGAGAGAGAGAGAGAGATATAGAGGGATAGACAGAGGCAGGGAGAGAGAGAGGGATAGACAGAGGCAGAGAGAGAGAGGGGTAGACAGAGGCAGAGAGAGGCAGACAGAGAGAGAGAGAGGTAGACAGAGGCATAAATAGAGGTGTAGAGAGAGACAGATAGAGAGACAGAGAGCGATAGAAGTGGAGAAAGAGAGCTAGAGAGAGATTGATTGATTAATTGATTTAGGAACCGATATCACAGCATTCGGGGCATTCCCATAAGCGCTCCGTCCCCATCCTCAGCAGCCAGCGAAGAGTTCCAACACCAATAGTACCAGTTGCAATCTGATTATATGTCCGTCTCGCCTTTCCTCTGAGCGTCGAGCGTCGGCCAGATCCCCTCGTCACTCCTCGCTGTCTCATTCTTGCCAGACCATGATGATCCATTTGCTCCTCAGAGGTGTACACGTGCTCCCACAAGGTCGCAACCACATCTGCTTTGTCATGCATCAATTCAATACTCCACCAAGTTTTGCAGAGCCAGCCAATCTGTCCGCCTGTTCGTTCCCCAGCACACCAGCATGCCCCGGAGAGTCAGTTTTCTGAGTCAGTCACTTTCTGAGTCAGTTACAATCACGGTGTAGAGAGAGGCTAGAAAGAGAGAAGGGGTAGAAAGAAAGATTGAGCGAGAGAGAGAGAGAGCGAGAGAGAGAGAGAGAGAGAGAGAGAGAAATAGGTAGAGAGAAAGAGAGAGATAGAGGTAGAGAGAAAATGAGAGATAGAGGTAGAGCGAGACAGAGAGAGAGAGACACAGAGAGACAGAGAGAGAGAGAGAGAGAGAGAGAGAGCATATAATTACACAGCACACGCCGAGAGACAAGCAGTAAAAGTAGACGGTGTGGCAGACAAGGAGAATCCAAGATTTGGACTAACAAATAAATCACGACTAAATACGACAAGAGTATATTTATCATGTCAACAATGACAGAAAGAAGTAGGTTTTAGTGATTGCATGACCCCGGACCTACCTGCCAGATCTCGCTGTTTCTCGCACGGTCTGTGTATTCGCGGGCGGACAATGAACTCCTTCACCGTTTATTGCAAACGTGAGTGTGTGTGAATAAGGGTAAGATCATTGCACAGGTCACACTATGGTAGTGTGTACTATGTCAATGAAAACAACATACTTTTGTTTTTAAATTAATTATTTCCACACATTTATTGATTTGTTCTTCGGTCACATTTTCATTTAAGGACATAGTTCATTAATATAATTTCTGTGGTGATTATTTAGTTCAGTCTATTTTTCAAACGTGCGCTTATGTACTTATGATGATGGTGATGATGATGGTGATGATGATGATAGGGCGCCACGGTACGACAGTGGAGAGCACGCTTCCCTGCCGGCATGTGTTCAAATCCGAACTGCAATGGGATTTTTAAAAAGATGATCGACCTGGCCTCTCAGGTTTGTCCGGCCTAAACTGGACACTAGAACATTAGTTCACAAGTGCAGGCGGCAGGCGTGATCTGGACCGTATCACCCGCGGAGTGCGGACTGATCTCACAATATGGGACTACCATCATGTGAAGTGAATGGCTAAGTGAAGTGTTAGGGCCGCCACATTCCGTATATCTGAGTGCACAGGGACATAGACGGTCAGTCTGTCTCTCCCGTAGCGAAGGAGAAGATCTGGCGTGGAAGCTTGTTCAGACAGCGCTTATGCTATTGTTGTTATAACATACAATACCAACATTAAATAATAATAAAAGCAACATCGGCAGCTGTAGATGCTGCTGCTACAATGAAAAACAACTGCAACAACAACGACCAATAAATGCTGTTAATAGAATACTAGAATGGTTACCAGTGGTTGACTAACCATAACACTAGAATGGTTACCAGTGGTTGACTAACCATAACACTAGAATGGTTACCAGTGGTTGACTAACCATAACACTAGAATGGTTACCAGTATTTGCACTAAATATGACACTAGAATGACTACCAGTATTTGTACTAAACATGACGCTAGAATTACTATCAGTGGTTGCACTAAACATGACACTAGAATGGCTACCAGTATTTGCACTAAATATGACACTAGAATGACTACCAGTATTTGTACTAAACATGACACTAGAATGACTACCAGTATTTGCACTAAATATGACACTAGAATGACTACCAGTATTTTTTACTAAACATGACGCTAGAATTACTATCAGTGGTTGCACTAAACATGACACTAGAAAGACTACCAGTATTTGCACTAAACATGACACTAGAATGACTACCAGTAGTTGTACTAAACATGACGCTAGAATTACCATCAGTGGTTGCACTAAACATGACGCCAGAATGACTACCAGTATTTGCACTAAACATGACGCTAGAATGACTACCAGTATTTGCACTAAACATGACGCTAGAATTACTATCAGTGGTTGCACTAAACATGACAAGAGAATGACTACCAGTATTTGCACTAAACATGACACTAGAATGACTACCAGTATTTGTACTAAGCATGACGCTAGAATTACTATCAGTGGTTGCACTAAACATGACGCCAGAATGACTACCAGTATTTGCACTAAACATGACGCTAGAATGACTACCAGTGGGCGCATTAATCATGACACTAGAATGACTACCAGTATTTGTTCTAAACATGACGCTAGAATTACTATCAGTGGTTGCACTAAAGATGACACTAAAATGACTACCAGTATTTGCACTAAACATGACACTAGAATGACTACCAGTATTTGTACTAAACATGACGCTAGAATTACTATCAGTGGTTGCACTAAACATGACGCCAGAATGACTACCAGTATTTGCACTAAATATGACGCTAGAATGACTACCAGTATTTGTACTAAATATGACGCTAGAATGACTACCAGTATTTGTACTAAACATGACGCTAGAATTACTATCAGTGGTTGCACTAAACATGACGCCAGAATGACTACCAGTATTTGCACTAAACATGACACTAGAATGACTACCAGTATTTGTACTAAACATGACGCTAGAATTACTATCAGTGGTTGCACTAAACATGACGCCAGAATGACTACCAGTATTTGCACTAAATATGACGCTAGAATGACTACCAGTATTTGTACTAAATATGACGCTAAAATGACTACCAGTATTTGCAAAGAACATGACACCAGAATGACTACTAGTATTTGCACTAAACATGACGCTAGAATGACTATCAGTATTTGCACTAAACATGACACTAGAATGCTTGCTTGCTTGCTTGCTTGTGTTCGTTGGCTTGAGCTCCAACGCGAAGTCCTGTATGTCGGATGAAGGCATCCTGTTGTCCGACACCAGTGTGATGTCATACAGGACCTGAGTTTTGCGTGAGTATCCGTTGTCCCATGTCTGGCTTATTGGTGTGCAGACTGGTGGTTCCTCGCCGTAAAGGCAGACACTCTCCGACTTCGGAGGAATCGGCGATCCTACTGACTTTAGCCAGGACCCCGAAGGGACCTGTTGCCCAGGACGCTCGACGAGGACGCGTCAATAGGTCTTGGCCAGTATATAACCCGGCCCTGGTGCCTTGGAAACACCTCTGCGTCCCACTAGAATGACTACCAGCATTTGCACTAAACATGACGCTAGAATGACTACCAGTATTTGCACTAAACATGACACTAGAATGACTACCAGTATTTGTACTCAACATGACGCTGGAATTACTATCAGTGGTTGCACTAAACATGACAAGAGAATGACTACCAGTATTTGCACTAAACATGACACTAGAATGACTACCAGTATTTGTACTAAACATGACGCTAGAATTACTATCAGTGGTTGCACTAAACATGACGCCAGGATGACTACCAGTATTTGCACTAAACATGACGCTAGAATGACTACCAGTATTTGCACTAAACATGACGCTAGAATAACTATCAGTGGTTGCACTAAACATGACAAGAGAATGACTACCAGTATTTGCACTAAACATGACACTAGAATGACTACCAGTATTTGTACTAAGCATGACGCTAGAATTACTATCAGTGGTTGCACTAAACATGACGCCAGAATGACTACCAGTATTTGCACTAAACATGACGCTAGAATGACCACCAGTATTTGCACTAAACATGACGCTAGAATTACTATCAGTTGTTGCACTAAACATGACACTAGAGTGACTACCAGTGGGCGCATTAAACATGACACTAGAATGACTACCAGTATTTGTACTAAACATGACGCTAGAATTATTATCAGTGGTTGCACTAAAGATGACACTAGAATGACTACCAGTATTTGCACTAAACATGACACTAGAAAGACTACCAGTATTTGTACCAAACATGACGCTAGAATTACTATCAGTGGTTGCACTAAACATGACGCAAGAATGACTACCAGTATTTGCACTAAATATGACGCTAGAATGGCTACCAATATTTGCACTAAATATGACGCCAGAATGGCTACCAGTGGTTGTTTTAAACATGGCGCTAGAATTACTATCAGTGGTTGCACTAAACATGACGCCAGAATGACTACCAGTATTTGCACTAAATATGACGCTAGAATGACTACCAGTATTTGTACTAAATATGACGCTAGAATGGCTACCAGTATTTGTACTAAATATGACGCTAGAATACTACCAGTGGTTGTATTAAACTTGACGCTAGAATGACTACCAGAATTTGCACTAATCACAACACTAGAATGACTACCAGCATTTGTACTAAACATGACGCTAGAATGACTACCAGTATTTGCACTAAACATGACACTAGAATGACTACCAGTATTTGTACTAAACATGACGCTAGAATTACTATCAGTGGTTGCACTAAACATGACGCCAGTATGACTACCATTATTTGCACTAAACATGACGCTAGAATGACTACCAGTATTTGCACTAAACATGACGCTAGAATTACTATCAGTGGTTGCACTAAACATGACAAGAGAATGACTACCAGTATTTGCACTAAACATGACACTAGAATGACTACCAGTATTTGTACTAAGCATGACGCTAGAATTACTATCAGTGGTTGCACTAAACATGACGCCAGAATGACTACCAGTATTTGCACTAAACATGACGCTAGAATGACTACCAGTATTTGCACTAAACATGACGCTAGAATTACTATCAGTGGTTGCACTAAACATGACACTAGAGTGACTATCAGTGGGCGCATTAAACATGACACTAGAATGACTACCAGTATTTGTACTAAACATGACGCTAGAATTATTATCAGTGGTTGCACTAAAGATGACACTAGAATGACTACCAGTATTTGCACTAAACATGACACTAGAAAGACTACCAGTATTTGTACTAAACATGACGCTAGAATTACTATCAGTGGTTGCACTAAACATGACGCAAGAATGACTACCAGTATTTGCACTAAATATGACGCTAGAATGATTACCAGTATTTGCACTAAATATGACGCTAGAATGACTACCAGAATTTGTACTAAATATGACGCTAGAATGGCTACCAGTATTTGCACTAAACACAACGCTAGAATGACTACCAGCATTTGCACTAAACATGACGCTAGAATGACTACCAGTATTTGCACTAAATATGACGCTAGAATGACTACCAGTATTTGCAACTAAACATGACGCTAGAATGACTACCAGTATTTGCATTACACACGACGTTAGAATGACTACCAGAATTTGCACTAAACATGACACTAGAATGACTACCTGTACTTGCACTAAACATGACGCTAGAATGACTACCAGAATTTGCACTAAACATGACACTAGAATGACTACCAGTATTTGCATTACACACGACGTTAGAATGACTACCAGTATTTGCACTAAACATGACACTAGAATGGCTACCAATATTTGCACTAAACATGACGCTAGAATGACTACCAGTATTTGCACTAAACACAACGCTAGGAATGACTACCAGCATTTGCACTAAATATGACGCTAGAATGGCTACCAATATTTGCACTAAATATGACGCTAGAATGGCTACCAGTATTTGCACTAAATATGACGCTAGAATGGCTACCAGTATTTGCACTAAACATGACACTAGAATGGCTATCAGTATTTGCACTAAATATGACGCTAGAATGACTACCAGAATTTGCACTAAACATGACACTAGAATGACTACCAGTATTTGCATTACACACGACGTTAGAATGACTACCAGTATTTGCACTAAACATGACACTAGAATGGCTACCAATATTTGCACTAAACATGACGCTAGAATGACTACCAGTATTTGCACTAAACACAACGCTAGGAATGACTACCAGCATTTGCACTAAATATGACGCTAGAATGGCTACCAATATTTGCACTAAATATGACGCTAGAATGGCTACCAGTATTTGCACTAAATATGACGCTAGAATGGCTACCAGTATTTGCACTAAACATGACACTAGAATGGCTACCAGTATTTGCACTAAATATGACGCTAGAGTGGCTACCAGTATTTGCACTAAACATGACACTAGAATGGCTACCAGTATTTGCACTAAACATGACACTAGAATGGCTACCAGTATTTGCACTAAATATGACGCTAGAATGGCTACCAGTATTTGCACTAAACATGACGCTAGAATGGCTACCATTATTTGCACTAAATATGACGCTAGAATGGCTACCAGTAATTGTACTAAACATGACGCTAGAGTTGCTACCAGTAGATGCACTAATCATGACGCCAGAATGGCTACAAGTGGTTGCACTAAACATGACGCTAGATTGGCTACAATTACTGAACTAAACACAACACTAAAATGGCTATCATTGATTGCACTAAACACAACACTACTTGACAGGCTGGCTGGCTGGGTCGATACAAGACAATAAAGATTGCCCAGTCTTGATTGGGTTGCGAGAGACTTAATTAAACTGCGCTGTGAAGAAGGTACTGCAGTGGCCTCATTGTGTCGATTTGTTTCATTCGTCGTTGCCTTTGGTCCATGGCCAGCAAGAGCCAAGAGGCGTTCTCTGCAGCCTGGCCCAAGCGCCCGTGTTCTCGATTGTTCTGTCAGTCCTAGTTGCTTAAATCCACCTTGAAGATTCTCGAGTCGTATGGGGCAGTCAAGTCGATCAGAGATAGCTGTCAAGCGGACAAAGAGTGCCCAGTATGCGTGGTCATTTCTGAGACTTCCATATTATGTCAGGATATTTGCCATGACCTCTGAGATCTGGCGCCACTTCCCAGTTTCTCCCGCTATCGGGGATGGACGGCGAGCGTGCAGGGCAGTTGATGTTACCTTCTGCTGTCTGCCCGGCGTAGAGAAAGTGCATCGGCCCGGCCTTGGTTTTTTGTTTGCTCCTTGGCTACATCCACGGCAGCTGCCAGATCAGTGAGCACTGTGGTATGGTGACACGTGACTCGGTCGTGTCCGAGGGCTACCGTTTAAAAAGTAACGAAGAAGAAGAACACTAATTATGTGTTTTGTTTTTAAATCACTGTTCCACAGACATAATTACTGAACAGTCGCAGACATTGATGTGACCTGGCCACCTTCTTTGGTGAGATGTTGATGCACACGATGGAGAAGAGGTGAGTACATGTCTCAGTTTCACGCACGAATGAGCAGCTAGGAAGTTGTGTTTTGAGTATTGCTGTCTCCATTCTCAAGGCCATGCTGTCTGGCGTGGGCGACAACTGTGTGGAATATGGCACAAGTATCCAACTTGTCCATCTTCGTCCTGCTCGATCCGGGGCCGTCTACCAGCAACCCGACCTTCAATTTTGTTCTCTCACAGCCACTGCGACGTTTAACGTGGCCAAAATATTCCGTGACACCATAAAGTGAATGAACCAGATTTCTTCCACGTCCAGATCTTGCAGTGTCACGATTTGACCTCTTCTTGGTTCACGATATTCTTCAGCGTCTAGATCTTGTAATGTCACAATTTGACTTCTTCTTGGTTCACGATATCCTAATAATTTTGTAATTTGTGCAATATTTCAAGTAGACACCATGACTCTTAATGACTGGCACGAGCACGTGGTCACAGGAAAGATGCCTGCTGCTGCAGGTGTCTGTCAGTATTCTGTTGTACTTAGTTCTGGTGAAGGGACGCAGAGGTGTTTCCAAGGCACCAGGGCCGGGTTATATACGGGCCAAGACCTACTGACGCGTCCTCGCCGAGCGTCCTGGGCAACAGAGGTGTTTCCAAGGCACCAGGGCCGGGTTATATACGGGCCAAGACCTACTGACGCGTCCTCGCCGAGCGTCCTGGGCAACAGAGGTGTTTCCAAGGCACCAGGGCCGGGTTATATACGGGCCAAGACCTACTGACGCGTCCTCGCCGAGCGTCCTGGGCAACAGAGGTGTTTCCAAGGCACC